>JAUESP010000255.1:0-484226 GCA_030914335.1 Drosophila borborema
CTCTCGACTAGAGTTTTCTTACTTGTTATTCACTTTTAGTTCGGCGGCGTACATTACATAAAAAGATGTAGTTTTCTTTTTATGTTTTTTTTAGTCAACATATGCCCCCACGTTGGCGCCAATTAATCACTTGCCTTTGCAAGTTAATAAAAAATTATTTTATTATAGTGAACGTAGTGTTTCTTTTATTAACCTCCAATTCGAACTAAAGTACCAAATGATCTTATGCTGCAAGTCAGCTAATGTTATGTTAAGCTTCCTTCATTAAAGCTCAAAGCTCAAAAAGCTCGAAAGCTCACAAGAGTGGCTTACGTGATTCTATATCGGTATTGTGAAATTAGAATTGTTTATATTAAAGCTTGTAACGAGTTACATTGGGCAGACAGTCGGATGAGAGGGATGTATTCTCGTGTGCAGGGCACGCGCTGGATCCGGCTCAGGATAGTCGGGAAGAGGGATGGGTACAAAAAGGGAACTGCAACTCCAGGTGCTGCCACACATTATTTATTAAAATAAACTCGCGTGCCTACTTTCGATGGTCACTGGCCAATTTAGATAGCTCGAAGGAAGAAAGGAAGAAAGAAAGAGACAAACGCACAAACAACATACATAGCTGCCAAGCTGGGTATCGGCCCTAGATATTTTAGGCGACCGACCTTGCCCTCCCTACCATGATCGCTAGTTACCATATATACATTTTAGCGATCCCATTCCAGCTTGAGAAACTAGTACACCCTTACACAGTTGCGTCGCATGGCCCCGAAAAGATTAGACTTAGCAAATATTCATTTTAGCTTTAAAGTTTAATACAAAAAGAATTATAATATCGATACATTAGAATTATGGTAAAGAGAGGTAAAGAGATTAGAGCTTTTTTTTTTTTTTTTTTAAGATTTTAAGTAAGCTGTCAGCTGCTAGTAAGAATAAGCCAGCGAAGAAATGAAAAACGTAGGATACTATAATAAGAGAAAGAATGATAGGAAAGAAGAAATGATTAGTGCATTATTCTTTACGAATGTAGCGTAGCAAAACAAAAACGCTGATAAACTAAATAAGAAGTGAGGCAGATTAAATTTAAATTGAGCACTTACGGCAATATCCCTCGATGAAAGCGCTTCCATTTCGGTATGGCTGTAAGCTGCTATAAAAATTATGCTTTATGCAAAAATGAATAAAATAAAAATAATGCAAAAATTCAAATATAGAAAAGGAGATGCTATTAAGGGGAATATTCATATGGGGTAGATATTATTAGATATACAAATTTGATAATATATAAATTAAAACTATTTTAATTATACATTTTCATGATTAGGTTAGATTTTTTCCCTCTTTTTCGTTTTTTTTCTCTCTAACGAATGACAAAATTTTTTGGTCGAATATGCAGGGTATCGTTATAAACGATTCATCCAACGATTCCAATTGGGAACACAAGTTCTCTTTTTGAGACTGCGTGTAGTGGTGGCGTGGCCAAAAAAAAGGTATTTGCGTCTAGCAAAGGCTGCTCAGCTTTTGGTGGATGGAAGATTTGCCAATTTTGCAGCGCAAGATCTGCGGCCTTAGGTGCTTGCCGATTTAGGCGTAGCGTATTTGTCGCCAGCACAAAAGAAAATTAAGATAAGACTTGGTGACAAACCAATGCTTGATTTGGCACTTGCACTAATTAATTTAAATAAAAGAAAAGAAATTCTTCTTTTTCTATTTTATGTAAAATGTTCACAAATGAAGTTGCACAGTATACTTGGCACAGTAAATTTTCGGTCTTGCCGGTTTGCGAGTCAAATTAGAAAAGAAAGTATGGCTGATGCGGAGCGGCAAGCCAGCGCTTGGGAACAGATATAAACTTCCGAGCGAAAGTGACAATTGCTCCTGTTATATTATGGTCTCCTTTTGGTTGCCCTGGATAACAGCTGTTTTAAACGGTTCACTGCTCTGCTGAGTGCATGCTTTAGGCTATTCATAATATTACAAATTTGTAGACATATATTTATAAAAATGCTTGACTTTAGCTAGTCCCAGCGCCACTACAAATCCCCCCTACCAAAATCACACTCATAGGGTGATTCACGCTGGACACGACAATATTGCTTAGATCCTTTGCATGGTATTTGCCAATCAAGCGACCCTGCAAATCTTCTAACTCGTAATAACTGTTACCGAGTCTTTTCCTAATTCTGGCCTTTACGAAATTAGGAGATAGCTTTGCGTTAAAACCCCTTACAAAGTTACTTTGTTGGAAATTTCGTCTATAAATTTCTTGACCTACCACAAACTTTACATCCCGACAACGCATGTTATAGGTGTTCTCATTTCGGCTGTGTTGTCGTTGCATGCAATCTTTTGCTTTGTCGCGTATGAGATCAAATGAATCGTCGCGGCTAAATCGAATAACGCGGTCTTCTAAGAGATTTAGATCACGCAACAGTTTGTAAGTGGATGCATTGGTTACCATATTCTGGCCAAATGCCATTCGATACGGGCTAGTGCCGATAGCCGAATGCACGTCTGAACGCAAAGCACAACAAATAGCGCTCAAGTGAGCGTCCCAATCTTGTTGATCAGGAGCAATATATGATTTTAATTGCTGCTATCACCGATCGATTGACCTCGTTCTGAAGCATTGGCTTGTGGAGAGTAAACAGCAGTATATGTGTGGGTAATTCCATATTTAAGTAACAGTGTGTTAAATAATTCGGATTTGAATTGCACACCGTTATCAGAGACAATAGTTTCGGGAACTCCGAAGCAATGGAACAAGTCCCCGCTCTAAATAATCGATAATGGCGTCTGCAGTCAGACTTTTAACTGGTTTAAGAAAAGGAAACTTCGACATATGGTCTAACACCACTAGGATTCCTACATTCCCAGCCACGACTTCGAGGGTACGGACCTAGGAAATCGATATACAGCTTTTGGAAGAAGCGATGGGTAGGACCTGATGTCCCCTAAGGGTGGAAGCATTGTGTGGTTTGGATGCTTATTGCATTTGCAACTTTCGCAAGCTATTCACAAAATTCTTGACGTCTACTGCCATTGTGGCCAATACAGATAGCGACGTAATTTGTCTAACATCTTGCTTATACCAGGATGAGAAGCCAGTTGAGGCTCATGGGCCTTCTTAAGGACTGCTGGGACCAACAGCCGGGAACCCAAAGTTTCCAACAGAGATCATCGGCTATTTTCTCACCCGATGCATGATCAGCTCTCCGATATATATGCCGTCAACTACCTTCACATCCGGTGTACTTGGCTGATTGGGCTATTATTTTGGCCTTCAGTTCTTCATAGTCAGATGACTTAAAACAGTCTGAATCGAGATCTACCAGACAGTCGGCTGTAATTGCAGAGAGGTCTTCCGTATACGCTCGCGATAAAGTATCTGGTACAATATTTTGGCTGCCCTTTCTATGAACTATTTTAAATTCAAAACCCTTGGAGCTTTAAAGCCCACCTGGCCAACCGAGAACTCAGTCAGATGAGACATGAGCCACTTTAAGAAGCGTGATCGGTAAATACCGAAAATTCTTGCCCTTCAACGAACGCTCGGAATTTTTTTATGGCTAGAATAGCTGCCAAACATTCTTTTTCAGTTACAGAATAACTTCTCTGACAACGGTTTAGGTTTTCGAGACATAAAAGCAACTGGTACCTCTTCATTATTGTCCGTAGATTGTACTAGCACGGCACCTACACCTGTATGGCTGGCATCACAGTGTATAGAGAATGGTTTGTTAAAATCTGGGCTATGCAAAACTGGAGCCGTACTAAGCTTCACCTTGAGCTCTTCGAACGCCTTCTGTGCGAATTCACCCCATTCAAATTTTTGTTTCTGCTTCAACGTATCCGTTATAGGAGATGCAATGGTGGCATAGTTCTGAATAAATTTGTTATATACCACCCCGTCATACCTAAAAACCGTCTAACTTGTTTAACTGATCGAGGAACTGGGAACTCTGTGATGGCTGCGATTTTATCCGGGTCTGTGCTAACAGTACCATGGCCAATCACGTGACCTAAATATTTTACCCTCTTTGAGGCAGAAATTACTTTTCTCAATATTGATGGTCAAACCTGCTGTTTTTATTCGAACTTGCCAACTCTCTAGGGACACTTAAAGGACGCTCAAAAGTATCGGATACTACTAACAAGTCATCTAAGTAAATAAAAACTTCCTGACGTAGATTACTGGGATTATTTTATCCATTAGTTTCGACATTGTCTGCGGAGCATTACAAAGCCCAAAAGGCATAACCAGGTATTGGTATAGCGGCCCTACCGGGTACAGTAAATGCAGTTGTTATCGCGCGATTTCGCCTCCAAGGGGGATTTGCCAGAATGCGTCTTTTAAATCTATACTGGTAATAAATTCAGCTTTCGGTAGCCTGCTAAGAATGCCATCAATAAACGGCATTGGATATGCATCCTTAATTGTAACCGCAATTGACACGCCTGCTACTAAACCAACGCGAATTTTTCCAGGTTTGCGAACTATCTAGAGCACAACTGGAGAAGACCAAGAGCTTTGTGATTCCTCTATTACACCTAATTTAAGCATTCTATCTAGCTCTTCATACATCAGCTTTCTATCGCTGGTGAAACGGGGATAATGGCGTTGCTTAATTGGAGTGGCTTTGGCGACATTAATTTCATGAGAAAGTAGGGTTGTTCGACCTAAGCCCAGTTTAGCAAAAGACGGAAACAAATTAACGTGTTGCAACAGTAATTGGCGTTGCGTGGCTGTGAGTGGTTTTAGGTTCTGCTCCTCTATGGAGGACATATTATAAATATTGGGTACCACCTCCAATGGAAGAAGATTAAATTGGGTCCAAAATCTATCCCCAAATATAAATCCTGAGACAAGGAAGGTACTAGATAAAATGTCAACATTCTAGCTTCATTTCTAAACTTAATTTCGGTAGTAATTTTACCAATAATATTCTGCGCCTTCCCATCCGCCGTTCGTACAGCCGAACTTAGCGGCTTAAATTCAATATTGGAATTGAGAACGTGATTAGAAAAGTTACCACCTATACAGCTTATGAAGCGCCAGTGTCCATAAGACCAGTAATACTCTTTCCTAGCAAACTAACATCTGCATACGGCCTAATGTCTTGAGCGTTTGCTATCACGGCTAACATTAATTGTGTTTGCTCTATTTCACACTGTTTTCCTTCTGAGAGGCGTGGACATATTTGAATACTAGAAGCTGAACCTATTTGGGTGGGTATTGTTACTAAAGGAGACTTATCTAGTTGTGAGGTCGTAATTGGGTTGGTTGTATGATCAGCTGATCGAAAACCTATTATGTGTTGGTTGATTTCGACTTCATTGTTTGCGTGCACTGGTCGACTGTGCACGAGCTGACAAGTTTTTTGAAAAGTTGTTGCATTTCTGGCACGAAGGCTTGTACGTGTCGGGTTTGCCACAACCATAACAAAATATGCGTCGTTCGGCCGTACAATCTTGGTACCTGTGCCCTGTCGCATTACAATTCCAGCACAGAAAATTTACTACTGATATTTCTGGACTATCTTCTTCCTCATCAATGAACTCGTGTTCTATTGAAATTCCACTTATGGTGCGACGTGGCATTGATATAGGATGTGGCCGAGTTACTAATGGTTTGCCAACGCTTTGTAAAAAGATCTCGCGTGTGCGCACCAAATGACGTAACTGGGCAACTCTCTCAACTTTTTCATAGAGTAGTTCGTGCTGAATCTCTGGGAGCAAATTACTACGAAGAATTTCTAGCAACGATGACTCCTGTAAGGGACGCGAAAGCTCGTCCGAAAGTACAACAATGGCCTCATGGAACTCATCGAAAGGTTCGCCTATCTTTTGCTTACGCCTATCGATAGTAGCTCGAATATGTATGTCCGAACTATCATCTTTGAAGTGATCCCGAAGTGCGTAACAAAGTTCATGCCAACGAATCTCGGGCACGCTTTTGTGATAACGCCAGAACCATTCATTCGCATTTCCCTCAAAAAGGTTGCTAGCGTACCTAGACAACAACTCAAAATTGCCTTCAAGAGTCTGATGCGTAAGAGCTTCTGCTCGATAAATAAAGTCGTCTACCGATAAAGCCGTTTTTCCCATTAAAACGCACTTTCCAATTGGCTATGATTTGGCTAATGCGATCTGGTCGCAAATCTGGTCCAGAAGTAAGCCTATCGCTTGTATGAGTGCCAGACGCCGTTGAGGCTGTTCGATACTCATGCTGATCACGATTGCTGGGGTTTTCGTGAGTAGGCAGTATGGTATTACGAACTTCAGAAGGCCCGAAAGACGACCCAACCATTTTCTGAAAGCCACTCTCTATTGCCTGTGACAATATTTGTGTTTGCTGAAGTGAGGCTGCTGCAATGGCATTTGCAATTATGGTTGCCAAATCTGCAGCTGGAGGTGATGTCACAGAGGGAACCACCACTGGTGACGAAATATCCACTTCAGGCATATTGGGATATGGCCGAGGTTGTTATCCTTCTGGTCTGTGATCGGGTTTTAGTTACTACATTCGATCCTGATGGCTTATCCATTATAGAATCGGTGCTAACGGTTACACTTGGTAATCGTAGCGACTGCTTGCAGACTGGACAAACTGTTTTATTGGTTACTTTAGCGTTTAAAACACGACTGATGAAAAGTATGTCCACAATCTGTTTTAAATAACTGGCTTTCAATAGTAATAGACTCAGTACAAATAAAACAGTTCGGACTAGGTTCGTCAGGCAGAGATAAATTTTCGCTACTACGCGTTAGAGGCATGTTCCTATTTCGCTATTTCTATATATATAAATAACAACTACCTTGACAGATAATTGATAATTGAATTTAACAAAAAAAACTAATAAAAATCAACTCAATGATAATAGGTAGGAATACAAATAAACAACTAATATATCAAAATAAAGCAAAGAAATTATACGGAAGAGCGATAACTGAAAGAAAAATAAAATAATGAGTAAACCAAATTCAAAAGAATATCTCAATTACATACGATTTCGGGTACCATGCGAACACATCCTAAAGGCGATTTAAGACAAGTATTGTTTTTGTGCTAAGAAGATAGAAGAAATATAAGTAAAGTATATAAAGGAGGAAAGAATGTAAGAAAATAGCATAGAAATTAGTATTATAATTGGTACCACTGTCGCTTTGACTTACGGTTATGACCACGCCCTTAAGGCGTAAATAATATCTTGCGAGGAGGGTAACAGATCGCGTCCATTGAAAACCACTTCCACAGAAAGACAAACAATACAAAGACACGATAATGTCATAATCCATAGCCATGACTAAGATAATAGTCATTAAGGCGGCGATAATGTATCTTCCTTGCGCAGAGAATAATAGATCTTGTCCATTGAAATTCTCATCCAGCGACAAGAATATTTAACACTATGCACGTCTTTATGATACAGTGAACAACTTTGAAAACAAGGGCGTTCCAGTGTACTTTCACGCAAGGATGATAGAAGAAATTTTAGTATAGAAGATAAAGAAAATAAATTATTAAAGAAACATTGTGCGTATATAAACATATAGAGATACAAACTGTAACTTTGACTGATGGTTGTGACGGCGCCCTTAAGGCGTAAATATTATCTTGCGCGGCGAGCAATAGAACTCGTCCATTTAAAACCACGTCCAGCAGCAAGGTAACAAAAGAAACAAAAAAAACAAAAACAAAACGACAATGTCACAAACCATAGCCATGACTAAAATAATAGTCATTAAGGCGGCGATAATACAATTTCGTTACTCGGAGGGTAATAGATCAAGTCTATTTAAAATACACCTCCGGCAACGAGAATTTTAAATATTATGCACGTCTTTATGGTACAGAAAAGCTCATTGCGTTTAAATATGCTTTCGCACGCACTTTGTTTACTCTTCTCTTTCTTAATAGAGATGGACCAAGACACATCGAAACTATAGAATAAGTCAGCTGATATTGACTTTAATCGATTGTTGTCGGGGCTGCCGGACATTCAGGCCCCACGTTGGGCGCCAAAATTAATAAATAATTTTTAATTATAATACTGTAACGAGTTACATTGGGCAGACAGTCGGATGAGAGGGATGTATTCTCGTGTGCAGGGCACGCGCTGGATCCGGCTCAGGATAGTCGGGAAGAGGGATGGGTACAAAAAGGGAACTGCAACTCCAGGTGCTGCCACACATTATTTATTAAAATAAACTCGCGTGCCTACTTTCGATGGTCACTGGCCAATTTAGATAGCTCGAAGGGAAGAAAGGAAGAAAGAAAGAGACAAACGCACAAACAAACATACATAGCTGCCAAGCTGGGTATCGGCCCTAGATATTTTAGGCGACCGACCTTGCCCTCCCTACCATGATCGCTAGTTACCATATATACATTTTAGCGATCCCATTCCAGCTTGAGAAACTAGTACACCCTTACACAGTTGCGTCGCATGGCCCCGAAAAGATTAGACTTAGCAAATATTCATTTTAGCTTTAAAGTTTAATACAAAAAGAATTATAATATCGATACATTAGAATTATGGTAAAGAGAGGTAAAGAGATTAGAGCTTTTTTTTTTTTTTTTAAAGATTTTAAGTAAGCTGTCAGCTGCTAGTAAGAATAAGCCAGCGAAGAAATGAAAAACGTAGGATACTATAATAAGAGAAAAGAATGATAGGAAAGAAGAAATGATTAGTGCATTATTCTTTACGAATGTAGCGTAGCAAAACAAAAACGCTGATAAACTAAATAAGAAGTGAGGCAGATTAAATTTAAAATTGAGCACTTACGGCAATATCCCTCGATGAAAGCGCTTCCATTTCGGTATGGCTGTAAGCTGCTATAAAAATTATGCTTTATGCAAAAATGAATAAAATAAAAATAATGCAAAAATTCAAATATAGAAAAGGAGATGCTAATTAAGGGGAAATATTCATATGGGGTAGATATTATTAGATATACAAAATTTGATAATATATAAATTATAAACTATTTTAATTATACATTTTCATGATTAGGTTAGATTTTTTCCCTCTTTTTCGTTTTTTTTCTCTCTAACGAATGACAAAATTTTTTTGGTCGAATATGCAGGGTATCGTTATAAACGATTCATCCAACGATTCCAATTGGGAACACAAGTTCTCTTTTTGAGACTGCGTGTAGTGGTGGCGTGGCCAAAAAAAAGGTATTTGCGTCTAGCAAAGGCTGCTCAGCTTTTGGTGGATGGAAGATTTGCCAATTTTGCAGCGCAAGATCTGCGGCCTTAGGTGCTTGCCGATTTAGGCGTAGCGTATTTGTCGCCAGCACAAAAGAAAATTAAGATAAGACTTGGTGCCAAACCAATGCTTGATTTGGCACTTGCACTAATTAATTTAAATAAAAGAAAAGAAATTCTTCTTTTTCTATTTTATGTAAAATGTTCACAAATGAAGTTGCACAGTATACTTGGCACAGTAAAATTTTCGGTCTTGCCGGTTTGCGAGTCAAATTAGAAAAGAAAGTATGGCTGATGCTGGAGCGGCAAGCCAGCGCTTGGGAACAGATATAACTTCCGAGCGAAAGTGACAATTGCTCCTGTTATATTATGGTCTCCTTTTGGTTGCCCTGGATAACAGCTGTTTTAAACGGTTCACTGCTCTGCTGAGTGCATGCTTTTAGGCTATTCATAATATTACAATTTGTAGACATATATTTATAAAAATGCTTGACTTTAGCTAGTCCAGCGCCACTACAAGCTTGGTTGCTAACTCAAAGAGCCCTTGGAAACTGCGTAGAGATTCTTATGTTTATGTTGAAGCCAAAATGCTGACTCTGTGGGAATAGGGAATATTTATGTTTGAGCCGAGTGGCGTGATACTATAGGTTGTTTATGATTGGGGAGACTGAGTTATGCTATTTGAAAGTTGTTTACATTTATCATAAGAGTCGCTTGAGTAGCGGGGTGATAACTTGCATGCATATATGTATGTATGTATGTACACAGATGTTTGTATTTGTGTATACACATCCAAGTGTGTATACATATTGCAAGAAGTGTGATTGTATTGTTTTGTTTTGTCACAAGCTGATCAGCTGATCAGCTGTGAATTTATTTAGATTTAGCTAACGATTACATATTGTTTTCAAAAGTCCTAGGTTCGAATCCCGCTGGAAACATTTTATTTATTAATCGAAAACTTAAAAATCTTATTTTTTAAATTCATTAATATTATTATATTTATGTTAAAATGCTTTCTGCCATCTTAGCAATTGCTATTAAGCTATTATATGCATGAATTATGCAGTTGGCCACAACAAACTTCTTTGCCGATTTGCCACGCCCCCCGTGGGCGTGGACGCATAATTTTTTGCCAGTTCTTAGAAAGGGCCGAGGCTAACATGACTGCAAAATTTGGTTGCTTACATTCCAAAAATGCGAAAATGAGAGGGTATTTTTCGATATGCCACGCCCCCAAAGAGGCTGAAAATTATTTTTGGGGTATCGATAGAGGAGGATATTAGTAACTGAACCATCCAATTTTCCGTCTTGCTGTTCGTCCGACTGTCCGTATGAACGCAATATTTTTCGGCTCTATTAGAGCTAGAGACTTGAAATTTTAAACATATACTCATATATGCTCCCGAATTATAAAGTGTAAAAATTTTCCCGATCCGCCCACTAGGGGCGTGGCAAATCGGAAAACTCTTCCGTCCATAGTCAAGTTATCATACAAGATGATGAGCTAGAGAGTTGCAATTTGAAATGTATACTCGGGGTGACAGCCCAAGTTCAAAAAGCTATGGCGGATATATCTACGCCCATTGGGGGCGTGGCTAATCGGGGAATACGTATCTTCTACACCGTTAAAGCTAGAACGCTGAAATTTTGCATGTGAGTTAATGTTATGATTCTAAGAAAATCGATCAAAAACGTTTATGTCTACGCCCATTGTGGGTGTGGCAAGTCGGACCTGAATATATAGTGATTTTTCAAATTGTGCTATATTTTGAACACTATTGACACTAGAGACTTGAAATTTTGCATTTATACTCGGGTTGACAACCCAAGACTAATGAGCTATGGTAGATATATCTACGCCACAGGGGGCGTGGCAACCCGCAAAGCTTTATATCTCCTACAGTTTTAGAGCTAGAAGCTTGAAAATTGGATGGTTGAGTTACTAATGTTCTCCTCTATCGATGTCCCAAAAATAATTTTTCAGCCTCTGGCATATTGGAAATACCCTGTCATTTTTGCATTTTTGGAATGTAAGCAACCAAATTTTGCAGTCATATTAGCCTCGGCCCTTTCTAAGAACTAGCAAAAAATTATGCGATTAAATACCAGCGAGATTCGAACCTAGGTCTTTTGAAAACAATATGTAATCGTTAGCTAAATCTAAATAAATTCACAGCTGATCAGCTGATCAGCTTGTGACAAAACAAAACAATACAATCGCACTTCTTGCAATATGTATACACACTTGGATGTGTATACACGTACAAACATCTGTGTACACATACATATGTACATATATGCATGCATAGAAAAACTGCTTGCCACGCAGCGTGGCAAATCGGAAAGCATAAAGCAGTTTTAGTTTTTGCTTAAATGCACAATTCATATGCGTATGTTTATAAATTATTATCAATTGGCAGCAAGCATTTTATAATAAATATACAAATATAAAAAAAAATAAAATAAAAATTAAATAATTTTTGAAAAAAGTTTTCTGCGGGATTCGAACCCACGCACCTAAGTACAGCTTGCATCGCGCTTACCACCAGCGCTACTGCCCTGACCTGGGCTTCGTTAACTAAAACCAAATAAAATAGAGCGTCTCTGACAAAACTAAAGGAACGATCGAAAAATTCCCAATTCAGTCACAATTGCATACTTTTGTATGCATACATAGAAAATTGTGTGTATACTCGTATAGTGTGTACATGTGAAAATCTGTATGTATGTGTAGAAAAACGTTTGTTGCTTGCCATGTACGTTTTCTAATTGCCGAAATATTTCGTTAATTAAATGTTTATTAAATAAATAAAATGCACCTATGGGAACAGAGTATTTCGCAGTTAGTTTCGCCTTACTGCAAGGTTCTTACTTGTTTTTATTAGTTCTTTCTTTTTATACCCTGAACCCATTGAAAATGGGAATTCAGGGTATAATGGTTTTGTGAAAATGTATGTAACAGGCAGAAGGAGACGTCGCAGACCCCATAAAGTATATATATTCTTGATCACCATAAAAAAATAAGTTAATTGAGCCCTGTCCGTCTGTTTGTCCGTCCGTCCGTATGAACGTCGAGATTTCGGAAACTACAAAAGCTAGGGAGCTCAAATTTCACATGAACACTCGTACAGACAGACGGACAGGGCTCAATCAACTTATTTTTTTATGCTGATCAAGAATATATACACTTTATGGGGTCTGCGACGTCTCCTTCTGCCTGTTACATACATTTTCACAAAACCATTACACCCTGAATTCCCATTTTCAATGGGTTCAGGGCAGTGTTTGCATTTGCTGCTACATAGCAGCAATTTCAATCAAAATATTGCTCTGCTCTCGCTATTGCTCTGATTTTGAAAGGCTACGTAGCAAAGCAGAGAGCACAAAAACAAAACAATTGCTGTCCTGCTCTGCTCCATAGCATAGAACAGCGGAGCAAAGAGCAACAGCAAGAGCAAAAAATTTGCGTCGCGCTATTTGGAGTTGTAGCAATAGCACAAGCATTGAAAGCGAAGTAAGAGCAAATCAAATGAAAACAAAATTTGCGCTACTGCTACGGAGCATTTGCAAACCTTTTTCTCTTTTCCTCTTTTGTTGCTCTCGCAGTTGCTCTCGTAGTTGCTCCCACAGCAGCTCTGTACGAAATATTGCCGTTTACACTTGTAGGCATTAGAGGAGCCAAACTATCGGTAGTGGGCACCATCGATTGTGGTCGATAGTGATTTTTCAAACATCGATGGTGGTCAATAGTACCATCGATAGTGGTCGATAGTCGCAATAAAAAAAACAGTGATTGCAAATCATTGCAATTTGTAAGAAAACAAAAATAATTTCAATTCTATTTTAATTCAAAAGGAACACTTTAAAACCACTATATATTTTCGCAAGTGTGAGTGATTTACATTTGGAAAAAAAGAGTAAGAGTACAGGCTATGGGTCTCTTCTGCCAAAATATTGAACTTATAAGTTCAAGGAACATTGCTTACATTTTATAAAATTACATTTTAAGGGAAAAGCTAAAAATGCAAAAGCCTTATAAAAGACTTAGAAGCTAAAACTTGAAAACTATAATTTGATTTATTTATTATAGCGAAAAATTTTTGTTTAAAAAGAACAAAACGTTCACATTTTCTATCGTCCGACTATCGTCCAATTTAACCATCGATAGTTCAGTGGCTCGATAGTGCCCTACCATCGGTGGTGACGATAGTGCCATCGATAGTTTGGCACCTCTAGTACATACATATAGGAAAACTCCTACCGCAGATGCCACGTGCTTTTGTTATTTGGGCAAACTTTCTGTTCATTATTTTCTGTTGACTTAACGGAATAAAATATAATTGAAACAAAAACACTTTCAGAAATGATGCTATTACATATTTGAAATTTAAAAAAATAAACGCACTTACTTTCTTTTGACTTTCAAAGGTATCAAATACAAAAGAATAAATAATAAAAAAAAAAAAGAAAGAACTTATAAAAAAAATTAAATAAATAAATAAATAAAAATAAAAAATTATGAAGGGCTTAGGCGAGACTAGAACCTGCGACACCACCCTAACATTCGTTGCATCTGCCTAGCCATCTACACCACGGCTCACTTAAACGTCAGAGTAGCGAAAACGAATGAAATTCGCCATATACGAAAGAAACACTAAAGCACAATTGTGATTCTTAGAATATACACGCATAGCAACATAGAAAACGGCCCAAGATTTTTTGTGTGTATATGTGCACACGCATACGAAAATTGATTTGGATTGCTTAACGTTGCTTGCATTTCTATTGTTATTTTAATTGTTTTAAAATTTTTTAAATATATAATGGAATGTAATGAGAGTTTCAGCATATGATCTGCATATACTATTTAACAGTTTAGGTTTTTTTTAGAAATCATAACTCCTTTACAATTAGCTTTACATGCACAAATATGTACATACATATGTACATATGTATGTACGATTGCAGCCACACGCTGATCTACCCTTGCACACATATACATACATACATACATACATACATACATACATACATACATATGTACATATGTACATATGTATGTATATGCGCCCGCAATGCGTCTTGCTGTGTCGCTGCCTTGCTTGCTGCGCCACTTGGGTTTTGATGAGAAAACTTTATAGACTAATAATTCTGTTTCTAGATGGACAATCGTATTGATATGTTCAGATTAAGATTATGATATTCATATCTATATGCTAAACCAAACTGTATGTCTCTATTATTTGAAATGCATTTTTTACACATTTGGGGGTGTGGGGGCGAATTGGGGACCGGAATCCAAAATCTGACAATAAACCGAAATTGTATTAAATTAGTATATATATATATATGCAGAAGACTTGGAGACTCTAACTCTAAAGATGAATTAGCTAGAATTTTATAACTGGTTCCCGATAAATTCATTTATCGATAACTTTGCAAATATACAAGTTATCTAATTTCGGAAACAAACTCGTACTGCGCGTGCAATATACGGACCTAACACAAAGAATGAACTCTCTAGCTTTTGTATCTTCGGAAATCGACGCGTTCAAACATACGGACGGACGGACAGACGGACGGACGAACGGTCAGACAGACGGACATGGCTATATCAACTTATCTCGTCACCCTGATCAAGAATATATATACTTTATGGGGTCTGCCACGCCTCCTTCTGCCTGTTACATACTTTTAACAAAACCATTATACCCTGATTTCCCATTTTCAATGGGTTCAGGGTATTATAAGCTATAAATAAAACAACATAGAAAAATATATATTTCTATTTATGTTATAATTTCGTCCAATTCGTAATCATTTGAATCAGCATATTTCTCGCTCGAGCGAATTCAATTAAAATATTCTTGTGGCAATTGATAATTGTAGCAAAATACAATGATTTCGTTGGGCTCATTATTATATTTATTCTCCTTTATTTTCTTTTAAAATAAATAACCCATATATAATGCTGATACAGCAAATTCATCCAAGTTATCTTTCAAGACTTCAATATTTACATCAGGCGATATTATTTTTTTTATTTTTGAGGAAATCGATGGATATTTTGATCTCAGTTAGAAGTTTTGAGGATTCAGCTTGATCGCTTTGAAATATCTTATTTAAATATTGCATACTATTAAGAAATTGTTTCAAAAATAAGAAGTACAGCTTATTTTTCTTGGCAAAAAAACAGTTCATGCTTGTGGCATCTTTCAACGGTTGCAACGATTCTGCACACAGCTGTTTCAATAGACAGCCATCGCGTATCGCTTACTCTTGGAATTTGTAATGGTGCCTAAGTATACGTGCAATAAATTAATACCGCGAAATTCATAGATATTATAAACTCAAACAGATTAGTGTAGTGGCGCTGGACTAGCTAAAGTCAAGCATTTTTATAAATATATAGTGTATATAGACACACTCAGCAGAGCAGTGAGCCGTTTAAAACAGTTGTTATACAGGGCTAACGCAAGGAGACCATAAGATAACAGGAGTAATTGTCACTTTCGCTCGGAAGTTATTTCTGTTCCCAAGCGCTGGCTTGCCGCTCCAGCATCGGCCATACTTTCTTTTCTAATTTCACTCGCAAACCGGCAAGACCGAAAATTTTACTGTGCCAACTATACTGTGCAATTTAATCTGTAAAAATTCTACAACATAGAAAAAAAATAATTTCTTCTCTTTTATTTAAAAATTTATTAGTGCAAGTGCCAAATCGATCATTGGTTTGTTCTCAAAGGGCTGTCCGTCCGTCTGTCCGTCTGTCCGTCTGTCCGTATGAACGCAATATTTTTCGGCGGTATTAGAGCGAGAGACTTGAAATTTTAAACATATACTCATATATGCTCCCGAATTATAAAGTGTTACAATTTTCCCGATCCGCCCACTAGGGGCGTGGCAAATCGGAAAACTCTTCCGCCCATAGTCAAGTTATCATACTAGATGATGAGCTAGAGAGTTGCAATTTGAAATGTATACTCGGGGTGACAACCCAAGTTCAAAAAGCTATGGCGGATATATCTACGCCCATTGGGGGCGTGGCAAATCGGGAAAAACGTATCTTCTACACCGTTAAAGCTAGAACGCTGAAATTTTGCATGTGAGTTAATGTTATGATTCTAAGAAGATCGATCAAAAAGTTATATGTCTACGCCCATTGGGGGCGTGGCAAATCGGACCTGAGTATATAGTGATTTTTAAAATTGTGCTATATTTTGAACACTATTGACACTAGAGACTTGAAAATTTGCATGTATACTCGGGTTGACAACCCAAAACTAATAAGCTATGGTGGATATATCTACGCCACAGGGGGCGTGGCGAACCGCAAAAGTTTATATCTCCTACAGTTTTAGAGCTAGAAGCTTGAAAATTGGATGGTTGAGTTACTAATGTTCTCCTCTATCAATGACCCAAAAATAATTTGTCAGCCTCTTTGAGGGCGTGGCATATCGAAAAATACCCTGTACTCTTCGCATTTTTGGAATGTAAGCAACCAAATTTTGCAGTCATGTTAGCCTCGGCCCTTTCTAAGAACTGGCAAAAAATTATGCGTCTACGCCCACTGGGGCGTGGCAAATCGCATATAATAGCTTAATAGCAATTGCTAAGATGGCAGAAAGCATTTTAACATAAATATAATAATATTAATGAATTTAAAAAATAAAATTTATAAGTTTTCGATTAATAATTAAAAAGTTTCCAGCGGGATTCGAACCTAGGTCTTTCGAAAACAACATGTAATCGTTAGCTAAACGTAAATAAATTCACAGCTGATCAGCTGACCAGCTGATCAGCAGCTTGTGACGAAACAAAACAATACAATCACACTTCTTGCAATATGTATACACACTTGGATGTGTATACACAAATACAAACATCTGTGTACATACATACATACATATATGCATGCATAGAAAAATTGCTTGCCAAGCAAGCAGCGTGGCAAATCGGAAAAGTTGTTTTAATTTAAGCTTAAATGCACAATTCATATGCGTATGTTTATAAATTATTATCAATTGGCAGCAAGCATTTTATAATAAATATACAAATATAAAAAAAAAATTAAAAAATAATAATTAAAAAAAAAAAGTTTTTTGCGGGATTCGAACCCACGCACCCAACTATAGCTTACATAGCGCTTACCATCAGCGCCACTGACCTAATATGAGCAGTGTTAACTAAAACCAAATAAGGCATTGCTAGAGCGTCTCTGACAAAAGTAAAGTAACGATCGAATAATTCCCAATTCAGTCACAATTCTTAGAATATTCTGGCATGCAAACTTTTGTATGCATACATAGAAAATTGTGTGCATACTCGTATAGTGTGTACATGTGTAAATCTGTATGTATGTGTAGGAAAAACGTTTGTTGCTTGCCATGTACGTTTTCTAATAGCCGAAATATTTCGTTAATTAAATGTTTATTAAATAAATAAGATGCACCGAAATATTTCGTTAATTAAATGTTTATCAAATAAATAAGATGCACCTATGGGAACAAAGTATATCGCAGTTAGTTGCGCCTAACTGCAACGTTCTTACTGGTTTATACCCTGAGCCCATTGAAATTGGGAAATCATGGTATAATGGTTTTGTTAAGTGTATGTAACAGGCAGAAGGAGGCGTGGCAGATCCCATAAAGTATATATATTCTTGATCAGGGTAACGAGAAAATTGATATAGTTATGTCCGTCTGTCCGCCTGTCTGTCTGTCCGTATGTTTGAACGCTTCGATTTCCGACGATACAAAAGCTAGAGAGTTAATTATTTTTGTGTTAGGTTGGTATATTGCACGCGCAGTACGAGTTTGTTTTAGAAGTTCGATAACTTGTATATTTCCAGAGTTACAAAATTATATTTAATTCATCTTTAGTATCTAGATATGCTTCTGCATATACGTATATAGAAGTTAACACCAGCCAACGCGAAACGGCTCCCCACGACGGCTCAACACGAGCATAATAGCGCACCAACAACGCCAATAGAACCACTCTTTATCTCCCAATTCCGCATCTAGTCGTTGCAACATAGTTGCAGTCACGCTGATACTTTCAAGTGCCAGAATGCAGAGTCGTCTCCGGAAACCGATCCGCGGCCTCAGCAACGGTCACACGAAACCGCTGACGTTGCTGCCCCCCGCCGCCACCGGAGACGCTACGCCATAGCGGGTTCAACGGCGGCTACGCCGAACCCGCTGACACAGCAGGCGCCGCTGCCGCCGCCGCTGATTCGTCGGCGACGACACAGCTGCAGCTCAGTTAGATAAGGGGCCGCTTGACGAAGTGGCGGCAGTCCAATTCTAAGAACGAGGCTGACAATTTATAATAAGCAATTACTAATATACTTTTATAACGTAATACTTTGACTCTTTATTTGAACTCTAATGAAAACCTAAATCCTGTATGAAAGGATGTGACGCTCACCAGCCTTGCGTGGCGTCACAATCCTTAACTGGCGCCCGAGCAGGGACCACTTTCCTTTTGCGGTGTGCGTGAATAACAACAAAACATGTGCAACATTTTCTCTAAATAAAAAATAAAAAACCAAAAGTGATGTGAATAATAAGAAAAGAAAATATTTATGTCGGCGGCATGTGACAAAAATTTAAATAAAACAAGTAAGAAATCTGTAGTCGAGACTGCTCGACTACGAAATCCCCTGAACCCTTCTTCGAACGAATCATATTCCAAGAATGCTTCCTTTCGATTCTCCACGCGTAAGAAACTATACATGCAAAAACATAAGCACCCACACACGCTAATCTATGCTTGTAGGCATGTATGTGTGTGAACATTGCAAGCGTCTTGCTGTCTCGCTGCCTTTGTTGCTGCGCCACATTGTCTCTGCTGCAAAAACTTTGATGATTAATAATTCTGTTTCCAGACGGACAATCGTATTGATCTCTTCAGATTATGAATATGATATTCATATATATATGCTAAGCCAAACTGTATGTCTCTAGTGTTTGAAACGCATTTTAAACACAATTGGTGGTGTGGGGGGAATCGAGGACCGGAATCCAAAATTTGACAATAACCGAAATCGTAATAAATTAATATCTATATATGTGCAGAAGACTTGGAGACTAGTTAGAGTAAAGATGAATTAGATATAATATTATAACTGGTTCCCGATAAAGTTGTTTTATCGATAACTTTGGAAATATACGAGTTATCGAATTTCTGAAACAAACTAGTACTGCGAGTTATCGAGTTATCGATTTATCGAATTTCTGAAACAAACTAGTACTGCGAGTTATCGAGTTATCGAATTTCTGAAACAAACTAGTACTGCGAGTGCAATATACGAACCTAACATGAACTAATGAACTCTCTAGCTCTTATATCTGCGGAAATCGACGCGTTCATACATACAGACGGACGGACAGACGGACATGGCTATATCAACTTTTCTCGTCACCCTGATCAAGAATATATATACTTTATGGGGTCTGCCATACATGGGGTCTTACATACTTTTAACAAAACCATTATACCATTTTTTTACCATTTTTAATGGGCTAAGGGTATAAAAATGATGATAACAAAATAATAATAAAATAAAATAAATAAAATACAGAATATTAAGTGCAAATAAAAATACATATAAAAAAAATAAAATAAAATAAAAATAAAACAAGTAAGAACGTTGCAGTAAGGCGCAACTAACTGCGATATACTTTGTTCTCATAGGTACATCTTATTTATTTAATAAACATTTAATTAACGAAATATTTCGGCAATTAGAAAACGTACATGGCAAGCAACAAACGTTTTTCCAGTACATACAAATTAATCAACTTGCCTTTGCAAGTTAATAAAAAAATTATTTTATTATAGTGAACGTAGTGTTCTTTTATTAAACTCCAAATTCGAACTGAAGTACAAAAATGATCTTATACTGCAAGTCAGCTAATGTTTATGTTAAAGCTTCCCTCATTAAAGCTCAAAGCTCAAAAGCTCGAAAGCTCACAAGAGTGGCTTACGTGATTCTGTATCGGAATTGTGAAATTATGAATTGTTTATATTAAAGCTTGGTTGCTGACTCAAAGAGCCCTTGGAAACTGCGCAGAGATTCTTATGTTTATGTTGAAGCCAAAACTGCTGACTCTGTGGGAATAGGGAATATTTATGTTTCAGCCGAGTGGCGTGATACTATAGGTTGTTTATGATTGGGGAGACTGAGTTATGCTATTTGAAAGTTTTTTACATTTATCATAAGAGTCGCTTGAGTAGCGGGGTGATAACTCCCCCCTTTCTTAAGAAGAATCGTCCCTGATTCTTAACGATTTCTCATAAGAAATTCAATTTGAGTGTTTATGGCATTTAGCATATCAGGGTTTTGAATTTGAATATTTTGATCATTTAAGGGTCTTGAAAATAAGAATTTAATAGGATTGAGATTGTTCTTTGAACAAAATTTGAGAAGCTTTATCATAATGAATATAAAATTATTACAAATATAATAAACGTAATTTTTGTATGATTATTTTCTAATTCTATTACAATTTTTGATAAAGTATTTGTATTTTCTAATCGTAACTCAGTGTCATTAGAAGGTTGGTAATCAGTGATTAAATAATCTGTAAATTTGTTATGTTTTACATAGTTGAGCAATTTTTCTTTTTGGTTTGTGTAAGTAATGTTGTTTATGGTTACAATGGTTTTGAAAGTTATGAGATAGGTACCTGTAAGCCAGGTATTATTAACGCAGTTTTTTCCTGATACTAAAATGGCGCCATCTGTTATTACTTCTATTGGCTTGTTTTTTTCTGATATTTTTGTACAGCTAGTGAATTGTTTATTAGCTAAATTTATGAAGCAGTTATTTTCGTAAACAATTTGAGCAAAAGTATTATAAATTTCTCTTTTAAATTTTTAATACGATAAAAGGTATTCTTACATTTAGTGATTTTATTGTCTATGAATAATTTTCCATCTGATTGGGAAACTGCTTTAGCATGATATAATTTGCACTTATAATTTATAGTTGGGTATTTTATAAAAACTATAATTAAACCTTGGTATGAGATAATTGAAAAAGAGGATACGTCCAAGAGGTCGATAAGAGTAATATTAAATGTTTCGTGATTAAATATGTTTATCATATCTTGTTTATTTAAAATTTTTGGGTTTATTATGTTGGCTTTTGAAAATGTAATAGTGTCTAGCAGATTTTGTAAGTCAAGTGATAATAGTTTGAGACGGTATTTTTTTAATAGCATTTCTTGATCGAATTTAATGTTTTTTAAAAGATTTGTAATTTTAGTAACTTCTTTGAAAATTGCAGAATTAATTTGATTTTGTATATTATTATTTTCAATGAGTTCATTTATTTTATTTTGAATTGTTAGCATGTCATCATGATCTGGTGTTCCTGTAATCCATTTAAAAATAGTACCTAATTCATTTATACTTCGCTTAGAGACTTTATGGGGTGTAAGTTGAGAAAGAAGGGTTTTAATTAAATTTAGTTCCATTGTTATTTCCCAATCAATAGTGTTGTTTTTATTATCAAAAAATGTTAGCTCTCTTTCAAATATATCATTATAAAAGCTTAAATTAGTAACGTGAAACACTTCTCCAAATGTTTCATATAGTAAAAAATTATCAATATCTTCAAGTAAAACATAATCGTCGTTTGAGTAGTTTATGATATCGAGGCGGCAAAAGGGCAATAAACTAATAAGCACGTACAAAGTGATCATGCTAAAAAACAAAAACAAAATTTTTATTAGGATTTTATATTATCTTTATGAATTATACGGTCTCTATTATTTATTTTAACTGTATTTCCTAGATCTTCTTTAACAACTTGTTTTTATACCCTGAACCCATTGAAAATGGGAATTCAGGGTATAATGGTTTTGTGAAATGTATGTAACAGGCAGAAGGAGACGTCGCAGACCCTATAAAGTATATATATTCTTGATCAGCATAAAAAAATAAGTTGATTGAGCCCTGTCCGTCTGTCCGTCCGTCCGTCCGTCCGTCCGTATGAACGTCGAGATTTCGGAAACTACAAAAGCTAGAGAGCTGAAATTTCACATGAATACTCGTATGTTACCTACGCAAAACGAGTTTATTTTGTTTTTCGATAACTCATCCCATTTCCAAATTATCGATAAAAAGTCGAAAATTCGTTTACATTTTTTAGGTTTTTAGGGTATAATTTCTACACCATTTCAGCCAGAGACTTCAACTTTATATATTTAGATAGATATTATAAATACGCAGATTTTGTAGTTTTCAGATTTTTGATGCCACGCCCCCCTCGCCCACAATTTGTGAAAAACGCATTTCAAATACAAGAAACTTGCAATTTGGCACATAGATAGATTTATATATCCTTAATCTACTCTTAAAATTTCATGAAGATCCTCCATCTAGAAATGGAGTTATAAGCGTCCAAAGTTCAGCCCAACCCACCCCCAAGCCACGGCAGCAACTGCGCAGTTAGCAGAGCGCGCGCCTCTAAGAGCGTAAATAAGAAGAGTATCACTTTTTTTGCAGGGTTCAGGGTATCTCGTAGTCGAGCCGTCTTGACTAGAGCCTTCTTACTTGTTTATATTTGGGTTGCAGTTTATTTCGTTCGCCATGTTGTTTTTTTCATAAATGATTTCGCCTACTTGGTAATTTTTTGGTATTCGTTTTTATACCCTGAACCCATTGAAAATGGGAATTCAGGGTATAATGGTTTTGTGAAAATGTATGTAACAGGCAGAAGGAGACGTCGCAGACCCCATAAAGTATATATATTCTTGATCAGCATAAAAAAATAAGTTGATCTAGCCCTGTCCGTCTGTCCGTCCGTCTGTCCGTCCGTCCGTCTGTCCGTCTGTCCGTCCGTCCGTCTGTCCGTCTGTCCGTCTGTATGAACGTCGAGATTTCGGAAACTACAAAAGGTAGAGAGCTGAAATTTCACATGAACACTCGTATGTTAGCTACGCAGTACGAGTTTATTTTGTTTTTTCGATAACTCATCCCATTTCCAATTTATCGATAAAAAGTCGAAAATTCGTTTAAATTTTTTAGGTTTTTAGGGTATAACTTCTACACCGTTTCAGCTAGAGACTTCAACTTTATATATTTAGATAGATATTATGAATACGCAGATTTTGTAGTTTTCAGATTTTTGATGCCACGCCCCCCTCGCACACAATTTGCAAAAAACGCATTTCAAATACTAAAGACTTGCAATTTGGCAAATAGATAGATATATATACTCTTAATCTACTCTTTAAATTTCATGAAGATCATGCATCTAGAAATGGAGTTTTAAGCGTCCAAAGTTCAGCCCAACCCACCCCCAAGCCGCAGCAGCAACTGCGCAGTTAGCAGCGCGCGCGCTTATAAGTGCGTAAAGAAGAAGAGTATCATTTTCTTTACAGGGTTCAGGGTATCTCGTAGTCGAGCCGTCTCGACTAGAGCCTTCTTACTTGTTATACCCTGAACCCATTGAAAATGGGAATTCAGGGTATAATGGTTTTGTGAAAATGTATGTAACAGGCAGAAGGAGACGTCGCAGACCCCATAAAGTATATATATTCTTGATCAGCATAAAATAAGTTGATCTAGCCCTGTCCGTCTGTCCGTCCGTCTGTCCGTCTGTCCGTCTGTCCGTCCGTCCGTCTGTCCGTCTGTCCGTCTGTATGAACGTCGAGATTTCGGAAACTACAAAAGGTAGAGAGCTGAAATTTCACATGAACACTCGTATGTTAGCTACGCAATACGAGTTTATTTTGATTTTTCGATAACTCGTCCCATTTCCAAATTATCGATAAAAAATCGAAAATTCGTTTCCATTTTTTAGGTTTTTTGGGTATAACTACTACACCGTTTTAGCTAGAGACTTCAACTTTATATATTTAGATAGATATTATGGATACGCAGATTTTGTTATTTTCAGATTTTGGATGCCACGCCCCCTTCGCCCACAATTTGGAAAAAACGCATTTTAAATACTAGAGACTTGCAATTTGGTACATAGATAGATTCATTTATCCTTAATCTACTCTCATTTTGTTATTTTCAGATTTTGGATGCCACGCCCCCTTCGCCCACAATTTGGAAAAAACGCATTTTAAATACTAGAGACTTGCAATTTGGTACATAGATAGATTCATTTATCCTTAATCTACTCTCAAAATTTCATGAAGATCGTCCATCTAGAAATGGAGTTATAAGCGTCCAAAGTGCAGCCCAACCCACCCCCCAGCCACGGCAGCTACTGCGCAGTTAGCAGAGCGCGCGCTTATAAGAGCGTAAATAAGAAGAGTATCACTTTTTTTGCAGGGTTCAGGGTATCTCGTAGTCGAGCCGTCTCGACTAGAGCCTTCTTACTTGTTTGTTATGGTAGTCTAGCATTTTGGATTGAGCTGATTCTAGCTTTGCGGATAATTCAGAGTGATTTATTTTGTTAAATAAAATTTCATATGGTTTTTGTTGGGTTGTTGATTGTATTGTGTTGTTATATTCTCTAACTGCACGGTATATAACTTCAGAATAATCAACTAATTTAAATTCTTCTTGGATGCATCGAGAAATTTCGATGAGTGTTGAATGAACTCTTTCTACTTGACCGTTGCTTAAGCTATGTCTGGGATCTGTATAATAAATATTTATACCTGAACGGGACATTGTTGATTTAAATTGTGCTGATGAAAAACTAGGTTCATTGTCTAGCATTATTGATCTCTTTTATAACTAGAAATTTTGAATAAGCATCTATGCAAGTGATAAATGATAATTTTTGAGCATAAAAAATATCTATATGTAATTGTTCACCTTCTGTTTTTGGAATAGGTGCTTTGGAAATAAGTATTTGTTTTGGATTTTTATCGTATTTATTTTTATTACAAATTTCGCAATGTCGTATATATTGTTTAAGAGTTTTATATAGTGTTGGCCAATAATAATACTTAAGAATTTGCTTAAGATTTTCGTCGAAACCTCTATGAGCTCGAGCATGTGTTTCTTCTATAATAATTTCTTGGTCGTTTTTATTTTCGATATCTAAGACAAATTTTCTGGTAAAGAGAAATTTATTTGTGAAGGTATTTCTTATTGTATTCTGTATTTCGTATAAATCTTCAAGACTGCAGTGGATTCCTGTTGTTATTTTTGGCTGTAAAAATTCTTTAAGTATTTGGATTAAATTATCGACTGTATCATATTCTATGATATGTCTTATTTTATTGAAAGGTTCGCATTTTTCATGAATAGTGAATTTATTTTTTGAAATAAGTAGTTGCTGCTTAAACTGATTCAGTGGTTTTTTTGTTTCTTCAAATATGTACTCATGGCTGCTGTCAACTGAATGTATAGTTTCGATATCGGATAAGGATTCATTGTCGGAGGGTTCACTATCGGATATTTGATTACTTTCAGTGGTAATGTTGTTTATTATTATTCTGGATAAAGCGTCGGCAACAACGTTCGTTGACCCTGGTTTGTAAAATATAGTAGGGGAAAATTCCTCAATAAAGGCATGCCATCTTTTCATTTTTGAATTAGGGTTTCGTGCAGAAACCGCGAAAGAAAGTGGTTGATGGTCTGTTTGGATTTCTAAATTTGTAATACCATATAAGTAATTACGAAGACTTTTTAATGCCCAGACTATGGCATATAATTCCCTCTCGTTTGTTGCATAATTTCTTTCTGTTTTATTTAATGTCTTTGAAATGAATGTGATTGGTTTGTTTTCTTGCGAAAGGACAGCGCCTATTGCGATGTCAGAAGCGTCTGTAGTAAGAACAAACTTTTTGGAATAGTCTGGCTGAGTTAGTTCAACCCTTGCAACTAAGTGTGATTTTAAATTTTCGAATGCTGAATGAGCTTCATCGTCTAGAGATATTTTTGTTTTTTTCGACATGTGTCTTGAAATCATACCGTTGTGTCCTTGTAATAGTTTTGTGAGGGGCTTTGCTACATTTGCGTAATTTTGTACGAATTTCCTGTAGTAGTTAGTTAAGCCTAGAAAACCTCGTAATTCTCTCAAGTTAGTGGGAGGAGCATATTTTATGATAGCTTCTATTTTTTTGGGGTCAGTTGTAATAATATTATGAGACACTACATATCCTAGGAATTCGATTTCCTTTTTAAAGAATTTGGATTTTTCTAGAGATATCTTCATATTTGCTTTAAATAATATTTCGATAATTTCTTGTAAGTCATTGAAGTGTTGCTCGATATTTTCTGAGAAAACTATTATATCATCTATATAGATGTGGCAAGTTTTACCGATTTTATCACGTAATATATTGTCCATAGCTCTTTGAAATATGCTAGGCGCGTTAGCAAGTCCAAATGGCAAGCGAAGAAATTCATATTTTCCATTATTGATGGAAAAAGCGGTTTTCTCAATATCTGTGCTTTTCATTAAAATTTGATGAAAACCAGATTCTAAATCAATAGTTGAAAAGAATTTGGCTTTATCTAGGTTAGATAATATTACCGATGGATCTGGCATCGGATATCTATCTGGAATTGTATTATTATTTAGTTTTTTGTAATCAATAACTAATCTGTGCTTTTGTGTTCCATCTTCATTAAAGCCCTTTTTTCCTACAACCCATACTGGAGAGTTATAAGGACTTTTGCTTGGCCTTATTATGTTCTCGTCTAACATCCTATTTATTTCCTTATTAACAAAATTGTTAACTGAATGTGGATAAGGATATTGTTTACTGTAAATTGGAGTATCGTTTATCGTTCTGATTTCACCTCTAATATCTGTTCTAAAAGGAAGAGATATTTGTATTTGAGAGTGTTTGATTTTTATTTCTTGAATGATTTGTTCTTCAAGGGTTGTTAGATTGGCCATTTCATCAATGGAATGATTAACTTTTAAATGATTTACTTCGCATATTGAAGTGCTTGTAGAGGATACTGACAATTTTCGTTGTCTGCTCTTTTTAGCTTTCTTCTTTTTTATATGCTTGTTTTTATTGAGATTTTCGTTAATCGCTTTATTTTGTATATTTGGGTAATCAGAGTCACTTGATGACGCTGATTGTATGTCAGATACATTGAATAATGTATTTGATTTAAAAATTTCATTTTTTAGATAAGGAGTGATGAAATACTCCTTATCTGGATTTTCATTTATCAAATTAATCGTTTCTGTTTTATTATTATAATGCAATGTACCTTTTGATAGGTCAATTATTGCATTAATAGCTTTTAGTAAATTATAACCGATTAACAAATCTGCTTCTAGATTATCGATTTCATAAAATCTATAACGTTTACCGAAAATATATATATTATGAGAATGTGTTATGATACTGTACCCATTGACAGTTTTTACTCTTTTTTTAATAACTAACTCTTCTGGGTTATCGTATATGCCTTTTTTAATATAACAAGCTGTAGCGCCTGTGTTTATTAATACCTTCAGGTTTTTGTTTATTTTTTATCTATTCTGTAGATGAATGGGGGCTCTCCCCTTGCTCCTCTAAAAAATGGTCCTCCTGAATGTTATTTACACGCATAACCTTTTTTGGTTGATGAGTTGTTTGAGAAGAGAATACTCTTTTGTTTGCCTGTTCTAAAATTGGATTCTGTTGAAAAGATGGGTTTTGTATTTGAACGGATCTATCTACATCCATTGGTTCTTGAGGGGGTTGGGGGGTTAGATTGAATTTGATTTTGGGAGTTCTGATTGAAACGTAGATGATTGTCATATTTTTGATTGGATTGATTTGATTTATTAAATTTTGGTTGTTCGTTTTTGTTTGCATTGAACTGTTGTATATTAACGGAGTGATTATAAGCGAAATTAGCTCTTTGATAATTTGATTCTAGCTCTTGGGCTTTAGCCAAGGCGTTGGGAAGGTTTTCTGGTTTAAGAGAAAACAAAATATTTGATAAAGATTCGTTAAGACCTGTGATGAAAACTCGCAAAGCGTTTTCTCTGTTTTTATTATTTAATTCGGTAATTACATTGGCTTTGTCGCCATATGTCATAATAGTTTTGTTTATCAGCTGGGTTAATTTTTTATTAACCAGGTTATAGTATTCGAAAACCGATAAGTTGCCCTGTCGTAAGACACTTAATTCTTGTTCTAAAGTGTGCATCGGACGCCTGTCACTATATGCAAAATCTAATCTAGCAAGTATTGCCTCAAAGTTAAGTACGGTACCGTGATTAGTTAGGATGTCATTTGCTCTACTTGTGACTTTGTTTCTAAGTATTGTTAAGGCACCTACATATTTTCTACTGCCCTCTTTATACATTCGCATAGCACCGCAAGCTGCTTCACGCCAGCTTACATATGCGTTTTGGTTTCCTGAAAACTCAGGTAAGGATTTAACTATATCGAATGATTCGTCGCAACGAATTGTATCATTGATGACTGTTGCTTTAAATTCTTGTTCGTTGTTGGAAGACAATGTTAACTGAGCTTTTAATTCTGTAATTTGTTCTTGAAGCACTCTGGTTTGATTTGCAATTAATTGAGCTATTATTTCTGCTGTAAGATTGCTAGCCATTTTTGAATTATTTGTATTTGCTTTTAAATTTGAAAATTTTTCAATTAACTCGTCCAGGTTTAGTACAATTATTAAACACAAAATTTTTTTAAATTTAGCTTAATGAGTAATTATAAAGATTATAAAGATTCTCAATCGCTCACGTAGTGGTACTTCTTTCTTTGGGTTAGGGTGGATCGGGTCGTCCTTCCTTCCTTCCTTCCTTCTTTATTGTCTTGTCACTGGTTTTGGGTTGCGACCTTTTGGTTCGGTCACACAGCACGATCTTTTCGTCTTAAGCTACCTTTTGTTTTAGGCAGGCACAAACTTTTGTCGTTTTTAGATTCAGTTTTTTGTTTTAAGTCATGTGACTTTTATTAGCGTTGTTGTGATTTTTAACTTAAATTTTGGTTTGAAGCACAAGCTGTTTCTTTTTTATTTGAAACTTTTTAATGCACTTTTTGTTTGAGTTCTAGAAACTTGATGTTTCTTTTTGAGTTTAATTTTTTGACACTTTTTATTTCACTTTTAGTTCGGCGGCGTACGATTACATAAAAAGATGTAGTTTCTTTTTATGTGTTTTTTATTTAACGTATGCCCCAACTTGCCTTTGCAAGTTAATAAAAAAATTATTTTATTATAGTGAACGTAGTGTTCTTTTATTAAACTCCAAATTCGAACTGAAGTACAAAAATGATCTTATACTGCAAGTCAGCTAATGTTTATGTTAAAGCTTCCCTCATTAAAGCTCAAAGCTCAAAAGCTCGAAAGCTCACAAGAGTGGCTTACGTGATTCTATATCGGAATTTTGAAATTATGAATTGTTTATATTAAAGCTTGGTTGCTGACTCAAAGAGCCCTTGGAAACTGCGTAGAGATTCTTATGTTTATGTTGAAGCCAAAACTGCTGACTCTGTGGGAATAGGGAATATTTATGTTTCAGCCGAGTGGCGTGATACTATAAGTTGTTTATGATTGGGGAGACTGAGTTATTTGAAAGTTGTTTACATTTATCATAAGAGTCGCTTGAGTAGCGGGGTGATAACTTACATACAGATTTACACATGTACACACTATACGAGTATACACACAATTTTCTATGTATGCATACAAAAGTTTGCATGCCAGAATATTCTAAGAATTGTGACTGAATTGGGAATTTTTCGATCGTTACTTTAGTTTTGTCAGAGACGCTCTAGCAATGCCTTATTTTGTTTTAGTTAACACTGCTCATATTAGGTCAGTGGCGCTGATGGTAAGCGCTATGTAAGCTATACTTGGGTGCATGGGTTCGAATCACGCAAAAAACTTCTTTTTTTTTTTAATTATTATTTTTTAATTTTTTTTTATATTTGTATATTTATTATAAAATGCTTGCTGCCAATTGATAATAATTTATAAACATACGCATATGAATTGTGCATTTAAGCTTAAATTAAAACAACTTTTCCGATTTGCCACGCTGCTTGCTTGGCAAGCAATTTTTCTATGCATGCATATATGTATGTATGTATGTATGTACACAGATGTTTGTATTTGTGTATACACATCCAAGTGTGTATACATATTGCAAGAAGTGTGATTGTATTGTTTTGTTTCGTCACAAGCTGCTGATCAGCTGGTCAGCTGATCAGCTGTGCATTTATTTGGGTTTAGCTAACGATTACATGTTGTTTTCGAAAGACCTAGGTTCGAATCCCGCTGGAAACTTTTTAATTATTAATCGAAAACTTATAAATTTTATTTTTTAAATTCATTAATATTATTATATTTATGTTAAAATGCTTTCTGCCATCTTAGCAATTGCTACTAAGCTATTATATGCATGAATTATGCAGTTGGCCACAACAAACTTCTTTGCCGATTTACCACGCCCCAGTGGGTGTAGACGCAAAATTTTTTGCCAGTTCTTAGAAAGGGCCGAGGCTAACATGACTGCAAAATTTGGTTGCTTACATTCCAAAAATGCGAAAATGAGAGGGTATTTTTCGATATGCCACGCCCCCAAAGAGGCTGAAAATTATTTTTGGGGTATCGATAGAGGAGAGCATTAGTAACTCAACCATCCAATTTTCAAGCTTCTAGCTCTAAAACTGTAGGAGATATAAAGTTTTGCGGTTTGCCACGCCCCCTGTGGACGTAGATATATCCACCATAGCTTATTAGTCTTGGGTTGTCAAACCGAGTATAAATGCAAAATTTCAAGTCTCTAGTGTCAATAGTGTTCAAATTATAGCACAATTTGAAAAATCACTATTTATTCAGGTCCGATTTACCACGCCCCCAATGGGCGTAGACATATAACTTTTTGAACGATTTTCTTAGAATCATAACATTAACTCACATGCAAAATTTCAGCGTTCTAGCTTTAACGGTGTAGAAGATACGTATTTCCCGATTTGCCACGCCCCCAATGGGCGTAGATATATCCGCCATAGCTTTTTGAACTTGGGTTGTCACCCCGAGTATACATTTCAAATTACAACTCTCTAGCTCATCATCTAGTATGATAACTTGACTATGGACGGAAGAGTTTTCCGATTTGCCACGCCCCTAGTGGGCGGATCGGGAAAATTTTAACACTTTATAATTCGGGAGCATATATGAGTATATGTTTAAAATTTCAAGTCTCTAGCTCTAATAGCGCCGAAAAATATTGCGTTCATACGGACAGCAAGACGGACATTGCACAAACTCAATATACTTTTTCCCCTTCGGGAACAAAGTATAAAAACAATAAATAAGATATAGAATATAAAGAGTAAATGAAATCTGAAAACATGTAAGTAAAATAAAACAAGTAAGAAGGCTCTAGTCTATCTATCTAAATATATTTGAAGTCTCCAGCTAAAACGATGTAGAAGTTACACCCAAAAAACATAAAAAATGGAAACGAATTTTCGATTTTTTATCGATAATTTGGAAAAAGGATGAATTATCGAAAATACAAAATAAACTCGTACTGCGTAGCTAACATACGAGTGTTCATGTGAACACTCAGCTCTCTAGCTTTTGTAGTTTCTGAAATCTCGACGTTCATACGGACGGACGGACGGACGGACAAACGGACGGACAGACGGATAGGGCTAGATCAACTTATTTTTTTATGCTGATCAAGAATATATATACTTTATGGGGTCTGCGACGTCTCCTTCTGCCTGTTACATGCATTTTCACAAAACCATTATACTGAATTCCCATTTTCAATGGGTTCAGGGTATAATAAGTTATGGCAGAAAAACCCACGCGGCAGAGCAACCGAGGCAGCGAGACAGCAAGACGCCTGCAATGCTTACACACATACAGGCGTACATACGTAATGGGAATTCAGGGTATAAAAATATTGTTGAAGAATGATCTCGAATAAAACTCATCATCATTATCATCTTTGTAGCAATAGGCATTTAACGTATGTAACTGTAAAATCAGTCGTTGGCTGTTCGAGCATTTTCATAAGAATAGGCAAACGAATGTTCTGGATTGTGTACATACATACATATACATACATATGAAAAGCAAGCGAAAAGAGACATCCAGAACATTCTATATGTAAGAGAAGTAGCATAGGAAGAAGACTACTTGAACATTCTAGACGTAAGAGAAGGAAGTATAAAAACATGCTGCACATCGAGCTTTGTATCATTGTATCATTTTGTGTTGTGCAAGATCAGTTATGAAAGTGTCGGCTCAGTTAAGTTGAAAACGTCGCGTTGTGTACTTGCTACTTATAATTTTGATTTTATTGAATAAACTTATTTTGTGCACCTACATTCACACAAACTGCGTTTTGATTTATTTCAAAAGGGAAAAAACCTCAACAAATATAGTATAAACAAAAAAACGATATTGCGTTCGGCTGCTCAACGGTTCGTGGAGTCATCCTTACCCCAGTAGGCTGTAAAAGGCTAAAAAGGATAATAAGGACCTCCCGCCACACACGAAACCTTGCATCGCGAGTTAACAGCGGATAATAATACGATGTTCCCCACCTAAGCCCTTCGCACCTAAAGCTGACTACGGTCATGAGTGCCAGCTCGCACTCACTCAACATAACGGATCATGAGTAGCTGAAGACGCTAGTGCCGCGACGGCGCATGCTGAGAATACATATATGTGCGCAGCTACACTGAGTTGATGCGCTTTCGGACATTTCTTCAGAATAGTATTTGTTCAAACATGAACATGCGACACAAATAAATAAAAAATTACGGATAACCTGCGCGTTACCAAACATAAAATTAAAATTTCCCAGCCACAAATTTTAGGCCCCTGGCAGTATGTTCAAGCATGAACATGCCACTTATATACAAATATTAAAAATAGGCAATAGTCGATAGCCTGCGCGTTATCTGACGCCAAACAATAAACATGTCATCCCTTAGCTGCAGTGACCAACGCAGCAAGTAATAAAAATGTAACGTGAGACGTGAGAACGGCTTAGCGATCGAAAAGGGACACTTGACAAACATCTGTGCACTTGTGTGCATGGAATTAATTGTAACCTTCCAGTGCCTGGAAGTATTTTTAAGGTATATAAGCACTAGGATTTTAAGAAATAAACAGTTCAATTTTTGAATTCGGTAAATGTGGAGTGTTTTCATTTTAACTCTCTAACAGTATTTTTCTCAAGAAGAGACAAATATCGCATCAGCCTATCTAGCGCTGTAGCTCGGCTAGAGCCCTGGTGCTGAGTGAGTTTCGGCGAAGAAAAAGAAAAAACCTACGACCGCCAGAGAACGATACTCACTCTCATTCTGGATTTAGAAGCGAACACATAATTTGTGCGTAATTTAAAAACCAAAATCAAACATAAAAGCTTAATCACTAAAGCAAATAAAATTTAAGTGTTTTATTTACACAAATCATTAAAATTACACACAACCTCGGCCACGGTAGCATCGCCCATACCCTCGGGACGATACCTCACGCATTTGTCTGTAATATTATTCAAATAAACTGAAGTGAAAATTTAAAAATAAAAAAAATCTAAATTATACTAAAGAAGGAATAAATATATTAAAAATTATATAAAGAATTTTGACATTGCACACTGGGCAAAATTGCCAAAAAAGTGGCATAAAGTCTAATATTGCACATAGCGAGCTGAAACTTGTTATATTTTATAAATATACCACTCTAAATATAAAAACAAAGTTTTAAGTCATTTGACCACGCCTCCAAAAATATCCCATATAGGGCACCACTGCCTATACGTGATCACTATTGAACTATATGTAAACAAGTAAGAAAGCTGTAGTCGAGACTGCTCGACTACGAAATCCCCTGAGCCCTTCTTCGAACGAATCATATTCCAAGAATGCTTCGTTTCGATTCTCTACGCGTAAGAAACTATACATGCAAAAACACGAACACACACACGCTTGTAAGCATGTATGTGTGTGAGCAATGTAGGCGGCTTGCTGTCTCGCTGCCTTTGTTGCTGCGCCCCATGGGATTTGATGAGAAAACTTTGATGATTAATATGATAATTCTGTTTCTAGATGGACAATCGTATTGATTTCTTCAGATTATGATTATGATATTCATATCTATATGCTACACCAAACTGCATGTATCTAGTATTTGAAATGCATTTTTTTTCACATTTGGGGGTGGTGGGGTGAAGTGGGGACCGGAATCCAAAATCTGCCAAAAACCGAAATTGTATTAAATTAGTATCTATATATATGCAGAAGACTCAGAGACTCTAACTCTAAAGATGAATTAGCTAGAATTTTATAACTGGTTCCCAATTTCTGAAACAAACTCGTACTGCGCGTGCAATATACGAACCTAACACAAAAAGAATGAACTCTCTAGCTTTTGTATCTTCGGAAATCGACGCGTTCATACATACGGACGGACGGACGGACGGACGGACAGACGGACAGGGCTAGATCAACTTTTCTCGTCGCCCTGATCAAGAATATATATACTTTATGGGGTCTGCCACGCCTCCTTCTGCCTGTTACATACATTTAACAAAACCATTATACCCTGATTTCCCATTTTCAATGGGCTCAGGGTATAAAAAGCTGAGCTGCAAATGCAAAGTACCGCAAGAGCCGCAAAAAGCCGCAAACGGGGTTGTTACTAACTTTTAGTACACACTTTCTACTTTAGTTTGATGTATAGTATATAACGCACAAACACGTAGAAGGTAAAGTTTAACTCCACACAAGATGAACACTTTGGATGGGTTTTCTATCATTATGAATAATACAAAACAGTAAACATATAGAAAATGCTTTTTTTTTATTCATTCTACATACCCAGGCCTTCAAAATCCATTTTTCACAATATTTTATTTTTGCGATTTGTACATTTGCCAAGCAATCAAAGTGAATAAAAATTTCCCACCAATTTTGTCGCCAAAATCAGCTGACTTATCAGCTGACTTTGAAACTTGATTATAATGAAAGTATTGCATTTTTAGCAAAAACATTGTTTGATTCTTCATATATAGGGTTTCTACTTTGAATATAATAAAACAGAATTCATTTTTGGTTCCATAAAATTTTGGACTTTATGCCACTTATTTGGCAATTTTTCCCAGTGTGCTTTGTAGCAGTAAGCATTTGAAGTAACTGTAAAATCAGTCGTTGGCTGTTCAAGCATTTTCAATAGAATGAGAAACGAATGTTCTGGCTTGTGTACATACATAACATACATACATACATACATACATACATACATACATACATACATACAGAAAAGTAAGCATACGAAAAGAGAAATCCAGAATATTCTATATGTAAGAGGAGTAGCATAGGAAGAAGACATCTAGAACATTCTATATGTAAGAGAACGAAGTATAAAAGCATGCTGCACATCGAGTCTTGTATCATTGTATCATTTTGTGTTGTGCAAGATCAGTTATGAAAGTGTCGGCTCAGTTAAGTTGAAAACGTCGCGTTGTGTACTTGCTACTTATAATTTTGATTTTATTAAATAATCTTTTGTGCACCTACATTTACAAAACTGCGTTTTGATTTATATCAAAAGAGAAAAAACCTCAACAGGTTATGGGCCCAGACGGTGCTAAAAGTGTAATGTAGTGTGAAATCGAGTGCAAGTACAAAAGTGAATTAGTGGCAAATTTGTAGTAAAATAAAGACAGTAAAAATGGAGCCGGTAAATATGAAAATAGAACGGTTACGCGACAAAGACAATTGGCATTTGTGGTGTTTCATGATTCGCACGTTATTAGAAGAAGACGACGATGTTCTTGCCGTGTGCGAAGGTGTTTTGACGTGTCCGACAGAGGAGTCTGCAACGTATGAAAGAGACTCGAAAAGATTTTTAAAGGCTGCAAGAAAAATAATAATTCATTCTATCGAGAGAAGACCGATGGAATTGATTGTGAGCTGTAAAATGTGGGTAAAATTAAACTCAGTGTATGATATGAAATCAGAAGAAAATTTATCAGCTATTCAGAAACAGTTTTTTGATTTCAAATGGATTGAAAATGAAAGTGTGGACTATAACATTTCAAAGTTAGAAGTTTTGTGGAGCAAGATGAAAAATCTTGGAAGTGCTGTGCCTGAAACAATGTTAATGTCGCGAATCCTATAATCTTTGCCTCAGAAGTTTAACTATTTTCATAGTGCATGGGATTCAGTCGAGGACAGTAAAACAACATTGAATAATTTGACGACTCGTTTAATGAATTCTCAAGGAAAGGATTGATTGCAAGTAAGGACTACAGAGAAAAGAATGTGCGGGTGATCGACTCAGGAGCTTCTGATCACATGTCAAGGCGTCGAGGCTGCTATTCGGCATATAAAGAATTGGAGTCCCCGAAGATAGGCGGAGATGATTCTAAAATTATCAAAGCGCACGGAAAAGCAAATCTTAACATTAGTGGCGGAGATTTAAATTTGAAAAAATCATGGCATACGCACACGATGAAGAATCAGCATGCGCTCACTGCAAAGACGCCCAGTAGCGGTGGTAGTATTGCAATGATGAATGTGAGTAGTCATCATCTGGAGGATGACAAGGAAGTCGAGAAGCTTAAAATGGATATTTGCCAGCTACGTGCATCGGTCATCGCGGAGACGACAGAGTATAAGTGCTTGCAATTGCAGTTTTCCGCGCTGTATAATGAATCCATGGAGATCAAGACGATGCTGAATGAGACTTGTAACCAGTTGCAGATGAGCAAGAATCAGCATCTGAGCGAGATCAAGGTGAGGCGTAAAGGTCAAGATGCGATTGCAATTTGTGAGGCGGCTGTGCATGAAAAGGAGTGCGTTTGGAAAACGGTACAAGTAAAATAAGAGGAGCAACGCAAGCTGGATGATCTGCGCAGGGAGATCAATGAGAAGCGAGATCGTGAAGAACTGCAGCGCGAGTATAAGTTAGTGTGCCGCGATCTGCAGCAATGCAGAGAAGTTGAATTGTTAAAGCACGCAATACTGGATGAGCACGAGGAAATGCAGCGGCTGTTGGTTGAACAAGATGAAAAGCAGAAGCAAATAGTGTACAAGTGCCGGAGAGAGCTACAGGCAAAGAATCAACGCATCTCGGATTTACTACGGGAACTGGAGTCTGAGCGTCGCTCCATGAAAGGCGTATGGAATGAATGGGAAAAGCAATAACAATCCATAGAGCAGGTGAACACACAGCGTAAGACAATAGAAGATCCGCTGGAAACGCGACATAAGCTACTGGAGAATCTAGTGAAACTCAAAGAAATTCATCGCGTAGTTAAGACGGAGCAGGAACAGACAACGAAACGCAACAAAAAGAAGAAGAAGAGCAAAAAGGGCGATGATAGCAACGAGGATCTGGACAGAAAGCTGGCCAAACTGATGGAAAAACTGAAAGGCGAGAGCACGAATGAGGACTTCAGGCTGGATAAACTGCTGGCTGCCAAGTATCGTATATTGAATAATGTAGCCAACTCGAATGCAGGAAGCGATGTGGAGAAAACGGAACCACAATCGGGTGCAAAAGGCGATGCAGGTAGTTCGGAGGACGAGGAAAAATCCTTCGTGGCAGCAGATGACACCAATAGGCATCTGGAGGCCAGTTGCAGCACCTTAGAAGCTGAAAAGGTCGAAGACAGGTTCGAAGAAGCTGCTGAGAAAGCTGAGGATAAATCATAAAAGGCGGAAGAAGAAATTATGGAAGTAGATGAAAAGCTGGACACTCCCAAGACAGAAAAAATGATGAAGAGACGCCGAAAGGGAGGCGGAGGAAGTAGAAACTGACGAAACTGCAGAATCAGCAACAGCAGCAGTAGCAATAGCAGTGATGATAGCCGTATCAGTGAGGAGGAGGAAGAAGTCTCAAAGGCAATCAGAGGAAAGCATGATAGAAGGCGCAGTAAAAGCGTTGAAGAGCAAAGAAGAGGAGCTAAGGAAAGCAGGGGTAGATTTGGCAGAAGTGTAGCAGAGCGGGACAGACGTAAGCGTAGTGCTTAAGTGAAGAAGGGCAGAAGGGAAGGCGACAGTCGCTTAAAATGAATGAACGAAGCCGAGGAAGGAGAGAAGGGGATGTCGTGCTTGAAGCAATAGCAGCATATGTATATTAATGATAGAAAATGTCAAAGGAGAGCAGCGAGAGAAATTAGGAACTAAGAGTAAAGAATAAAATTTTATAGAGATGTTGAGTTTTGAGGAGGGTGTTGAAGAATGATCTCGAACAAAACTCATCATCATTATCATCTTTGTAGCAATAAACATTTGAAGTAACTGTAAAATCAGTCGTTGGCTGTTCAAGCATTTTCAATAGAATAAGAAACGAATGTTCTGGCTTGTGTACATACATAACATACATACATACATACATACATACATACATACATACATACATACAGAAAAGTAAGCATACGAAAAGAGAAATCCAGAATATTCTATATGTAAGAGGAGTAGCATAGGAAGAAGACATCTGGAACATTCTATATGTAAGAGAACGAAGTATAAAAGCATGCTGCACATCGAGTCTTGTATCATTTCAGTTAAGTTGAAAACGTCGCGTTGTGTACTTGCTACTTATAATTTTGATTTTATTGAATAAAGTTTTGTCACTAACCATACAACACATAGACTGGACAACTGGTACAAGTTAATGTTCACACTTATTTTTTGACTTTAGAACCCCCTTAACTTCGTATTTGCTCGGGTTTTTACTTTTAGGGTCGGGGGAGAAAAATTGCTGATGGCAAAATCATTCCGCTTCGAGCGCTCGACGGTGACGGTCGATTTTCCAAAAAGGTTTGACATGTGCCGCTCTTTCCCTTGCTCTCTCTCTCTTTCTGTCCCATGCTTTTTACTCTCTGCTCTCTTCTCACAAAAATATATGTATGCTGCTGGCACAAACAGCAAGCAGCTCACAAAAATTGAAATTTCTTCTCGACTCGCGAGTCGCGATCCCATTGGTTCCCTTCTGAGCGAAGGGTATACCGAATTCTCAAACTGCTTTGCCATGCTCATGCAAAATGTTTGCGTTTTTATGATTATTTGTGAAAAGGGTATGAAAGTGTTGATGTGCATAACGAATATTATTTCCCTATGACCATACACACACACATTTACACTTCCTCGCTATATGTGTAGGCATTTATGTGCTTGTGTGCGATAGATATTCTTGCTGCCTGTAGCACTATTAAAACCCCCAGCAGTTGATATTCGTTCGGTTGGGTAATGATGTGAGCTTGCATACACACACACATTTACACTTCCTTGCTATATGTGTAGGCATTTATGTGATTGTGTGCAATATTCTTACTGACGCCTGTAAAGCACTTTTAGAACCCCCAGCAGCAGTTGATGTTCGTTCGGTTAGGTAGCTGCTGTGAGCTAGCATACGCACACACATACACATACACATTTACACTTCCTTGCTATATGTGTAAGCATTTATGTGCCTGTGTGCGATACACTTGCTGCATGTAGCAATTTTGATTTCCCAGCGATTGCTGTGTGGTAGCTGTTATGAGTCTACACACACACATACATATGTGTACGTCTGTGATGTGAATTCGAATTGCAGGAAAGGTAAATTATTTTGTATTACCTGTTGATAAGTTATCATTTTTTCTTTAATATTTTGTACCTGATTTGACCCTATATGCAAAAAAGGGACAAGTTGTTCAAATGCTTGCGCAAATTCAGGTCACATATAACCCTTTTAAAGAAATGCCTAGATATACAGGTAAAAGGACCCTCTTATTTTCCACTAAATAACAAAAATATACATGTATTATGTTTTATGTTTTATTTAATTTAAATTTCTTATTTACGAATCATTTTCAGTTTTCTTTTACTTAAATGACCCAAAATCGTTCACTTAATTCAAAATAGAGGTAGGCACACGCCCAATATTCGAGACCCATGCACGAAACATGCAAATGCCCCAGGCACAGCATTCATTCAAATGCCACACAGCGCAATCGCTGGGAAATTAAAATTGCTACATGCCGCAAGTGTATCGCACACAGGCACATAAATGCTTACACATATAGCAAGGAAGTGTAAATGTGTATGTGAGTGTGTGTGCGTATGGAAGCTCACAGCAGCTACCTAACCGAACGAACATCAACTGCTGCTGGGGGTTCTAAAAGTGCTCTACAGGCAAGAATATTGCACACAAGCACATAAATGCCTACACATATAGCAAGGAAGTGTAAATGTGTGTGTGTATGCAAGCTCACATCATTACCCAACCGAACGAATATCAACTGCTGGGGGTTTTAGTAGTGCTACAGGCAGCAAGAATATCTATCGCACATAAATGCCTACACATATAGCGAGGAAGTGTAAATGTGTGCGTGTATGGTCATAGGGAAATAATATTCGTTATGCACATCAACACTTTCATACCCTTTCCACAAATAATCATAAAAACACTAACATTTTGCATGAGCATGGCAAAGCAGTTTGAGAATTCGGTATACTCTTCGCTCAGAAGGGAACCAATCGGATCGCGACTCGCGAGTGGAGAAGAAATTTCATGTGAGCTGCTTGCTGTTTGTGCCAGCAGCATACATATATTTTTGTGGGAAGAGAGCAGAGAGTAAAAAGCATGGGGTAGAAAGAGAAAGAGAGCAAGGGAATGAGCGGCACATGCCAGGCCTTTTTGGAAAATCGACCGTCACCGTCGAGCGCTCGAAGCGGAATGATTTTGCCATCAGCAATTTTTCTCCCCCGACCCTAAAAGTAAAAACCCGAGCAAATACGAAGTTAAGGGGGTTCTAAAGTCAAAAAATAAGTGTGAACATTAATTTGTACCAGTTGTCCAGTCTATGTGTTGTATGGTTAGTGGTTGAACATTAACTTGTACCAGTTGTCCAGTCTATGTGTTGTATGGTTAGTGGCGTAACCTACTGAGTCTTTTAACAGTGACAGTGAACCTCTGCCACATACATACATATGTATGTATTTGTGAGAGAAGAGAGCTGAAAGCAGAGAACAACAAGCGTAAGGAAGAGAAAGAGAGAGAGAGGGAGAGAGGGAGAGAAAGTGAGAGAGAGAGAGAAGAAAGAAGTCATGGTTTGGGCCTGTATGGCACCTTCGGGGGTTGGAAACTTAGTTTTCATAGAAGGCAATATGGACAATAATATGTACCTATCCCGTTTTTAAGGGCAATATGCTCCAAGGTGCCGGAAAATGGGTCTAGAAGGGGGATCCCGATTGTATCAGGATAGTCATCCAAAGCATAAATCGGGTATTGCCCAGTCCTGGTTGACCTGGAACTGTCTCCATGTGGTCAAACCTCAGGCCCAGGGCCCCGACATAAACGTTATTGAAAATTTGTGGGCAATATTGGACATGGGCATTCGGAAAAGGTCAATATCAAATAAAAATTACCTGAAAATGACCTTTTTGGAATAATGGCCAAAAATCGCCAGCGAAGTCACCCAAAAATTGGTAAACCCGATGGAATCACGTTTGTAAGAGGTTATTAAACATAAATAAGATCATACAAAATAATAATTTAAGAATTTGTTGATAATTTGGAGTGTTAAGTGCACTGCACGAAATAAGCTGTGACATAGAAAAAGCCATTTTTTTCAGTTTTTGTTAGATTTAAGTGTTATTTTATTAGAATAGAAAAACAATGAAGTGCATTAATTAATAATGAATACCTAATAAATAAGACCTCATTTAAATTTTTTGGATATCTTTACTGGTTTAGCGGCAATACGTCTTTAAAGTTTTACTATACTGCTGCACGAAATAAGCTGTGAGCCACTGTATGTAAGTAGTAGGAAAGAAAATAATATTAGTAGTAGTAGAGATATGTGAAAGATATATGAGCTGACAATGTAACACATAAGAGCTGTGAGTGAAAAATTATGTGAGGGGGCCTCCAAGCGCAGTGCTACGCTATGATGGAAAAAAGCAACCCCCGAAATGAGACGAAAGAATTTCGAAGAATATGAGACGTTGAGACTATAAAGGGTAAGAAGATATCGCTGTTTTCAAGCAGGAGTCAATGACAACCAAGACGACAAACATTGTTGATAACGGCTCTAACTACTTAAGTGTTGAGGCGAGGGTTGGCATGTTTTTGATGGACTGAGTGAGGGTGGCTTATACTACGTGGGGTATGACCTACTATATCTGTGTTGTGTGCGACAGTCCTTTCCTCTCCGAACGAAGCCTCTGCTCACCGCTCTCCATCTCGTTGATTACGCTGAACAATTAATCGATATCCATTGATTAAATATGCGTCAGGATCTATGCCCAGGAGGCACGTCCGACGCTGACTATTCAGTCATAGCTCCACTGTTAAGTATTTTATCGACAAATTCGAGCGAGATAAACGATTTGGATTGTTTTGCCAATGAAATGTCAAATATTGTGGTAAACAATGAACAGTGCGTATATATACCGATAAATCTATATTAGGCAAATAAGTAAGAAAGCTCGAACGAATAATATTTCGATTCGTTTCTGCAAGCGTAACAAACTATACATGCACCCACATGCACGCACACACACTCTGATATACGCTTGTAGGCATGTATGTATGTATGTATGTGTTAAAGCATTGCAAGCGTCTTGCTGTCTCGCTTGCTACTCCTCGTGGGCTTTGCTGCGAGAACTTATTTGATTAAGAATTCTGAATCTAGACGTACAATCGTAATTCATTTTTATACCCTGAACCCATTGAAAATGGGAATTCAGGGTATAATGGTTTTGTGAAATGTATGTAATTCTGCCTGACCCCATAAAGTATATATATTCTTGATCAGCATAAAAAAATAAGCTGATTGAGCCCTGTCCGTCTGTCCGTCTGTCCGTCTGTCCGTCCGTCCGTCCGTCCGTCCGTCCGTATGAACGTCGAGATTTCGGAAACTACATAAGCTAGAGAGCTGAAATTTCACATGAATACTCGTATGTTACCTACGCAATACGAGTTTATTTTGTTTTTTCGATAACTCGTCCCATTTCCAAATTATCGATAAAAATCGAAAATTCGTTTCAATTTTTTAGTTTTTTTTTGGGTGTAACTACTACACCGTTTTAGCTAGAGACTTCAACTTTATATATTTAGATAGATATTGTGGATACGCAGATTTTTTATTTTTCAGATTTTTGATGCCACGTCCCCTACGCCCACAATTTGGAAAAAAACGCATTTCTAATACTAGATACTTGCAATTTGGCACATAGATAGATTTATATATCCTTAATCTACTCTCAAAATTTCATGAAGATCGTTCATCTAGAAATAGAGTTATAAGCGTCCAAAGTTCAGCCCAACCCACCCCCAAGTCACGGCAGCAACTGCGCAGTTAGCAGAACGCGCGCTTATAAGAGCGTAAATAAGAAGAGTATCACTTTTTTTGCAGGGTTCAGGGTATCTCGTAGTCGAGCCGTCTCGACTAGAGCCTTCTTACTTGTTCAGATTATGATGATAGCATTCATATCTATATGCCAAACCAAACTGTATGTGTCTAATATTTGAAATAAATGTTTTACAAGTTTGGGGGTGTGGGGGTGAATTGGATTGGAATCCAAAATCTGACAAAAGTTGAAATCGTATTAAATTACTATCCATATATGAAAAAGACTTGGAGACTCTAACTATAAAGATGAGCGAGATATAATTTTATAACTGGTTCTCGATAAATGTTTTGATCGAAAACTCTGATAGATAAAAGTTATAGAATTTCTAAAACAAATTCGTACTGAGATTGCTATTTACGAACCTAACACAAAAAGAATGAACTCTCTACGGACATGGATGGACTTTTCTCGTCACCCTGATCAAGAATATTCATACTTTATGGGGTCTGCCACGCCTCTTTCTGCCTGTTACATATTTTTCATAAAACCATTATACCCTGATTTCCCATTTTCAATTGGTTAGGGTATAAAAAGATGCTTTCAGAGGGATTTGAACCCACTCTACTCGTGCAATTCGCGTAGCATTTACCACCAACACCATTTCTACGGCAGGTGCCTACGTTTGATGGTGACACTAAAATATTGAGCACATTCATTAGACGTGTCGACTACATAATGCAACTGTACCCAACGAGAGACGCCTGCTATCACAGCGTGATGTTCAGGACCATCGAGATGCACCTAACCAGTGCTGCCAGAATCTCCTAAGCAAAAATTGCTAGATTTGGAAAAAAGTGGCTAAAAATAGCTAAATATGTTGTGACAATTGCCAAAAAAAAAAAACCATTAAAATTTTTATATTTAACATATATACATATGTATTTTCAAACAAAAAACAAATAAAAACAAGTAAGAACGTTGCAGTTAGGCGCAACTAACTGCGAAATACTTTGTTCCCATAGGTGCATCTTATTTATTTAATACACATTTGATTAACGAAATATTTCGGCAATTAGAAAACGTACATGGCAAGCAACAAACGTTTTTCCTATACATACATACAGATTTACACATGCACACACTATACGAGTATACACACAATTTTCAATGTATGCATACAAAAATTTGCATGCCAGAATATTCTAAGAATTGTGACTGAATTGGGAATTTTTCGATCGTTACTTTAGTTTTGTAAGAGACGCTCTAGCAATGCCTTATTTGGCTTTAATTAACGAACGCCAGGTCAGGGCAGTGGTGCTGGTGGTAAGCGCTATGCAAGCTATACTTGGGTGCGTGGGTTCGAGTCCCGCAAAAAACTTTTTTTTTTTTTTATTATTATTTTTTAATTTTTTTTTATATTTGTATATTTATTATAAAATGCTTGCTGCCAATTGATAATAATTTATAAGCATACGCATATGAATTGTGCATTTAAGCAAAAACTAAAACTGCTTTTTCGATTTGCCACGCTGCTTGCGTGGCAAGCAGTTTTTCTATGCATGCATATATGTATGTATGTATGTACACAGATGTTTGTATTTGTGTATACACATCCAAGTGTGTATACATTTTGCAAGAAGTGTGATTGTATTGTTTTGTTTCGTCACAAGCTGCTGATCAGCTGGTCAGCTGATCAGCTGTGAATTTATTTAGGTTTAGCTAACGATTACATGTTATTTTTAAAAGACCTGGGTTCAAACCCGCTGGAAACTTGTTATTTATTAATCGAAAACTTATAAATTTTATTTTTTTAAATCATTAATATTATTATATTTCTGTTAAAATGCTTTTTGTCATCATAGCAATTGCTACTGAGCTATTATATGCATGATTTATGCAGTTGGCTTCTTTGCCGATTTGCCACGCCCCCAGTGGGCGTAGACGCATTATTTTTTGTCAGTTCTTAGAAAGAGCCGAGGCTAACATGCCTGCAAAATTTGGTTGCTTACATTAAAAAAATGCGAAAATTACAGGGTATTTTTCGATATGCCTGAAAAATTATTTTTGGGTCATCGATAGAGGAGGACATTAGTAACTGAACCATCCAAATTTCAAGCTTCTAGCTCTAAAACTGAAGGAGATATACACTTTTTCGGTTTGCCCACAGGGGGCGTAGATACATCTACCATAGATTATTGGTCTTGGGTTGTCAACCCGAGTATATATGCAAAATTTCAAGTCTCTAGTGTCAACAGTGTTCAAAATATAGCACAATTTGAAAAATCACTATATATTCAGGTCCGATTTGCCACGCCCCCAATAAGCGTAGACATATAAATTTGAGATATCTTCTTAGAATCATAACATTAACTCGCATGCAAAATTTCAGCGTTCTAGCTTTAACGGTGTAGAAGAAACGTTTTCCCGATTTTCCACGCCCCCAATGGGCGCAGATATATCCGCCATAGCTTTTTGAACTTGGGTTGTCACCCCGAGTTTACAGTGACGAACATAATGGTGTTGCCCAACCGGTCAAATTGTTCAAAAAATACAAAAGAACCCTAAGTGTGCCAATAATTTTGTTCAGCGAAATTGACGTATTTTTGTCGTTATTTATTTATTTAACAGTTAGAATTAATGTTAAATTAAAGCTAAATAAAAGCTAAAGCTCTGGCTACTGAGGCCTTCGGCTTGAGGTTTTACATTTTTATTGTTATTTTTTATAATTTTTTTATTTATTTATTTTTATATTAATTTTTTTATTTTTATATGAGGTTATAGGTGTTGGATTTTTTGAGGAATTTTATTGATTTGGGAATGTCTTTTGGTGTTGGGTTTGCGAGGATCGATATAGGGCATACGTTTTTGAATATTTGGGTTTTAAGTAGAGAGGTTGCGGGACAGTCTTTGAGGATGTGTGGCATTTTGTTGTTTTATGTTTTTTAGATATAATGATGTGTGTGTTAGATTTGTATTTAATTGTTGATACCATCTGTTGCAGAGTTCTATGTTACGCTTGCTTTGTTACCTTTTTTTTTAACGAAGTGTCGATAAGGGAAGGGGAAAAAAACCATTGGGGAGTGATTTTTTTTGTTAGGGAGTGGGAGGTAGGAGATATTGTGTTCTTTGCATGTGATTATTATTTTCTCAAGTGTTGAGGTTAATTTGCTTGTTTTTTGGTAACAGTTTTGTTTAGGATTTGTTTTATATGTGAGTCCCACCTGTATTTATTATTTATTGTTAGTCCTAGGATTTTTAGATTGCGGACTGAGGGGATGGGGGTGTTGTTGCAGGAAATGGTGCAGGTGCAATTGTGCTTACGGCAGATGTGGAGGTGTTGGCATTTTTCGATGGAGAGTGATGCTCCAGAATGTGAGCACCACTCGTGGATCTTATGAAATAGACTGTCAAAGTTGTATTTTTGATTTTTTCGTTTATTAAGGGGAATTATTAGAAAAAAGTCATCAGCGTAGGCGCTGAAATGTATTTCTTTTTGTAGGGCTATGATGTTGGAGAGTTTGCTGTATGCTATAAGGAAGAGGATAACGGATATTGGTGAACCTTGGGGGATGCCATTGTGTAGTGGATATGGGGGGCTTATTGTGTTCTTTTTATTTTTATTTTTATTTTACGGTTGGACATGAAATTTTTTATGAAATTGAGAATTTTTGGGCCGACTTTCCATTTGTTTAATTCCTCAACTATTGAGTGCACGCTTGAAACCTGTTTGGTTGGGATGGATGATGTTGTTTTCCGTTGCGAACCACCATAGGCGCTTCGCAATAATTTTTGCCAGAGTTTTGGCTAAACAACAATTGAGGGAAATTGGTCTGTAGCTATTGAGTAGTGTTTTATTTGTGTTGGCCTTAAGGACAGGAATGACTAAGCTGGTTTTGTATGATTGGGGGATGAAGCCATTAAATATTGTGTTGGTTAGGTTGGTTATTCTATTTTTCAGTGTGTGGGAGGTGTTTTTAATCATTGGGTAGGATATTCGGTTAAGGCCAGGTGTTGTTCCTTTAAGGGAGTGTAGTGCTGATAGCCACTCAATTTGGCTGATGGGAGATTCGATTGCTTGTGCTGTCGAACTGGGTACGTGGTCAACGAATTTGTCTGCGTATTTGTTTGTAGTGTATGTCTGGCTGAAGTTTTTATCTTCGGATTGGTCTGACCAGTGTTGCGCAAAGAGGTGAGCTATGTGGGCTGTGTCTGTCGTGGGCAAATTGTTGGTTGTGTCTATGATGCAGTGTATATTTTTGCTTGGGTTAAGTCCGCAGAGACGTCGGATGTTTGCCCAGATTTTGTCTGAGGGGGTATTGGGTTCTATTACAGAAGTGAAATCTGTTAGTGCTTGTTTTTTTTTATTTTTTAGCTCTCTTCGGAAGAGAGAATTTGCACGCTTGTAGCCTACAAGATTGTTAGTGGTGTTGTTGTGTTTAAAGTTTTGCCATGTTTTAAATTTATTTGTTCTAAGTTCATTTAGCGTTTTATTCCACCAGGGGGTGTTTTTGTTGTTGTGGTGTGGGGCTGTTTGTGGTATGCTGTGATGTGCGGTTTGTAGGATTATTTTGTTAATTATTGCAGCCTCTTTATTGATGTTATTGCTTATTGGAATGAGTTCGTTTATTTCGTTGGTTAATTTTGTGAAGAGTGGCCAGTAGGCTTCTTTTATTTTGAAAAAGGGACGGGAAAAGTTTGTTGTTTGTGTTTGAGGGAACAAGGAGATTAGGATTGGAAAGTGATCGCTTCCATGAAGGTCGTCGATTATTTTCCAGTTTGTGAAGGGGGTGAGTTGGGGCGAACATAAGGAAATGTGGGTGAATGCATTGTGTGTAGAAAAGTGTGTTGGGGAGCCGTCATTAAGTATGATGAGGTTAGCGTTATGGACAAATTTTACTAAAATTCTGCCTCTCCTGTTGTCCTGAGTCAAAGTCGCCTAGGATAATTTGGTTGGTGTTTGTGTTATTTGTCCCAAAGTGGTCGCTTAGGTTTTTAGGTGTGAAAGCTTTGTTGGGTGGGATATATGCTGAAAATATGTTGATTTTTCTTTTTGATAAGATTTCTATTGCAAGTGTTTCTAATTGTGTAGGTTGGCTTAATTATTTGTGTTGTATGGACTTGTGGACTAATATCGCTACGCCACCAAATCGATTGGAGGCTGTATTTGTGTAGATTTGGAAGTTTATGGGGATAGGAATGGGGGTGTTTTTGTTGTAATAGTGTGTCTCTTGGAGACATATGATTTGTTGTGAGGATTGTTTTATAATAGCTAGGAGATCGTTGTAGTTGTTTGTGTATCCTTTTATGTTCCATTGTATTATTTTTAGTATTGCTATAGTTTAAGATATTAGTTTTGTCTTGTTTTGTGTTTTGTTTTAGTTTTTTTTTTTTTTATATATATATATATATTTTTTTATATGGATTCGCTGTCGCTGTTGGTTGTGTGTTGGTTTTTGTTTGGGAGCTTAGTTTTTGTTTTTGTTTTGGAGGGCTTAAAGTTAGTGGTTAGCGTGCTAGACTTATCTTTAGTAAATATTCTAAGTTTAAGATCTTCATTGGATGGTGATGTGTAAGATTTATTTCCCACGTCGGGGAGGTTGGCTTCGGTTTCCATGTTTTCTATTATGGTTTGATGTCGTTGATGTTGTTGTTGTTGTTGATGTGTTTTTTGATGTAGTTTGGGTGTTGTTTCTGTTGATCGGGCTGTGGTTGATTGTGTTGTCGCTGTGCTAGGTGGAGAGTTTCTTATTTTTGCGTTATGTTGGTTGGTGTGTGCGTGTATTGGGTCTTGGGTGGTGTGCTGGTTGGTGTGTATGTTATTATTGTGTGTGTTGTTGTTGTGTGTGGTGCTGGCTGTGCCAGTGTTTTAGCATATGTATTTTGTTGGATATGCCTTTTGTGGTATATATCGACTGCAGTTTTGTGATCTACTTTTTCAGTTGTTTTAATTGCTGTCAACTCTTGCTGTTTTAAGAATGTAGGGCATTTGCGATCAAGTGGATTGTGTTGATGGTCGATTTCTGGGTTGTTCTTACAATTCAGGCATCTTTGTGGATTATTGCATGGTTCTCCTTCGGTAGTGTGGTTTTTTTTCTGAGCAGTTTTTGCATGTTTCCATACTTTTGCAAGTGGTTGCAGGGTGTCCAAAGCGGAGACAGTTTTTGCATCGCAGTGGGAGGGGGATATAGGGTCGCACGCGGACAGATTCGTAGCCAATTTTAATTGTTTCGGGCAGTTTATGTGTTGCGAAAGTGATTATGATGAGTCTGGTTTCTACCAGTATGTTGTCTTCTTGGTTTGTGTTGTTTGGTTGTCTTTTTAGGATTTTGCGGACTTCAATTGCTTTCTGTGTTTTTAGTTCTTCTTGTATTACCTTTCACTTATGTTTCGTAGGTCATTGCACTATATTACACCTTTGGAAAAATATAGTGTTTTGTGTTCTGTTGCAGTAATGTCGATATTTGTAATTTTGGAGAGTGTGAGTCGCTTTGTAGCTTGTAAATTGTTTTTGGTTTTAATAAGTAAGGAGCCGTCTCTTGTTTTTTTTTTTGCATTTTCTACTTCTCCTCCGCAGGCATAGTCTATGGTTTTTTTTTTTAAATGAAATGATTCATTATCGTTTCGTTTTAAGACAATGTATTTGGTTCATTGACATGTGAGTTCTTATATTTGCTTATGTCCGGCGGTTCGTGCATGGTTGTTGTTGTTGGGCTAAGCCCGGTGTAACTGTTTGCAGCGTGTGTTTGTTTTTGGTTTTTTTGTTTTGATTTTTCAGTTTCGGTTTGATACTCGTTTGTCGCGCGTTTGCTGATAGCTTTTTGCTAATGCGTTTGCGTAACGGGGTTTTCATGCAGCACGTCTTGTCTCTTGAGAGGTTGAAGTGATACTGTTGTTGTTATTTAATTTTAGTTAATTCTACATTGAAGATTTTTACAAAATTCTTTTGGTTTCATTTAACAAATACTCTAGTATATTTAAATAATTTTCTGTTTTATAAAAAAATATTTTCAAAAGACTTGAAAAGTTGCTATAAAGCTTAAAGAGCATACTGTGCCAATAATTATGTTCGTCACTGTACATTCCAAAATGCAACTCTCTAGCTCATCATCTAATATAATAACTTGCCTATGGGCGGAAGAGTTTTCCGATTTGCCACGCCCCTAGTGGGCGGATCGGGAAAATTTTTACACTTTATAATTCGGGAGCATATATGAGTATATGTTTAAAATTTCAAGTCTCTAGCTCTAATAGAGCCAAAAAATATTGCGTTCATACGGACAGACGGACAGACGGACGGACAGCAAGACGGACATTGCACAAACCCAATATACTCTTTTTCCCTTTTTAAGGGAACAGCGTATACAAAAAAAAGAATATATGTATATATATATATATCTATATATATACATATAGTGACATAATCATACTGATTACGTCCACAATATCCAAAAGCTGTTGCCATAGCCAAATCATTAACATAAATATTCCCAAGCTCAGTAATTATAAACAAAGAGCAGCCAAGACGGCGCTTCTCCCCCATCGATCGGCATCGATCGAAATAAATTCAAGTAAACATTCCCAAGCTTGATAATTGTAAACAAAGAGCGGCCAAGCCGGCGGTTCTCCCCCATCGATCAGCATCGATCGAAATAAAGCATAATCAGCATAAAATCTCTCCAGCAACCCACGAATAAACATTTGTTGCCAGCAACATGCATCACCAGAAAGTTTCAAACATTATAAGAGAGTTTACTTTATAATTCAATAGACACACAATTGTTAGTCTTAAGCTAATATTCAATAAAGCAAATTGTCATAATTTTACTTTGACTTCGTTTTTTAATTTTTATTACCGTTGCCGTTAGCTTATGTCGCGACATTTATTCGACTCAAAACATATTACATCAGTGGCGCAGCCGGTAGGATAACCATAAATTATGGATCCTGATGCAATAACTAAGTTATTAGTTCTTGCGTCCCGTTTACTGTTATCCGCTAAACAACTATCGCGAAGGCAACCCACGCGACGGTCAATATCGCGTAAAGTTTTTAAATAAAAACCTCGACAGTGACGTGTATACCGAAATTCGCATATTGCCAAAGCCAAAGATTGTGCAAAAAAACTTGAAAATAATTCAAGAAGACGCGATAGAATTCGAAGAGATTATAATTCCAGAAACATCGGGTTTTCTCAAAAACTTTCGAAAGTGCTATCAGTGCATACAAACCCCAAGATATTTTAAGTTCTAAAAAAATTAGTGAATAAAAAACAAATAAAACAACATTAAACCAAATATTAACACACATATTTAAGAAAATTTAAAATTAAATTAAAATAAACTTAGAAATAATAACACCAATAAATTAACAACAATAATAATAAAAATTAAAAAATAAAAAATAAAATATATAAAATTATATAAATAAAATAAAATAAAAACAAAATATAATAATAATAATAATAGTATAAATAAAATTAAAATAAAATCTTTATAATCAAAATGAAAGGAGACGCAAGAACACCCCTTTCTGATTCCAACATGACGCAAGTGATCAATCAACTTAAAAACGTTGAAAAGTTCACTGGAAAAAAGAACGCACTATAAACGTTCATTAACCGGATCGACTACATCTTGGCCCTCTACACCACCAATGATGCGAGGCAGAGGTCAATACTTTTTGGACTTGTGGAAAGCTGCATCAGCAGTGAAGTTATGCTATCGCTTGGCATGACTAACTTAACTACATGGACGGATCTTCGTAAGTAACTCATCCTAAACTACAAGACGCAAACCAGGAACCACGTCTAACTGGAAGAATTCAGGAACACCCCATTCAAGGGCAACGTACGAGCTTTTTTGGGGGAAGCAGAACACCGTAGGCAAACTTTAATGAGTAAGCTAGAACTAGAAAATAACCTAGATGAAAAAATATTATATGCATGGTTGATTAAAACTAGTATTGACGACCTAATCCAAAAACTTCCAACAAATATTTGCATTAGAATTATAAATTGCGAAATTACCGATTTAAGATGTTTAATAAATATATTACAAGAAAAAAATCTTTATGATGAACCCTGTCCAAATTTAAATCAAAATAAAGTAAAACAAAAAAAAAAAATTTCAAGCCAATACACCAGAATCCCAATATTCAAAAGTTTCCTACATTTCTTCAACCAAATCATCCCTATGTCCCATATCAACCTTACTTTCAACAACCATATCTTCAACCGACGCCCAATTATACTAATAATAATACTTTTCCACCTAATCATTATACTCCTCGACCAATGCAACCAACACCAAATCAGGTTAGACCCTTTAATCCTACACTCAGACCAATCTTTAGACAGAACCAATATGACAATAATCGGACAACAGATACAAGTAACTCCACAACAAGCCCCTTTCAATAGATCTGGAGTAGCTAAATAAATTATCACAACTACATGCAGCAAGAATATTATAATCAATTAGCTTCTTATTACGAATACTATCCTCAATATTACCAAGAACAAACTCACCCACAAAGCTCAGACTACACATACACACAAACAGCCACAGCTGAACAAGAGACAGAACAACCAAATGAAATAGAAATAGAACACGCCGAAAATTTTTCTGCTGCCAGCTTCGGAAATCAACAATACATAATTATTACTTATAAAGGCAAAAATTTAAAATGTTTAATAGATTCAGGATCTACTGTCAATATGATGACATCCAATGTTTTTAATTTACCAATTCACGATACCGACTGTCTTATTCAAACCAGCAATGGACCATTAACTATCACAAAAAAGTGAATGTCCTTTCCACCAACTTGTTTAAAAGCAATAATGAACTTCTTTTACATCAGTTTTCAACAGATTATGATCAATTAATTGGTAGAAGACTGCTGTCAGAAGCACAAGTCGTTATTGATTATAAATCACAAACTGTAAATTTATACAGTAGAAAGTATAAATTAATTAGTGATATTCCGATTACAAACCAAAATCATTTCATAGCTCAACCAATTCTTGAAACTAATCAACACTTCAACAATCCTATCAAAGACAATTCTAAAAACCAAGAATCATATAATTCAAGCCCTTATCGATTAGACCATTTAAATGAAGAAGAAAAATTTAATTTAATAAGCTTGTTGAAACCATATAAACACATCCAATTCAAAGAAGGCGACCAACTTAGTTTCAGTAATCAAGAAAAACATGTTATAAACACTACTCACAATTCACCTTTGTATACAAAACCATACAGTTATTCACAAGCTGACGAAGACACTAGCAACTTAATTTGCATTACAGAAAAACCAATAAATACATTTAAAAGACAGATTATATTTTCTAAAGGCATTCCAAATATTAAAAAACAGAATTACTTCAAAAAACTAATAATCCACATTACTTACGATAACATGACTAAAGACAAAGCAGAAAAATATTTGATTGACTATTTTTGTACAAAACTAGCACGATGTTCATAGACAGTGATGCAGATTTTGAAATCATTCAAAACGCACACAAAGAAATCATTAACAATAATCATACTAAAATACTAAGAAGTCTCATTCAATTAAAAAATATAAACTCATATGCTGAATTTAAAGAACTCATTTTAAAAACCCATGAAAAACTCTTACACCCCGGAATTCAGAAAACAAATAAGCTCGTCTGTGAAACTTACTATTTCCCTAACAGCCGATTACTAATACAAAACATAATAAGCGAATGTAACATTTGCAATTTAACAAAAACCGAACACAGAAATACAAACATGCCAATGAAAATTACCCCCAGGTCCGAACATTGTCGCGATAAATTTGTAATAGACATTTATTCCTCTGAAGCCAAACATTATCTTAGTTGCATAGACATTTATTCAAAATTTGCTACACTCGAAAATATTAAAACAAAAGATTGGATAGAATGCAAAAATGCATTAATGCGTATATTTAATGAGCTAGGAAAGCCAATAATTTTAAAAGCTGACCGAGACGGCGCATTTTCCAGCTTAGCACTAAAAAAATGGCTCGCTACTCCGGTCGGGGCGATTGAGCAGTCGAGGAGTCCGCACAGCGCGCCCATAGTCCTGGTGAAGAAGAAGACCGGAGAATGACGTATGTGCGGATATGGAGCCGCATGCATTCGCATACATTGACGATATCGTGGTGATCGGGGCAACGAAGTAGCAGCATGTTGTGAACCTCAAGGAAGTTATCCGTCGACTCCGGGCGGCCAACCTCAAGGTCAACCGAAAGAAGTGCAGTTTCTTCAGAGAAAAGTTGACGTATCTGGGACATGTCGTGAGCGGTGATGGGATATGCACGGACCCTGCGAAGGTCGAGGCTATTCAGAAACTCCCGACCCCGTCGAATCTGAAGGGGCTGCGACAATGCCTAGGGATGGCATCGTGGTACCGGAGATTCGTGCCAAATTTCGCCTAGATGACTACTCTACTCAAAAAGGGCCGAAAGTGGGTTTGGAGCGAGGAGCAAGAGGTAGCACTAGGGAAACTCAAGGAGAGTCTAACGACAGCGCCAGTATTAGCGTGCCCCGACTTTTCGACAAAGTTCGTCCTACAGACCGATGCCAGCGATTACGGCCTAGGCGCAGTCCCCACATAGAATGTGGAGGGACAAGAGCGGGTGATCGCATACGCAAGTCGGAAATTGTCAAAAGCAGAGCTAAACTACTCGGCCACAGAGAAGGAATGCCTCGCTATCATCTGGGCAATTCGGAAGATGCGCTGCTACTTGGAAGGCTACCGTTTCGACGTGGTCACAGACCACTTGGCGTTAAAATGGCTCAACTCTATAGAGAGTTCAACTGGCAGAATCGCCAGGTGGGCATTAGAGTTGCAGCAATACCAGTTTGACGTCCATAATCGCCGAGGAAACCTGAATGTCGTGGCGGATGCTCTTTCCCGACAGCCCATGGACACCTGTCAGCAAGCAATGGAGGTCGATTCCCCTTGCAGATGGGTGGCGAGGATGATCGAGAGAATCAACAAGGAGCCAGAGAAGTTCATCGACTACGTTGAACAGAACGGGCAGCTGTATAGGAACCTGGGATATCGGATAGACGATGAGGACTATATCCCCTGGAAGATGTGCGTCCCTGAGAGTCAAAGAGGCCGAGTTCTAAAGGAGTGCCACGATGCTCCCACTGCGGGCCACCGAGGAGTGAGGAAAACGGCGTCGAGACTGGCACAGAGATACTACTGGCCAGGAATGTTCCACGATGCCGCCAGATACGTGAAGCGATGCGAACTATGCCTGAAGTTCAAAAGCGACCAGCAGAAACCGGCAGGGCGGATGCTAACCAGGCAGGTGGCAGAACCCATGGCGGTCCTGTGCGATGACTTCGTGGGGCCCTTGCCTCGTTCGAAACGCGGGAACACGATGGCTGGTATTCCATGACGCATTCGCTAAGTAGGTGGAGTTTGTAGCGATGAAGAGGGCCACCGCCGCTTTGTTGCTAGTAGTGCTCAGGGAACGCATACTCAGCAGATTCGGGGTACCGAGGACGTTTGTTTTCGACAATGGATCACAATTCAGGAGCAGGAGAATAGGACGACGGGCACAAGGAGGCTCTCCGGATCATCGCGGGCCAGGCGGTGTCGCCCGATTCGAGGCAGTATCGAGCAGTGAGGACGGGCGGCCATACACTCTTTTCCGCCGCCGTTTTCAGACACCCACGGCCGAGGAGAGCAGCGTCGAGTCGCGGAACGCACCCACTCCCCCACTCCCACTCCGCCCAGTCGCCAGCCCGGAGAGCGCGCCAACAGGACCAAACCACAGGCGCGTGAGACGACCGCCTATCTGCGATACGACCACACGGAGGCCAAACCGAGGTTGGAGGGCTCGCCGACGAGCCAAAACAGCGAGGAAAGAAAGCTCCTGGCAGACTTGGCCGACGTGTTGGACGGTTGGGAACCAGACCTCTCGGAGACTTGCCCCCTCTGATCCCCATTAATTGGCGGGTTTTTCCGTCTAGTATGGTTCTGAACGCACGATCCGCCAGTTACAAGCAGAGATTGCGCTACGGAAACCCCGTCCAACCCGAACTCGTTTCCGAGCCCTGACGGAGAGTGGCTTGTTTAACTTGACCATGGCGGCCCACGGGGGGGTAGTGATTTCCCTCGTAAGTAAGGAGGGTTGTAAGGCGGCCCATTGCGTGAACCGCCTCACATTTGTTTGTAGCAAGTAAGAGCGAATTTGTTTGTAGTAAGTAAGATCGGTTCGTAGCATATACGAATCTGATAGTTAGTAGGTAGCTTTTGTAGTGTGTAAGGGTCTTATTATAGTGCATAGAGGTCTTTCATAGCGTAGGAATTTGGTAGTCTGTAAGAAACCTTTGGTAGAATATAGGAGCCCTCTTCAGCACGTAAGAACTCTTGTTTAGTGTGTAAGAATTTTTATATAGTATTTAAGAATTTGAATTTGTAAACCTAGCGCGCGCAGTGTCGAGGCTCATCTCCTGAGCCAGGCAGTCACTGGGAGCGCGCCGGACTGAGCAAACGTAGCGAAGTAACGTAAAGTGTACAAAATTGAGGTTAAATGAAAGAAACTGCCAAGAAGACTTAAGAATAAAGAAACCCATTGGTACAAAGGGAAGCACGTGAGTTTTTATTACGTTTACTACAAGTTCGTAAATGATAGAATCACATATTCCCTCTGTAATGCGATCCCCCCTTCCCCGTAACATTTGCAATTGATCCGGCAGTTCTGGAGCTGGGCCAGTGTCCGTTCGCCAGGTGGATAAATCCCTGGCCGTAAAAGGCGCCGTGCCTCGAGTGAACACCGGTAGCAACGCCTGGCTGTTCCCCGCCCGTGCCTCTGCCCTAGTAGCGTGCGCCAGTCGCAAGTCTCCCCTTCCTCTTAACCGATGTCCCCGAACAAAATAAATACTTTGTAAAGTGAGCCCTGGGCAGACTGAGCCTGCACCTCGGCGAGATTTGTTACCTTACATAATAATTAACATTAGAAGGTGATACCGCTAATACAACGCTGTGCACTAACGCCATGAATAACAGAAAACTACCCGACAAAATTATATAACCTTAGCGAAATTTGATATCTCGTCCGTGTCCAATTTAAAACTGCGAGAGACTCTGTTCCAGTAGGTGCCGCTTATTTATTTAATAAGCACTAGCACTGAAAACGCCTGCCAATAATATCATCAAATTGCCAAAAATGTTATTTTTTCGCCGAAGATCCTTCAGTGTGAAAGTAGTGCTTCAAGAGATTTGTTATGTGCCATTGTGCACTCATCCCAAACAATGAGCTTGCATTGCATTAACAATTTTCCCTTTGCACTGGATCGGGAAATATTGCATGTTGGAGTATCAATTGTGTTTAAATTGAGTGGCAACTTAAGTGCAGAATGTGCAGTACGACCGCCATCTAGAAGAGACGCCGCAATTCCAGATGATGCTAACGTCAAAGCTATGTTACAACTTGGCCAAAATCAATAAAATGATAAATGTTTTCCCTGTTCCTCCAGGTGCGTCCAGGAAGAATAGACCACCAATATTATTGTCCATCGCTTGCATTAATGTTCCGTATACGTATTCAGCAACGGCACATTATTTTTAACGAATTCCTGCAATGTATCATTGTATTGTAATTGTAATTGATCTCGATTTAATTCTTGGTTAAACGCATCCTGCATCGATCGATTTGGCGCAATCATTCCTACTTCAATCAGTAGCTTATTTGCAATAGTCCAGCATTTATCCTCAATTAGAATCAATCCTCCATTGTAGATTTCATCGGTTATTTGCATGTCGGGATTATTCGTTCGAATGCGTAAGTGATGCAAGATATCTTCACATATGTCGTCTTTGTATTTGTTCCATAACTGAATTGGTTGTGAAGGGAAACATGTGGTAATGATAATTACGAACAGCGTTCGTATTTGGTACGCATTTGATGAAACAATAAGAATCGTTCTCCAGCAAACGCATTAGTTGACATACTTCTCGATATGTTTGACATTGATGGCCATTCACAGTTTTCAAATGCGCAAATGATTTTGTTCCACGTACATTTACTAACACCAGTCGGAAATAAAAACATTAATCATTTCTAGGATGAACAGTATACATGCGACGCAGCGCATCAGTGTAAAATACCTGTGACCAATCTGGAAATGGGGTTCCTTGTTTGCGACATTGGAAATTCTTTGTTGATTGATTCCAAGTGTAATACTTGGGCATTTCATCGTACATCAGCGTCGCTGCGAGTGCTTCACACATTGCAAAGAAGCTAGTCAATGTTGTCGATGGTGGTCTCTCAGCTCGTTGTGCCGCATTACCCTCAGTGAAGTAAACTCTTTGTCCATTTTCCAAATGCACTACTAAATGTACATGTGGGATATCTTTCATAAATTTTAAATGAGAATAATCGCCACAGTGCTTCATTATTTCGTCATTATTCTCAACGTTCGCATGTGCTTCGAAGATTCGTGATAGCAGCGGTCATATGGATGCGGTCAATATGGATGCGTTGATGAAAATGGTTGGAATCGGGATCAGTTCCTTCGATCAATGGTTTCAGTGGCTTTAACCTCAAATGCACGATCCACATAATTTACACAGTTCAACTTACCACCTTAAGAACAAATGCCTGCTGTTGAAATTGAATACAAATTTGCACAATACATGTAATTGAATTAATGGTTTCCAATTGAACTGTTAGGAAACGAATAACTTAAACCTCAATTTCCAGAATTCACAGTAAACACAATGCCTGCTGTTGAAATAAAACTAACTGAGCAGACTACAATGAATGAAGTTATAGCGTCAGGAAAGAAAGCGCGACATATTTGTATATATATTTTATATTATTTATATATCTTTGCTATAAGCCTCACGGAGCCCGAGATCTTTCCAACAAATGCAAAACCGTGGAAATCGGTTCGTGCGTTCCAGAGGGAAAACCCGACTTTTTTTTTTTTGTACCCTGAGTCCATTGAAAATGGGAAATCAGGGTATAATGGATTTGTTAAATGTATGTAACACATTTTCCAATAAACGAACAATTTGCAAAAACGCATTTCAAATACTAGACACTTTGGCAATTAGGCAAATACATACATTTAGATACTATTAATCTACTCTGAAAATTTCATAGGGATCGTCCATCTAGAAATAGAGTTATAAGCGTCCAAAGTAGTCGAGCCGTCTTGACTAGAGCCTTCTTACATGTTTTTATACTTTGTTCCCGAAGGGGAAAAAGTATATTGGGTTTGTGCAATGCCCGTCTTGCTGTCCGCCCGTCTGTCCGCATGAACGCAATATTTTTCGGCGCTATTAGAGTTAGGTACTTGAAATTTTAAACATACACTCATATATGCTCCCGAATTATAAAGTGTAAAAATTTTCCCGATCCGCCCACTAGAGGCGTGGCAAATCGGAAAACTCTTCCGCCCATAGTCAAGTTATCATACTATATGATGAGCTAGAGAGTTGCAATTTGGAATGTATACTCGGGGTGACAACCCAAGTTCAAAAAGCTATGGCGGATATATCTACGCCCATTGGGGGCGTGGCAAATCGGGAAATACGTATCTTCTACACCGTTAAAGCTAGAATACTGAAATTTTGCATGTGAGTTAATGTTATGATTCTAAGAAGAGAAAAAATATATGTCTACGCCCATTGGGGGCGTGGCAAATCGGACCTGAATATATAGTGATTTTTCAAATTGTGCTATATTTTGAACAGTATTGACACTAGAGACTTGAAATTTTGCATTTATACTCGGGTTGACAACCCAAGACCAATAAGCCCCACAGGGGGCGTAGTTTGCAAAGTGGGGCGTAGTTGCAAAAAATGAGAAAATTACAGGGTATTTTTCGATATGCCACGCCCCCAAAGAGGCTGAAAAATTATTTTAGCCTCGGCCTTTCTAAGAACTGGCAAAAAATTATGCGTCTACGCCCACTGGGGGCGTGGAAAATCGGTAAAGAAGTTTGTTGTGGACTACTGCATAATTCATGCATATAATAGCTTAGTAGCAATTGCTAAGATGGCAAAAAGCATTTTAACATAATAATATTAATGAATTTAAAAAATAAAATTTATAAGTTTTCGATTAATAAATAAAAAGTTTCCAGCGGGATTCGAACCTAGGTCTTTCGAAAACAACATGTAATCGTTAGCTAAACCTAAATAAATTCACAGCTGATCAGCTGACCAGCTGATCAGCAGCTTGTGACAAAACAAAACAATACAATCGCACTTCTTGCAATATGTATACACACTTGGATGTGTATACACAAATACAAACATCTGTGTACATACATACATACATATATGCATGCATAGAAAAACTGCTTGCCTCGCAAGCAGCGTGGCAAATCGGAAAAGCAGTTTTAGTTTTTGCTTAAATGCACAATTCATATGCGTATGTTTATAAATTATTATCAATTGGCAGCAAGCATTTTATAATAAATATACAAATATAAAAAAAATTAAAAATTAATAATTTTTGAAAAAAAAAGTTTTTTGCGGGACTCGAACCCACGTACCCAATTATAGCTTGCATAGCGCTTACCATCAGCGCCACTGACCTAATGTGTGCTGTGTTAACAAAAACCAAATGAGGCATTGCTAGAGCGTCTCTGACAAAACTAAAGTAACGATCGAAAAATTCCCAATTCAGTCACAATTCTTAGAATATTCTGGCATGCAAACTTTTGTATGCATACATAGAAAATTGTGTGTATACTCGTATAGTGTGTACATGTGTAAATCTATATGTATGTGTAGGAAAAACGTTTGTGGCCTGCCATGTACGTTTGCTAATTGCCGAAATATTTCGTTAATTAAATGTTTATTAAATAAATAAGATGCACCTATGGGAACAAAATATATCGCAGTTAGTTGCGCCTAACTGCAACGTTCTGAATTGTTATACCCTGAGCCCATTGAAAATGGGAATTCAGGGTATAATGGTTTTGTGAAAATGTATGTAACAGGCAGAAAGAGACGTCGCAGACCCCATAAAGTATATATATTCTTGATCAGGGTGACGAGAAAAGTTGATCTAGCCATGTCCGTCTGTCCGTCCGTCCGTCCGTCCGTCCGTCCGTCCGTATGTATGAACGCGTCGATTTTTCGAAGATACAAAAGCTAGAGAGTTCATTCTTTTTGTGTTAGGTCCGTAAATTGCACGCGCAGTACGAGTTTGTTTCAGAAATTCGATAACTTGTATATTTGCAAAGTTATCGATAAACGAATTTATCGGCAACCAATCATAAAATTCTAGCAAATTCATCTTTAGAGTTAGAGTCTCCAAGTCTTCTGCATATATATAGATACTAATTTAATACAATTTCGGTTTTTATCAGATTTTGGATTCCGGTCCCCACTTCGCCCCACCACCCACAAATGTGAAAAAATGCATTTCAAATTCTAGAGACATGCAGTTTGGTTTAGGATATATATATGAATATCGTAATCATAATCTGAAGAAATCAATACGATCCATCTAGAAACAGAATTATTAAGCATCAAAGTTTTCTCATCAAAACCCATGTGGCGCAGCAACAAAGGCAGCGAGACAGCAAGACACACACACATACAGGCGTACAAGCATAGATCAGCGTGTGTGTGTGCTCGTGTTTTTGCATGTATAGTTTGTTACCCGTGGAGAATCGAAACGAAGCATTCTTGGAATATGATTCGTTCGAAGAAGGGCTCAGGGGATTTCTTAGTCGAGCAGTCTCGACTACAGCTTTCTTACTTGTTTTTTTTTTTAATTGTGCATACCCTGAACCCATTGAAAATGGGAATACAGGGTATAATTGTTTTGTGAAAATGTATGTAACAGGCAGAAGGAGGCGTGGCAGACCCCTTAAAGTATATATTTTCTTGATTAGGGTGACAAGAAAAGTTGAGCCATGTCCGTCTGTCCAGCAGTCCGTCCGTCCGTCCATTCGTTCGTCCGTCTGTCCGTATGTATGAACGCGTCGATTTCCGAAGATACAAAAGCTAGAGTGTTCATTCTGTGTTAGGTCCGTATTTTGCACGCGCAGTACGAGTTTGTTTCAGAAATTCGATACCTTGTATATTTGCAGAGTTATCGATAAACGAATTTATCGGGAACCAGTATTAAAATTCTAGCTAATTCATCTTTAGAGTTAGAGTCACCAAGTCTTCTGCATATATATAGATACTAATTTAGTCCAATTTCGGTTTTTGTCAGATTTTGGATTCCGGTCCCCAATTCATCCCAAATATGTATTTCAAATACTAGAGAGATAGAGTTTGGTTCAGTATATAATTATGAATGTCATGATCATAATCTGAAAAATTGATTATGATTGTCACTTGGTCAATACCGATTATGGACAACGCTTGCATTTCCGACACGCGCGCCGAATCAGCATATCATCAGCACCATCGTGTCATAAGACACCATTCAGCAGGAGCGACAACGACCGCGGCGGCAGCAACGTCAACAGCAGCAGCTTAGTTATAAATATTCTTGTACAATTATTCTTAAATCAGTTCTAATCCAACTCCGTATTAAATAAAATGTTTTTTTTTTTTTTTTTATAAAAACTTAATTCGAATTTTTAATAAAACCCCAATCCGCAATTTTCTAAAATGAAGCCTAGTCCGTAACGCACACAGGCGCTAATAACATCCGAGGACATTGCAGTGAACAAAACGAGTGCATAACCCGAAATCTCAACGCATTCGCGACACAGTGATCTTCAGCGAAAGAATATAAACGGTGAAACAGTGAACAGTACAAGAGCCTAATCCGCAAGTGTCCGCCCGTAGGTGTCGCAGGATCTTTAGTAACAGGAACTCGAATCCGGACCATCATAGCATATAAGAAAAATTTTGAAAAAAAAAAAAAAATAAATAACAAGAAGAATCAAAACACACAAAAAGAATCAGAAACCCACCGGTAAGAGTCAATAAACACATTAAACAAGAACAAAACAAGTAAGAAGGCTCTAGTCGAGACGGCTCGACTACGAGATACCCTGAACCCTGTAAAGAAAATGATACTCTTCTTCTTTACGCACTTGGAGGCGCGCGCTCTGCTAACTGCGCAGTTGCTGCCGTGGCTTGGGGGTGGGTTGGGCCGAGCTTTGGACGCTTATAGCTCCATTTCTAGATGAACGATCTTGATGAAATTTTCAGAGTAGATTAATAGTATCTAAATCTATCTATGTGCCAAATTGCAAGTCTTTAGTATTTGAAATGCGTTTTTTTCAAATTGGGGGTGGAGGGGGCGTGGCATCAAAAATCTGAAAACTAAAAAAACTGCGCATCCATAATATCTATCTAAATATATAAAGTTAAAGTCTCTAGGTGAAACGGTGTAGTAGTTATACACAAAAAACCTAAAAAATGGAAACGAATTTTCTATTTTTTTCGATAATTTGGAAATGGGACGAGTTATCGAAAAAAACAAAATAAACTCGTATTGCGTAGGTAACATACGAGTCTTCATGTGAAATTTCAGCTCTCTAGCTTTTGTAGTTTCCGAAATCTCGACGTTCATACGGACGGACAGACGGACGGACGGACGGACAGACGGGAAGGGCTCAATCAACTTATTTTTTTATGATGATCAAGAATATATATACTTTATAGGGTCTGCGACGTCTCTTTCTGCCTGTTACATACATTTCACAAAACCATTATACCCTGAATTCCCATTTTCAATGGGTTCAGGGTATAAAAATAATCAAATAGAAATAAAGAAACTAACAAAGAAATGAATCAAAAGAAAATAAGAAACTAACCAAGAACATTTTCTGAAATCGTAACCATTTTTAAATTTGATAAGGAATCTTTGAACTTATCGGTCACCACTGACGACCTAAGTAACGCATTTGCAAAAATAAACATGCCTCCTCCCGAAAGCACTCCTAACACAACACCAAACAGGTTTTGTTAGCCAAACCAATCGAGGTTACAATAGAAAAATGTCTTAGGAAAATATTGACCGAGAAAGGTAATGATTTACTGAACACAAGTATATCTGGTCCAATAGAACAAGAGCAAACAATTCTCCCCGAACAAATGGGACAAATCGACGAGTTAGACAAATTTCAAGATTTAGTAAGAGTATTAAAAGACTCTTCTTGGAATAGAGCAGAATTTACTTCATGGCGCAAAAGCGTAGATAGAATATTCGATGCATATTCTTCTGCACAGGGAACTCCAAAACATTATGGTATCCTAATGGTAGTAAGAAGTAAGGTAGTTGGTGAAGCCGATGCCGTACTAGAAGCATACAGAACTCCATTGAACTGCAAAGCTATTTCCCAATGTCTAGCAGATCATTTTGCTGTCCGCAGAGATCTAAAAACACTAGAGTACCAACTCTATACTCTCAGACAAAAGGGACAAGCAATAGAGTTCTATCAGGCAGTCTACTATCATCTGTCTCTCATCTCAAAACAGGTAAACAATCATGATTCATGATTCATCCGCAGGGACAGTAAGGGCCATAACAAAGATCTATAGAGATAAAGTCTTAGACACATTCATCAGAGGTCTTAATGGAGACTTACTCTGGGTAACAATCTGTTGTTAGCTAGCAAAGAGCCAACTGACCTTAAGCATGCTCTTCATTTATGCCGACAGAACAAAAATTAATTTATACGACCAAGGTTGTAGGAAAAATCCGAACTAATACCGACAATGCGGTCTAAGAGATCACATTAGAATGACATCATTGTTTTCAGCAAAACCGAAAACGAACATGCTCATCACCTGAAGAAAGTCATTACGACTTTACTAAACGCTAATATGAAAATTCAAATGGATAAATGCGAATTCTCCAAGAAGGAAGTCAATTTCCTATTATTCACCATTTCAGACAGTAGCGTTAAAGCAAATCCAGAAAAGGTTCAGGCGATTTCCAAATTCCCTATTCCTCAAACACTCAAAGAATTTCGATCGTTCTTAGGCCTCTCCGACTATTACCGCAGATTTATCAGGGATTATGCAAAGCTAGCTAGCTAGACGGACGTAAATCAGGTATCAGCGAAAATATCGAAAAACATCGGTAAAAAAAATTATTTTTTACATCACTAGTGGAGACCCTCAGGTGCAGAAGAGGGCAGGTGGAGGATATAAACGAGCCCAAGGAGCGGCTGCCAAACACAAAGATTTGGAAAGCTAAGGAAGTGGAGGAGGGGAAAGTGAAATAAAAAGTAAAGAAACTCACGACAATTTAAAGTCCAAAAGAAAACAAGTAAGAAGGCTCTAGTAGAGACGGCTCGACTACGAGATACCCTGAACCCTGTAAAGAAAATGATACTCTTCTTCTTTACGCTCTTATAAGCGCGCGCTCTGCTAACTGCGCAGTTGCTGCCGTGGCTTGGGGGTGGGTTGGGCTGAACTTTGGACGCTTATAACTCCATTTCTAGAAGGACGATCTTCATGAAATTTTAAGAGTAGATTTAGAGTATATATATATCTATCTATTTGCCAAATTGCAAGTCTCTTGTATTTGAAATGCGTTTTTTGCAAATTGTGGGCGAGGGGGGCGTGGCATACAAAATCTGAAAACTACAAAATCTGCGTATTCATAATATCTATATAAATATATAAAGTTGAAGCTGAAACAATGTAGAAGTTATACCCTAAAAACCTAAAAAATGGAAACGAATTTTCGAATTTTTTATCGATAATTTGGAAATGGGACGAGTTATCGAAATAAAAAAATAAACTCGTATTGCGTAGCTAGCATACGAGTGTTCATGTGAAATTTCAGCTCTCTAGCTTTTGTAGTTTCCGAAATCTCGACGTTCATATAGACGGACAGACGGACAGGGCTAGATCAACTTATTTTTTTATGCTGATCAAGAATATATATACTTTATGGGGTCTGCGACGTCTCTTTCTGCCTGTTACATACATTTTCACAAAACCATTATACCCTGAATTCCCATTTTCAATGGGTTCAGGGTATAAAAACAGAGTAGAGGCGGTGAGGCGCACCCTGCCGCGATTCCCTAACGCAGGTCTAGCCAGGCAGTTGGAACGTGGCGATAGCCCGTTCGCCAGGAGGAAGAAACCCCTGGCAGTGGTAAAAAGACTCTGCGCCTTGCGGCGGACACCGTGGGCGTGGGCGTCCCCCGGCCAGTGGCTCTGCCGCACTGACACCCCGCCAATAGCATCTCCCCCTTTCCTCTTAACTGCAGTCCCGCCCCAAATAAATATCTTTGTAAGGGGACCCCTGGGCAGACTGAGCCCATACCTCAGATAATAACCTTTCTTAAAACCTAACCTTATACCGCATTTCACCGAAGACGAATTGATTGACATTCTCAAGAAACGACTCGACCCAAGATTAGTTAACGGTTTGCTTACCCCACAACATCTCATGAGAAGAATACAAGAAATCTACCCAGTCCATTTTTCCACCTATAAAATCAGATATACCCAAAAAAGGTAGAAGACATTGCAAACATTGATGAACAAAACAGGATAATAACCCAAGAACATAGACGAGCACAATTCTTCCCGCAATTACACGTGAAGGTTAAAGAAATTACAAAAACATGCCTAACATATAGAGTCAAAATATGACAGACACTCTCAAAATTCCGAGATTCAAGAAACACCAAGAAATTTCTTGGTGAAATCATTCACATTGATATTTACATAATAGAAAACAAAACTATCCTAACTAGTATCGCCAAATTTTCTAAATATGTTCAGGTCAAAGTTTTAAGTTCAAGAGCCGCAGAAGATATGAAAATTCCATTAAGAGAAATCTTAATCGCATTCGGTATGCCCAAAACTGTAGTAATCTACAATGAAAAAGTTTTAAATTTAGCCTCAATAAAATTCTTGCTACAAGACCAATTGGGAATCCAAGTTTATACGGCCCGCCCGTACAGCTCAACAAGTTATGATCAGATAGAAAGATTTCATTCTACTCTGTCAGAAATAATGACCTGTATCAGAAAAGACAATAGAGACATGTGCTTTACGGATATACTTTTCAAAGCAGTCCAAGAGTATAACGCTTACTACCATTCAGTAACCAGTATCACTTCAACCTCTCAGGAGATAAGACGTGCTGCATTAAAACAATACAAAACCCCGCTACGCAAACGCAAATCAAATCAAACACAAAAGAGAGAAAAAGAAAAAAAACATACACCATAAACAGTTACACCGGGCTAGAACCCAAAAACAATTACCATGAGCGAACCACCTGATGAAAGAAAACTTACAAAACACAAGTAAACAAACCAAAATACATTGTAATACATCAAAAGACAACGAAACATTCGAAAAAATATCACCCTTTCTTATTAAAGCAAGTAAGAAAGCTGTAGAGTGCTCGACTACGAAATCCCCTGAGCCCTTCTTCGAACGAATCATATTCCAAGAATGCCTCGTTTCGATTCTCTACGCGTAAGAAACTATACATGCAAAAACACGAACACACATACACGCTGATCTATGCTTGTACGCCTGTATGTGTGTGTGTCTTGCTGTCTCGCTGCCTTTGTTGCTGCGCCACATGGGTTTTGATGAGAAAACTTTGATGATTAATAATTCTGTTTCTAGATGGACAATCGTATTGATATCTTCAGATTATGATTACGATATTCATATCTATATGCTAAACCAAACTCCATGTCTCCAGTATTTGAAATGCATTTTGCACATTTGGGGATGGTAGGGCGAAATGGGGACGGAATCCAAAATCTGACTAAAAGCGAAATTGTATTAAATTAGTATCTATATATATGCAGAAAACTTGGAGACTCTATCTCTTAAGATAAATTAGCTAGAATTTTATAACTTGTTCCCGATAATTTCGTTTATCGATAACTTTTCAAATATACAAGTTATCGAATTTCTGAAACAAACTCGTACTGCGCGTGCAATATACGAACCTAACACAAAAATAATGAACTCTCTAGCTTTTGTATCTTCGGAAATCGACGCGTTCATACATACGGACGGACAGACGGACATGGCTATACCAACTTTTCTCGTCACCCTGATCAAGAATATATATACTTTATGGGGTCTGCCACGCATCCTTCTGCCTGTTACATATATTTAACAAAACCATTATACCCTGATTTCCCATTTTCAATTGTTTCAGGGTATAAAAAAAACAATAGACTACCGCCGCACAGTGGTTCCGCTTGTATGGAAGTGCGGCCAAAAATACTTATAAGACCAGTAGAGTGCTGAAAGTTTTACCAAGCCTCTTAAATACTATTTGCAATTGCAAAAATACGCCAATTAATAAATTCCAATTGTTAAAATGTAATAAATAATTAAAAAAAAACAAGTAAGAAGGCTCTAGTCGAGACGGCTCGACTACGAGATACCCTGAACCCTGCATAAAAAGTGATACTCTTCTTCTTTACGCTCTTATAAGCGCGCGCTCTGCTAACTGCGCAGTTGCTGCCGTGGCTTGGGGGTGGGTTGGGCTGAACTTTGGACGCTTATAACTCCATTTCTAGGTGGACGATCTTCATGAAATTTTCAGAGTAGTTTAAGGATATATGAATCTATCTATGTGCCAAATTGCAAGTCTCTAGTATTTGAAATGCGTTTTTCACAAATTGTGGGCGAAGGGGGCGTGGCATCCAAAATCTGAAAACTACAAAATCTGCGTATCCACAATATCTATATCTATATATCTAAATATATAAAGTTGAAGTCTCTAGCTAAAACGGTGTAGTAGTTATACCCAAAAAACCTAAAAAATTGAAACGAATTTTCGATTTTTCAGCTCTCTAGCTTTTGTAGTTTCCGAAATCTCGACGTTCATACGGACGGACGGACGGACGGACAGACGGACAGGGCTCAATCAACTTATTTTTTTATGCTGATCAAGAATATATATACTTTATAGGGTCTGCGACGTCTCCTTCTGCCTGTTACATACATTTCACAAAACCATTATACCCTGAATTATCATTTTCAATGGGTTCAGGGTGTTGGGCCCAGCAATCAGCGCTTTATAAGAACTAAGAGCGGCAGTTCGCCAAACCTATTAGCATCTAAGAGAATTTTGTAAAGAGATTGCGCTCTCCTTTTGTAACGTTCATTCGTTCTCCCACGCAGCGGTCAGTCTTAGCAACCGGCTCGCGTAGATCGAATGTGTGCATATTTACTGTCGCTTGTTAACAAGAAACGTTTTCTTTAACATATGTACATATTCACATACATACATACATACTCGCATCTAATAGACAATTAAGACTCGCTAATCAAATTCTGTTTTTAATCGAAAGCTATACGAAAAATTTCGATAGCTCAACATTTGGTGACCCCGACGTGATTCTCTCTATGCATATACATGTTCTTACATACATATATGCATATCAACATAAACACATAAACATATAAACATATAAATATACATATATATAAATATACATATATATATTTAAGTTTCGTAAATACATATATATTGTCGTGCACATATGCCGTTTATATAGCAATTGCCTTTTTACCGCTACTTCTTGCAAAGTCGCCAGACACTCTTTCGTTTCGTTTTGCAATACAGTGGTGTCCGTAAAAACAGTGCGTATAAACTTATTTCTACAGACATACCTACATATGTGCTCATTAGTTATAACTTATTGGTGTACATACAAGTAACAAGTGACAAGTTAATAAACAATTAATAGCAACTAATTTCGGACCTGTGAGTTTCTATAACTTCGCACGCATACGTCGATTCAGCGTGCATAATCTCAGTGCTTGCCGTTAATTCTGTTGTTGTCATTGCACTCATTCGGTTCGGCTGCAATACTATCGCGTCCATAATAACGTTGCCAGTGCGCACTAATTCATACGCATGCAATAATTGGGTGAAATAATAGTGGCATATAATTGATAATTAACTAAACTCTGTGGTGTGATCAGTAAAAACTCAAAATCTGAGTTTTGCGCCCGTGTATATCAGCAACTGTGAACTCTATCTGTAATTCTCGTGTGTTTTACTCATCATGGCGAGCTTAAATGCTACTACAGTTGCGCCCGAAGAGCGAGCGAAATTTTATAAGCTCAAAGTGAAATCGGTGTTTGAACGCTTAAAAAGACTGCAAGCCAAGGTTGATTCTGATGCGCTTGCCGATCACAGTGACAGCACTTTAAACGTTCTTTTGGAGTACATTGGTAAGCTAAGCCATTCTTTTAGTGAAGCCCATGAAACTCTAGAGGAACTTGACTTTGCTGAGATGGGCAGCGATTTGCGCGTTGACTTCGATGACTTAATAATGGTCATGCAGTCAACAAAAATGTCAGAAATTCAAGGTCGTACCGCTCAAATGCCTCATAGTTCCACGTTTAGTAGACCGATCGTCACTACTCAGGTTTCCGTTCCCAAAATACATTCCGCACCTGCATTGCCGCCTTTAAAGCTGCCTACGTTCAGCGGTGGATATGCAAATTGGGCTGATTTCTACTCAATGTTTTCAACAATCATTGATAGCCGGCCAGAAATCAGCAACATGGAAAAGCTTCAGCATCTACGGTCTTGTCTGGATGGTGCAGCGTTGGATACAGTTCGATCTTTGGAAATTTCTAACGACAACTATACGATGGCCATAAAGCTATTGAAACAAAGATATGATAACCGACGTTTAATTTTTCAAGCCCACATCGTAAAGATCTTAGGGCTGAAAAGGGTAGAAAATGGATCCATAGCCAAGCTGCGAGAATTGTCCGACAGTTTCAATGTACATATGCGTACACTCAGTAACCTGGGTACAACAGAACAGATAGCCAGTGCCATCATTGCTCAGGTGCTGTTACAGAAACTTGATGTGGCCTCACAAGCTAAATGGGAAGAGAAATTGGAGGATTCGGAGAGGGCGTCCCATATACCTGCATATGAAGAAGTGGCCTCTTTCCTTGAGCTTCGCTGCCGCACTTTGGAATCAATGGAATTCTCTCTAAATAACTATTCATCCAGTAGGCAGGTGAATACTAGCAGCAAATTGGCCAACAGCCGGTCCACATTTCTTGTAACAGACCACAGTGCACACAGTTGCGTTTTTTGTAATGATCCTGAGCATACAATCTATAAATGCTCAAGATTCGCAAACCTATCGCCTACTCTTCGTCTGAATGAAGTCAAGAAGGCTGGGCTATGCTTAAATTGTTTGAAAGGCGGCCATCAGTCGCGACAATGTGGCTCGCGTAGTTGTCGGGTCTGTGGAGTCAAGCATCATACGCTTCTCCACCTTGGCAACTCCAGCACATCGCAGGCAGTAACTCCGTTCCATCAGCAATCCTCATCATCAGGGATGCAGATCACTCCTACTCAGCCCTCAGCTCCGTCCACTACTCTCCTGGCTCAAGATCTGAACAGCGATGTTGCGCTTCTGGCCACCGCAGTGGTTCTGGCCAAGAATCGGTTTGGTGAGCTTGCTCCTTGTCGTGCACTCTTAGATTCAGGCTCCCAGGTACATCTTGTTACAGCCAGGTTTGCCAATCTGCTACAACTTAAGAGAGCAAGGTCATATGCGTCTGTACGTGGCTTAGGCGACTCCAATTTTGCCACCGATGGAAGCACCATTTGCCTCACTTTGCAAGCTCACGCATCGGAGTATGCGACTAGCATAACGGCCATGGTAGCAGCAAATATAACTGGCAGTCAGCCCAGTTCTAATATAAATACAAGCAATTGGAGTATACCGCAGAATATAGTCGATAGGCCACAGCGAATAGATTTGCTTATCGGAGTCAGCCTTTTCTATGACTTGCTCTGTGTGGGTCAAATCAAGTTGGCGCCTGGGCTTCCACTGCTTCAGAAGACTCGTCTTGGTTGGGTTGTATCGGGGGGCAAAGCTAGCGGCCACAATTCCACACTCATAGTATCAGAGACGCCTTCGGATCCAGGTCCAGACTCCGCTACTGATATCCAATTGGACAGTCTCGTTCGTCGTTTCTGGGAGACTGAGAGCTGCAGCGACCCTGTCGTAAACATTAGCAAGGAGGAATCAGATTGCGAAGCGCATTTTGTGAGGCATTACAAACGATTACCCAGTGGCCAATATTCAGTACGCTTGCCTGTTAAGCTTAATTACGAGCTTCTTGGAGAATCTTATCAGCAAGCGCTGCGGCGGTTTCTTAATTTGGAGAAGAAATTGAATCGCTTGCCTCATATAAAGTCTCAATATTCAGCGTTCTTGGATGAGTATTCTGAGCTGGGTCACATGTCACGCGTTCCTCGCAGCTCATTTCATCAATGCAGATATTTTCTTCCTCATCACTGCGTTTTGAAAGAAGATAGCTCAACTACCAAACTTCGAGTCGTCTTTGATGGATCAGCACCTACATCAACTGGTTATTCGCTGAATGACATTCTAATGTCAGGTCCTGTCATTCAGCCGAAAATGATCGACATATTGCCGCGTTTCCGGTCCTATCCAGTTGCACTCACCGGTGATATTTGCAAAATGTATCGTTGCGTGAAGGTGCCTGAGCCAGACAGCTATCTGCAATGCATTCTATGGAGGAATTCACCAGATGATGAGTTAGAAGTGTTCAAGCTTGATACGGTCACATATGGCACAAAACCTGCGTCATTCTTGTCTGTGCGTGCCATGCATCAGCTTGCCATAGATGAAAAGGATAACTTCCCAGTCGGTTCCGAGGCATTACTTTGCGATTTCTATGTCGACGATTTGATCTCTGGAGGAAATTCAGTAGAAGAGGCAAGACGCGTCATGCAAGAAACAGCTGGAATATTGGCATGTGGCCAGTTCAAGTTGCGAAAGTGGTGTTCAAGCCATCCCATGGTGCTGGACGGCGTAACAGAGTGCGACAAGGAATCACTCATTAGGTTCAACGATGGCAGTGACATTACTAAGACACTTGGCCTCGCATGGGATCCATCATCTGATCAACTTTTGTTCTCATATTTAGCTATGGATGTAACCACTAAGCCATCCAGGCGTTCTGTCATCTCGTCTTTTGCTCGGTTTTACGATCCCCTCGGACTGGTCGGCCCTTAATAACAAAGGCTAAAATTTTCTTGCAACAACTCTGGAGGCATAAACTTGATTGGGACGAGAGCCTTCCAGCAGCATTTCACACTGCATGGCTGGACATCTGCAGTAGCTTTGGCAACGGTCTGAGGAGTGTCTTTCCCAGGTTGGCATTGGTACCAGGAGAAAAGGTTGAGGTCCATGGATTCTGCGATGCCAGCATCGAGGTTTACGGAGCCTGCATCTATATTGTATCCAAAGGGGAGCATAGCACCAGCAGGTTACTTTGTTCAAAGTCTCGAGTTTTTCCCTTGAAAACGCTCACGATTCCCAAGTTGGAGCTATGTGGGGCAGAGTTGCTTGCACGTCTAATGGATGAAGTGGCTCGTTTAGGAATTTTCGAAGGGGAATTTCACAGTTGGTCCGACTCTACTGTAGCGCTATCTTGGATTAATGACGAGCCCGGGCGATTTAACGTTTTTGTTTCAAATCGCATCGCCACGATACAGGATCTCACATCAACTATGGAATGGCACTACGTACCTACTGTGCTGAATCCCGCAGATATGTTATCTCGAGGTTCATTGCCCGCTGAGTTGAACACATCATTACTTTGGTTCAGCGGTCCTGATTTCATTTGTAAGCCCACCTCTCAATGGCCAGTCCTATCGCTTCCAGAAGGAACTTCACTTGAGCGTCGAAGGACCGTTCTACTTGTGAAGGGCCCAGTCCGTGACGCCTCCATGGACTGCAAGTATGCGAATTCGCTTAGTCGATTGCAGCGTATTTTTGCATACGTATCAAAGTTTGTCAAAAGAAGTCATGGTTCAGGAATAACTCTCGCACTCATATACTGTTGCGAATGATTCAACGAGCCCATTTCTCGGACGACATTGATGCACTTCGAACTAAGGGAATGGTTGCGCTATCCAGCGTTCTCGCCTCTCTTTCGCCATTTCTTGATGAAGTCGGACTGCTACGTGTAGATGGTTGCCTCAAAAACTCTACTCTTAACTTTGATAGTCGCCATCCAATTATATTGCCCAGAAGTCATCCAGTAACTCGAGCCTTTGTCATGCATTACCATCAGTGAAACTTGCACGCTGGGCCCCGAGCGGTACTAGCTCTGGTGCGTTCCCAATATTGGCCAATCGGTGGTAGAAAAACTGTATCCAGTGTGATCCAGAGATGCGTCATTTGCGTTCGCGCAAAACCTCGACTCTTTGAGCACATAATGGCAGATCTACCCAATGGCAGATCATCAAAGCTTTCTCATCAAAACCCATGCGACCCAGCACGACATTGATGCACTTCGAACTAAGGGAATGGTTGCGCCATCCAGCGTTCTCGCCTCTCTTTCGCCATTTCTTGATGAAGTCGGACTGCTACGTGTAGATGGTCGCCTCAAAAACTCTACTCTTAACTTTGATAGCCGCCATCCAATTATATTGCCCAGAAGTCATCCAGGAACTCGAGCCATTGTCATGCATTACCATCAGTGAAACTTGCACGCTGGGCCCCGAGCGGTACTGGCTCTGGTGCGTTCCCAATATTGGCCAATCGGTGGTAGAAAAACTGTATCCAGTGTGATCCAGAGATGCGTCATTTGCGTTCGCGCAAAACCTCGACTCTTTGAGCACATAATGGCAGATCTACCCAGGGATCGCGTCGAAGGCTGCCGTGTGTTTGGAGTGACTGGAGTCGATTTTTGCGGACCGTTCTTTTATAAGCCTGAGGCACGAAATAAGGCTCCTGTGAAATGCTACGTCTCTGTATTCGTTTGTTTTGCTACGAAGGCTATTTGGTTGGAACTAGTTAAGGATTTAACTACCACGGCATTTTGCATGCCCTCCAAAGGTTTATATGTACCAGAGGAAAACCAAGTCAAATTTGGTCTGACAATGCCACAAACTTTCTTGGCGCCCGCAACCAGCTTCAGGAGCTGAAGCGTCTATTCCTGTCTGACGCCCACCAGAATGCTGTGAAGGACTTCTGCCTGGCGGAATCAAACGAATGGCATTTCATCCCTCCACGATCTCCTCACGTTGGAGGTTTGTGGGGGGCTGCAATGAAGACCGATCTGTTGGCCCTTCTGTCCTAACTTATGATGAGCTTCGCACACTGGTCAACACAACACACAACATTGCTGCTGTCATTAATTCACGCACTTTAGTTTCAATTTCAGAGCACCCAGCAGACTTGGACATACTGACGCCTGCGCATTTCCTGAACGGTGGTCCTCCTTCATCCTTCAGCGAGCCTAACCTCACGAGGCTCAATTTCAATCGCTTGGATGCCTGGCAGCGCGTAAGCTATCTCCAGCAGGTATTCTGGACACGGCGAGACGAATACCTCAACTTACTACAACAGCGGGCTAAATGGAGAACTTCTAAGTCTGGTTTGGCGGTTGACGACGTAGTTCTCGTAAAGGATGAGAATCTTCCGCCGCTTAAGTGGCCACTGGCCAGAATAACTGAACTTATCCCTGGACGTGACGGCGTTGCACGGGTGGCCGTGCTCAAAACTGAAGCTGGCGAGACAAGAAGAGCTACAAACAAGCTGTGCTTGCTGCCCCTTAAGGATTCTGTTTAAGACTAGGTCTTCAACGGGGGGAGGATGTTGGGCCCAGCAATCAGCGCTTTATAAGAACTAAGAGCGGCAGTTCGCCAAACCTATTAGCATCTAAGAGAATTTTGTAAAGAGATTGCGCTCTCCTTTTTTAACGTTCATTCGTTCTCCCACGCAGCGGTCAGTCTTAGCAACCGGCTCGCGTAGATCGAATGTGTGCATATTTACTGTCGCTTGTTAACAAGAAACGTTTTCTTTAACATACATATTTACATACATACATACATACTCGCATCTAATAAACAATTAAGACTCGCTAATCAAATTGTGTTTTTAATCGAAAGCTATACGAAAAATCTCGATAGCTCAACACAGGGTATAAAAAGACAGAAGCACAAGAAAATGTTTAATTTTTTCGAAAATTAAATAAACACCTTTAATTTCAAAATCCATTGATAACTTATTAATATTTAATTATAGGAAGAACACGCGAACGACTTCTGCTTGGCTTTGCTCTGAAAATTAACACGTGTTCATGAGTTTTGTTGTATTTTTAGAAAGTCCCGTTATGTTTTTAGAAAAATCCGGTTTGCCATAGCAAAGAATGGACATTTTAGAGACAATTTGCATACAAATTTCTATACCCTGAGTCCATTGAAAATGGGAAATCAGGGTATAATGGTTGTGTTAAAAGTATGTAACAGGTAGAAGGAGGCGTGGCAGACCCCATAAAGTATGTATATTCTTGTTCAGGGTGACGAGAAAAGTTGATATAGCCATGTCCGTCTGTCCGTCCGTCCGTCCGTCCGTCCGTCCGTATGTATGTATGAACGCATCGATTTCCGAAGATACAGCAGCTAGAGAGTTCATTCTTTTTGTGTTAGGTTCGTATATTGCACGCGCAGTACGAGTTTGTTTCAGAAATTCGATAACTTGTATATTTGCAAAATTATCAATAAATGAATTTATCGAGAACCAGCTATAAAATTCTAGCTAATTCATCTTTAGAGTTAAAGTCTCCAAGTCTTCAGCATATATATAGATGCTAATTTAATACAATTTCGGTTTTTGTCAGATTTTGGATTCCGGTCCCCATTTCGCCCCACCACCCCCAAATGTGAAAAAAAATGCATTTCAAATACTAGAGACATGCAGTTAGGTTTAGCATATAGATATGAATATCATAATCTTAATCTGAACATATCAATACGATTGTCCATCTAGAAACAGAATTATTAATCATCAAAGCTTTCTCATCAAAACCCATGCGACCCAGCAGCAAAGCAGCGAGGCAGCAAGACGCTTGCAATGCTTACACACATGCATACACTTATACAGGCATAGATCAGCGTGTGTGTGTGTTCGTGTTTTTGCATGTATAGTTTCTTACGCGTAGAGAATCGAAACGAAGCATTCTTGGAATATGATTCGTTCGAAGAAGGGCTCAGGGGACTTCGTAGTCGAGCAGTCTCGACTACAGCTTTTTACTTGTTTTCCTCAAGGCAACTATGGTCTTCAGCTCGTGCTAGTTTAGACCAGTGTTCGCAAAAACTACTCCGTAGCAGCAAGAGCAATGAAAATATGACTATACTCTGGCTACCGCTCTCGTTCATGACGGTAGCCGTAGCAGAGCCATAGAAAAAACGTAAGAGCTCTGCTCTGCTCTCGGAGTTTGCTATGCTCAAATCTGTAGCGGTAGCAATAGCACGAAACGAAATTAACGACTACGCTTCGGCAGAGCGATAGCCGAAAAACGAGAGCGAGATGAGAACCTCTGCTCTCAAACGCAATTGACTTTGTTGCTACGGCTCTTTGGGCCGATATTCTTATTGCAAATAAAATCAAAGTAATGTATTAAGTAAGTAACTGAATTCGACAATTAATATCTATATGCATATAAATCAACATGCATAAGTTTTTTTTCCGGTTTCTTAAGGGATGACATGTTTATTACTTGGCTTCAGATAACGCGCAGGTTATCGGCTATTGCCTATTTATACCCTGAACCCATTGAAAATGGGAAATCAGGGTATAATGGTTTTGTTAAAAGTATGTAACAGGCAGAAGGAGGCGTGGCAGACCCCATAAAGTATATATATTCTTGATCAGGGTGACGAGAAAAGTTGATATAGCCATGTCCGTCTGTCCGTCTGTCCGTCTGTCTGTCTGTCCGTATGTTTGAACGCGTCGATTTCCGAAGATACAAAAGCTAGAGAGTTCATTCTTTTTGTGTTAGGTCCGTATATTGAGCGCGCAGTACGAGTTTGTTTCAGAAATTCGATAACTTGTATATTTGCTTAGTTATCGATAACTGAAATTATCGGGAACCAGTTATAAAATTCTAGCTAATTCATCTTTAGAGTTAGAGTCTCCAAGTCTTCTGCATATATATAGATACCAATTTAATACAATTTCGGTTTTTGTCAGATTTTGGATTCCGGTCCCCAATTCGCCCCACCACCCCCAAATGTGTAAGAAATGCATTTCAAATACTAGAGACATACAGTTTGGTTTGGCATAAAGATATGAATATCATAATCTTAATCTGAACATATCAATACGATTGTCCATCTAGAAACAGAATTATTAGTCTATAAAGTTTTCTCATCAAAACCCATGTGGCGCAGCAAGCAAGGCAGCGACAAAGCAAGACGCATTGCGGGCACACATACATACATATGTACATATGTATGTATGTTTGTGTGTATATGTGTACAATCGCAGATCAGCGTGTGGCTGTACATATGTATGTACATATTTGGGCATGTAAAGCTAATTGTAAAAGAGAATATGTAGATCATGCTGAAACTCTCATTACATTTCATTATATATTTTAAAAATTTTAAAACAATTAAAATAACAATGGAAATGCAAGCAACGTTGAGCAATGCAAATCAATTTTCGTATGCGTGTGCACATATACACACAAAAATCTTGGGCCGTTTTCTATGTTGCTATGCGTGCAAATTCTAAGAATCACAATTGTTTTTGAATTGCGTTAGAATTGTCTTTGAATTGTCTTTGAATTGTATTTGTATTTTCAGTCACTGCTTTAGTGTTCTTTCGTATATGGCGAATTTCATTCGTTTTCGCTACTATGCTGTTTAAGTGAGCCGTGGTGTAGATGGCTAGACAGATGCACCGAATGTTAGGGTGTCGCAGGTTCTAGTCTCGCCTAAGCCTTTCATAATTTCTTATTTTTAATTTTTTTTTTTTTTTTTATTATTTCTTTCTTTTTTGTTATTTATTCCTTTGTATTTGATACCTTTGAAAGTCAGTTAGTAGTTTAACTAATTGTGAATAAGTGTTTTTTTTTTTACTTTCAAATATTTAATAGCATCATTTCTGAAAGTGTTTTTGTTTCAATTATATTTTATTCCGTTAAGTCAACAGAAAATAATGAACAAAAAAAAAGTCTGCCCAAATAACAAAAGCACGTGACATCTGCGGTTTTCTTATATGTATGCCCACATGTACATTCAAAACTAGTGTAGCATGGTCTAAAAATTTTAACTTGATAGATGGCGCTTTAGCAGTGAACTTATTTACTATGACTATTACAGCTTCGAGTGGCATTGATATATTTCTTTTACAATTATGAAGTGTCTGTGTTAATTAAGGTAATGCCTGTTAATCGAGGAACGTCTATTTGTTGGGTCTATTTTTAATGATATTTAATAATATAACATTTTTCGAATTTCAACTAATGTAAGCGCCATCTATTATTATTTTTTTTGGCAATGCAATGTATATATACATGTATATATGTACATTTTGAACGTTACACGCATACATTCTTATGTATACTTTCTGATTTATCCATATGGGTAATTCTCCAGAAAAGACAACTTTTTGTCACGTTCGACACTGGTTTTTTGTAATTATCTTGAAAACGGATTAATTTTAATACTAATCAAGAGCAATATATTGAACTATTTGTCAAAATTAAGAAGTTTTTTGCCATTTTCAGCACTAAAATTGATGCATTTTCAAGATAATTACAAAAAACCAAACCACAGTACAGATTATTATTTTATTTTATTAAAATTGGGTTCAGGGTATTATCTAGTCGAGCACTCTCGACTAGAGTTTTCTTACTTGTTTTTAATATGTTTATATAAGTGGCATGTTCATGCCATGTTTTTATATATTGTTGGATTTTTAAAGTGTTTGATGGTGTGGTGTTGGTGAGGCTTTCTATTGGGTTGATGTTTTTGAAAATTGCTTGCCTGTGCTATGAAAGAGTTACAGGTGGCAAGTATGTGTTCTATTGAGATGTGTTGGTTGCTGTGGGGGCATGTCCTGGGGGTGTGATCAATGTAGCATTTGTGGGTGATTTTTGTGTGTCCGAGTCTGAGTCTCGTTATTTTGATTTAGCCTTCACGTGTTAAGGAAAGTTGGTTTTTTTTTTTAAGAGGTGATAGCTGTTGTACTTCTTGTGATTTATGTTTTGATACCAGGTGGTTTCTGTTAGGTTATTTTCTATTTTTGATTGGAATGTTTTTAAATGTATTTTTGTATGTCTTTTATGTTGTAGTTGTCTTGTGTTGTCAAGGGTTCTTTGGTTGCGTTTTTTGCCGCGGTGTCTGCTGGTTCGTTCCCCGTTATCCCTACGAGTCCGGGTACCCATAGTAGTTTAAATTTTGGGAATGTTTATTGTAGGATGTTGCGTATAAGTGCGCTGTAATATTCGCTATTGTTTGTGTTGGTTATTGCGTCTATGGCGGATAATGAGTTCGAGCATATGCAATATTTACCCCTAATATTTTTGAAGATATTGCTGAAAATACCGAAAAATGACTCCGGCAGAAAATACCGATGAGTAGTGGGGTAGAAGACTCGAGCTTATGTGTGTTGTTTCGTATGTGATGGCGAGGGTGGAGATTGAGTGGGTTTGGGATCCGTCTGCGTATACGTACGTGTATTTGTTGGTGTCTTCAGTTTTCTTTAAGTTGAATTTTGCTCGGTATGTTTCTGGGTGTGTGTTTTGTTTGCTACATTTTCTTAGTGTGGTGTCAATATTTAATATGTTTGTGTTCCAGGATGGTGTGGTTTGGTGGCGTGGGGTCAAAGGCTGGAAGGGTAGGCTGTGGGATTTGCAGAATTTTATTATGTGGTCTATTGTAGAGCTGTTTTTAAGTCGTTTTGGTGGGTTGTATGTTTTGAGAGTTCTAATGATGGGGGAGTTTTTTGCTGTGATTAGGGATTTGGTTAGGAGTTATTTTCTGTCCTCTATTGTAGCAGCGCGTGCTTCGTGGAGGATGTTTTGGGAGGGAGTTGTTTTGAATGCTTCGAGAGCAATTCTAAAGCCTGTGTTAATTGCGGATTTGATGGGGCGTAGGGTTGATTTTGGACAGTTTCCGATAGGAGGTCCGTAGTCTGCTTTTGCGACCAGGATTGATTTGGCTATTACTATTATTGTGGATGTATTGCAATTGAATTTTGGGCTTGAGGGCCATTTAATTATGTTGGTTGCTTGTTGAAGGCTGTATTTGAGCTGTTCTGTATGGGATTTCCACCTGTATATGCTGTCGAAGTGTAGGCCAAGTATTTTTATTGTTGTCTCATTTTTTATTTGTATTTGTCCTGTAGTTAGGTTGCAGTTGCAGTTGTGTTTTCTGCAAACATGCATATGCTCTCATTTTGTTGTAGAGAGCATTGCGCCTGGGTAATCGCCCCAGTTTGTTATAGTGTTAAGGATAGGGACTAGGTTTTTATTTACGTGTTTTGTGTTTTTTAGTTTTAGTATAAGGTCATAGCGTATTCACTTAGGTTGGTATTTGGGTGTTTGGTGAGCATTACGATGAGTTTGTTGTAGGTTATTATAAATAGAACAACCGAGGGATGCCGTTATGAATGGGGTGGAAGGAAGAGAAGGCTGTGTTGATGCGTACTGTAATTTTTCGGTTGGTTATGAAGTTTTTTATGTAGTTGAGTATTTTTGATCCAGTTTTCCAGTCGGTCAGTTGGTTGAGTATTGAGCGTATTCCAGTTCTAAGGCTCTCGCAAAGTCAAAGTTATTGAGATATGGTTTTTTCGGGAGATGCTTCTAGCTAATATATGGTCTACTAAAACTAGACTGTTCATAGCAGATTTCACACCAGTTTGACTGTTATTGATGAGTTTATGGTTGGAAACAAACCACCAAAGTCGCTTTTCTATTATTTCGTCTGGGATTTTTGATAGGCATGGGTTGAGGGATATGGGTCGGTATGAGTTTAGTGAGGTTTTGTCAGATTTGGGTTTCGCTATTGGGATTATTATAGTATTCTTGTAAGCTTGGGGAATGTAGTTGGTAAGTATGGCGGTCTCCACGTCTATAATTCGGTTGATTGTTTTTTTTGTCAAGGTCTTTTATCATAGTGTAATTTATTCCATCCAGTCCAGGTGTTTTACCTTTTAGTTTGCTAAGTGCTGCTGTAAATTCGATGAAGGTTATTGGCTTTTCTATTTCTAATATACTTTTTTTGGGGGATACATGTGTTGTGTATGTTGTTGAGTTCTGTGCGTTTTGAGTTGGTGAAAATGTTGGTGAAGTTGTGGTCGGCTGCTACTTCTGAAAGATTTTTGCAAAAAAGTTCTGCAATTTCTTGTTTATTGGTGGTCGCTGCCATGGAGGTCGTCTTCTGTTTGCCATGTGCTGTCAATTTTTAGTATAGGACTGCTGAAGGTTACGTCGATGTTCGTTAGCGTGTTGTGTGTGCTTAGATGTGTTGGTGAACCGTCGTTTAGTAGGATGTAGTTTGATTGGGCAATGTATTTTTCTAAAGTTTTCCCTCTAGAGTTGTTTGTATTTGAGCCCCAGTTTCTGTGCCAGCTGTTGAAGTCACCAGTGACCAGCGTGGGTATGTGGGGCGTTTCTAATACGGCTTGGAGGTTATAGAAGAAAAGCTTTGATTTGGTTGGATGTATGCTGATATCAGTCTGCATTTTTGTTTGGATGTGTATTCTACACAAATTGCCTCAAAATCATTGTTGAGGGTTATTTCTTTTGTTTGGACGGATTTATGGACTTGTATTGCTACGCCTCCATAGGAGGGCATGTTGTTTTTTTTAAACAGTTGATAGTTGTAAGGTATGGGTATGTGTAGGAAGTTCATTTTGTGGGTTTCTTGTAGGGATATGATGAGGGGTGAGTTTTTGGTTATAAGTATTTGGAGATCACTGTAGTTGTTGAGATATCCGTTGATGTTCCATTGGATAGTTCTAGTGTTCATTTTTGTTTGATGATTTTTATACTTTGTTCCGTCTTGCTGTCCGTCCGTCTGTCCGCCTGTCCGTATGAACGCAATATTTTTCGGCGCTATTAGAGCTAGAGACTTGAAATGTTAAACATATACTCATATATGTTCCCGAATTATAAAGTGTAAAAATTTTCGCGATCCGCCAACTAGAAGCGTGGCAAATCGGAAAACTCTTCCGCCCATAGGCAAGTTATCATACTAGATGATGAGCTAGAGAGTTGCAATTTGGAATGTATATTCGGGGTGACAACCCAAGTTCAAAAAGCTATGGCGGATATATCAACGCCCATTGGGGCCGTGGCAAATCGGGAAAAACGTATCTTCTACACCGTTAAAGGTAGAACGCTGAATATTTAGTGATTTTTCGAATTGTGCTATATTTTGAACACTATTAACACTAGAGACTTGAAATTTTGCATGTATACTCGGGATGACAACCCAAGATGAATAAGCTATGGTAGATATATCTACGCCCACAGGGTGTTTGGCAAGCCGGCACAGAAGTTTGTTGTGGCCAACTGCATAATTCATACATATAATAGCTTAGTAGCAATTGCTAAGATGGCAGAAAGCATTTTAACATAAATATAATAATATTAATGAATTTAAAAAATAAAATTTATAAGTTTTCGATTAATAAATAAAAAGTTTCCAGCGGGATTCGAACCCAGGTCTTTTGAAAATAACATGTAATCGTTAGCTAAACCTAAGTAAATTCACAGCTGATCAGCAGCTTGTGACAAAACAAAACAATACAATTGCAATTCTTGGAACATGTATACTCACTTTGATGTGTATACACGTACAAACATCTGTGTACACATACATACATATATGCATGCATAGAAAAATTGCTTGCCACGCAGCGTGGCAAATCGGAAAAGCAGTTTTATTTTTTGCTTAAATGCACAGTTCATATGCGTATGCTTATAAATTATTATCAATTGGCAGCAAGCATTTTATAATGAATATACAAATATAAAAAAAAAAATTAACAAATAATAATTTTTGAAAAAAAAAAGTTTTCTGCGGGATTCGAACCCACGCACCTAAGTATAGCTTGCATAACGCTTGCCGCCAGCGCCACTGCTCTGATATGAACTGCGATAACTAAAACCAAATAAGGCATCGCTAGAGCGCATTTTGACAAAACTAAAGTAACGATCGAAAAACTCACAATTCAGTCACAATTCTTAAAATATTCTGGCATGCAAACTTTTGCATGCATACACAGAAAATTGTGTTTATACTCGTATAGTATGTACATGTGTAAATCTGTATGTATGTACATACATATAGGAAAAACGTTTGTTGCTTGCCATGTACGTTTTCTAATTTCCGAAATATTTCGTTAATAAATGTTTATTAAATAAATAAGATGCACCTATGGAAAGAAAGTATTTCGCAGTTAGTTGCGCCTTACTTGTTGCGAGGTTGGTTTTTGGTGGTGTTGTGTTGTTGTGTGTGTAGCCTGATGAGGTTGTTGGGTATTTTGGCAGATCGTGGGGCGTTTTGTTGTTAGTTAGTGGAGCGCGGGAGTGTGTGGTTGTTGTTTCTGTTGATGTATTTGTAGTTTCGTTTGTTGTTGCTATGTTACTGATTTGACTTGATGTTGTGTTTGATAGCTGATAGATGTTGTTGTCTGATAGTGGCATAGCAGTTTCTTAGTTGTTGAGTGTGTCGAGTGTGGTATATGGTTAGCGCTGTTTTCTGATCGACCTTCTTTGTTGTTTTAATCGCGACAAGTTCCTGTTGTAGAAATGTTGGGCATCTTTGGTCCAGTGGGCTGTGCTTGTAGTCGACTTCTGGGTTGTTAATACAATTTATGCAACATTTTTCTTGTGTGCAGGTCCCGTTTTCCTCTGTGTGTATTTTTCCAGAGCAGCTTTTGCATTTTTCTTCGGGGCTTTTGCAAATCGGTGTTGGATATTCAAAACGAAGGCATTTTTTTGGCATCTCAGGGGCATTGGGATGTAGGGGCGAACTCTTGCTCTTTCATATCCAAGTTTGATTGACTCTACAAGGGTGTGTGAGCCGAATGTGATTGTTATGAGTCCGGTTTCTGCTAGGGGTTGACCTTGTTTTTTTTTTGTTTTAGTATTTTTCGCACTTCGGTAATGTTTTGTGGTTTTAATTCATTTAATATTTCTGTTTCGTCGATGTCGCGCAGTTCGTTGCTGTATATTACTCCATTAGATAGGTTAAGGGATTTGTGTTCAGATGCTGTCACTTCTATATTTGCCATGTTTTTGAGTTTGAGTAGTTTTGTTGCCTGTATGTTGTTTTTCATTTTAACTAGTAAGAAGCCGGCGCACTGTGGTTCCGCCAAAGGCCAAAAATCAAAAAAATGATCACAACGAAAAACAAGTAAGAAAACTCTAGTCGAGAGTGCTCGACTAGATAATACCCTGAACCCAATTTTAATAAAATAAAATAATAATCTGTACTGTGGTTTGGTTTTTTGTAATTATCTTGAAAATGCATCAATTTTAGTGCTGAAAATGGCAAAAAACTTCTTAATTTTGACAAATAGTTCAATATATTGCTCTTGATTAGTATTAAAATTAATCCGTTTTCAAGATAATTACAAAAAACCAGTGTCGAACGTGACAAAAAGTTGTCTTTTCTGGAGAATTACCCATATGGATAAATCAGAAAGTATACATAAGAATGTATGCGTGTAACGTTCAAAATGTACATATATACATGTATATATACATTGCATTGCCAAAAAAAATAATAATAGATGGCGCTTACATTAGTTGAAATTCGAAAAATGTTATATTATTAAATATCATTAAAAATAGACCCAACAAATAGACGTTCCTCGATTAACAGGCATTACCTTAATTAACACAGACACTTCATAATTGTAAAAGAAATATATCAATGCCACTCGAAGCTGTAATAGTCATAGTAAATAAGTTCACTGCTAAAGCGCCATCTATCAAGTTAAAATTTTTAGACCATGCTACACTAGTTTTGAATGTACATGTGGGCATACATATAAGAAAACCGCAGATGTCACGTGCTTTTGTTATTTGGGCAGACTTTTTTTTTTGTTCATTATTTTCTGTTGACTTAACGGAATAAAATATAATTGAAACAAAAACACTTTCAGAAATGATGCTATTAAATATTTGAAAGTAAAAAAAAAACACTTATTCACAATTAGTTAAACTACTAACTGACTTTCAAAGGTATCAAATACAAAGGAATAAATAACAAAAAGAAAGAAATAATAAAAAAAAAAAAAAAAAATTAAAAATAAGAAATTATGAAAGGCTTAGGCGAGACTAGAACCTGCGACACCCTAACATTCGGTGCATCTGTCTAGCCATCTACACCACGGCTCACTTAAACAGCATAGTAGCGAAAACGAATGAAATTCGCCATATACGAAAGAACACTAAAGCAGTGACTGAAAATACAAATACAATTCAAAGACAATTCAAAGACAATTCTAACGCAATTCAAAAACAATTGTGATTCTTAGAATTTGCACGCATAGCAACATAGAAAACGGCCCAAGATTTTTTGTGTGTATATGAGCACACGCATACGAAAATTGATTTGCATTGCTCAACGTTGCTTGCATTTCCATTGTTATTTTAATTGTTTTAAAATTTTTAAAATATATAATGAAATGTAATGAGAGTTTCAGCATGATCTACATATTCTCTTTTACAATTAGCTTTACATGCCCAAATATGTACATACATATGTACAGCCACACGCTGATCTGCGATTGTACACATATACACACAAACATACATACATATGTACATATGTATGTATGTGTGCCCGCAATGCGTCTTGCTTTGTCGCTGCCTTGCTTGCTGCGCCACATGGGTTTTGATGAGAAAACTTTATAGACTAATAATTCTGTTTCTAGATGGACAATCGTATTGATATGTTCAGATTAAGATTATGATATTCATATCTTTATGCCAAACCAAACTGTATGTCTCTAGTATTTGAAATGCATTTCTTACACATTTGGGGGTGGTGGGGCGAATTGGGGACCGGAATCCAAAATCTGACAAAAACCGAAATTGTATTAAATTGGTATCTATATATATGCAGAAGACTTGGAGACTCTAACTCTAAAGATGAATTAGCTAGAATTTTATAACTGGTTCCCGATAATTTCAGTTATCGATAACTAAGCAAATATACAAGTTATCGAATTTCTGAAACAAACTCGTACTGCGCGCTCAATATACGGACCTAACACAAAAAGAATGAACTCTCTAGCTTTTGTATCTTCGGAAATCGACGCGTTCAAACATACGGACAGACAGACAGACGGACAGACGGACAGACGGACATGGCTATATCAACTTTTCTCGTCACCCTGATCAAGAATATATATACTTTATGGGGTCTGCCACGCCTCCTTCTGCCTGTTACATACTTTTAACAAAACCATTATACCCTGATTTCCCATTTTCAATGGGTTCAGGGTATAAAAAAACAAGTAAGAAAGCTGTAGTCGAGACTGCTCGACTCCGAAATCCCCTGAGCCCTTCTTCGAACGAATCATATTCCAAGAATGCCTCGTTTCGATTCTCTACGCGTAAGAAACTATACATGCAAAAACACGAACACACACACGCTTGTAAGCATGTATGTGTGTGAGCAATGCTGGCGGCTTGCTGTCTCGCTGCCTTTGTTGCCGCGGCACATGGGTTTTGATGAGAAAATTTTGATGATTAATAATTCTGTTTCTAGATGGACAATCGTATTGATATCTTCAGATTATGATTATGATATTCATATCTATATGCTAAACCAAACTGCATGTCTCTAGTATTTGAAATGCATTTTTTTTCACATTTGGGGGTGGTGGGGCGAAATGGGGACCGGAATCCAAAATCTGACAAAAACCGAAATTGTATTAAATTAGTATCTATATATATTCTGAAGACTTGGAGACTTTAACTCTAAAGATGAATTAGCTAGAATTTTATAACTGGTTCTCGATAAATTCATTTATCGATAACTTTGCAAATATACAAGTTATCGAATTTCTGAAACAAACTCGTACTGCGCGTGCAATATACGAACCTAACACAAAAAGAATGAACTCTCTAGCTGCTGTATCTTCGGAAATCGATGCGTTCATACATACGGACGGACGGACGGACGGACGGCTACATATGCAAAAAAAATTGTTTTATTTTGGATGCGTTACGATCGTTAGAAGTCTTCCGTAAATGTCACGAATAATAACAAATACGGACATACTAAACTACCTTCTTCTACGGTCCGACCCATATATTACTGGGCAGAGAAAGATTGAAAGAAGAGACAATTCAGAGTTATTAGATTCAGTTCATAGTTTATCTGAGGAGAGTTTGTAAAATTTTGTATTATTATTTAATTATTATTGTAATTACAACTCATGTAAATATTTTTCAGTATATAAATAGCATATAAATGTTTTTTTTTTTTTTTTTTTAATTATTTATTACATTTTAACAATTGGAATTTATTAATTGGCGTATTTTTGCAATTGCAAATAGTATTTAAGAGGCTTGGTAAAACTTTCAGCACTCTACTGGTCTTATAAGTATTTTTGGCCGCACTTCCATACAAGCGGAACCACTGTGCAAAGGGAAGAAAGTATATTGGGTTTGTGCAACGTCCGTCTTGCTGTCCGTCCGTCTGTACGTCTGTCCGTATGAACGCAATATTTTTCGGCGCTATTACAGCTGGAGACTTGAAATTTCAAACATATACTCATATATGCTCCCGAATTATAAAGTGTAAAAATTTTCCCGATCCGCCCACTAGGGGCGTGGCAAATCGGAAAACTCTTCCGCCCATAGGCAAGTTATCATACCAGATGATGAGCTAGAGAGTTGCAATTTGAAATGTATACTCGGGGTGACAACCCAAGTTCAAAAAGCTATGGCGGATATATCTACGCCCATTGGGGGCGTGGCAAATCGGGAAAAACGTATCTTCTACACCGTTAAGCTAGAATACTGAAATTTTGCATGTGAGTTAATGTTATGATTCTAAAAAGATCGATCAAAAAGGTTTATGTCTACGCCCATTGGGGGCGTGGCAAATCGGACCTGAATATAAAGTGATTTTTGAAATTGTGCTATATTTTGAACACTATTGACACTAGAGACTTGAAATTTTGCATGTATACTCGGGTTGAAAACCCAAGACTAATAAGCTATGGTAGTATCTACGCCGAAAGGGGGCGTGGCAAACCGCAAAAGTTTATATCTCCTACAGTTTTATAGCTAGAAGCTTGAAAATTGGATGGTTGAGTTACTAATGTTCTCCTCTATCGATGCCCTAAAAATAATTTTTCGGCCTCTTTGGGGACTTGGCATATCGAAAAATACCCTGTAATTTTCGCATTTTTGGAATGTAAGCAAATCATTTTGCGTCTACGCCCACTGGGGGCGTGGCAAATCGGCAAAGAAATTTGTTGTGGCCAACTGCATAATTCATGCACATAATAGCTTAGTAGCAATTGCTAAGATGGCAAAATGCATTTTAACATAAATAGAATAATATTAATGAATTTAAAAATAAAATTTTTAATTTTTCGATTAATAAATAAAAAGTTTCCAGCGGGATTCGAACCCAGGTCTTTTGAAAACAACATGTAATCGTTAGCTAAACCTAAATAAATTCAGAGCTGATCAGCTGGTCAGCTGAATAAGGCATTGCTAGAACGCCTTTTGACAAAACTAAAGTAACGATCGAAACATTCCCAATTCAGTCGCAATTCTTAGAATATTCTGGCATGCAAAATTTTGTATGCATACGTAGAAAATCGTATAGTGTGTACATGTGTATATCTGTATGTATGTGTAGGAAAAACGTTTGTTGCTTGCCATGTACGTTTTCTAATTGCCGAAATATTTCGTTAATTAAATGTTTATTTAATAAATAAGATGCACCTATGGGAACAAAGTATATCGCAGTTAGTTGCCCCTAACTGCAACGTTCTTACTTGTTTTTTTCTTAATATTTTGCTTTTTCCCCCTTTTTTCATACTTAGCAGTTTGACATATTTTAGAGAATTTATGTACGATGAAGTGTTGTTCATTGTAGTTGGATTAAAACCAGATAGTTGAGTATAAACAAAAATACCGGGATGTGTAACTTACGAGCTAAGAATTAAAATTCCGCCTACGAAGACTTGAATGATAAGCCAAGAATAGCTTTGTATATTGCAGTCATTGCAAATATAGTATAGCTGCCAGTTGATCACATAACCAATTAAATATTTCTGTAATAGATTTGGGAGTTCTGTGAAGTTTCAGAAAACAAAATGTTCAATCATTATTAAAAACGTTTTTTGTATAATCTTGCTTTCGATATTTGCGAAACAAAATATACCATACTGATTGGTGAATCAACGTATGACGTGACTACAAGTTGCCAAGAAAACAACAAAAAAGCGCGCGTCTGCTAACCGCACAGTTATGGCCAAGGTGGGTTGGTCTATATTTTGGACGCTTATAACTCCATTTCTAGATGCGTTTGTGGCGAAGGGGCGGTACAATCTGCGTATCCATAATATGTATCTAAATATACAAATTTGAAGTCTCTAGCTGAAACGGTGTAGAAGTTATGCTCAAAAAACGTAACGTAAACTAATTTTCAATTTTTTTTATCAATAAATTTGAAAATTTATCAATAAATTTTATCAATAAAAATAAAAAAATTACAAAATAAACTCGTCTGCGTAACTTACATAAGAGTATTCATGTGAAATTTATTAAAATATGATTGGCACTACAGAAGAATGCGATAAAGATAATAATTGTCACGAATAAGACGAAGAACTGGACTATTTGTAAAACAAGTAAGAAAACTCTAGTCGAGAGTGCTCGACTAGATAATACCCTGAACCCAATTTTAATAAAATAAAATAATAATCTGTACTGTGGTTTGGTTTTTTGTAATTATCTTGAAAATGCATCAATTTTAGTGCTGAAAATGGCAAAAAACTTCTTAATTTTGACAAATAGTTCAATATATTGCTCTTGATTAGTATTAAAATTAATCCGTTTTCAAGATAATTACAAAAAACCAGTGTCGAACGTGACAAAAAGTTGTCTTTTCTGGAGAATTACCCATATGGATAAATCAGAAAGTATACATAAGAATGTATGCGTGTAACGTTCAAAATGTACATATATACATGTATATATACATTGCATTGCCAAAAAAAATAATAATAGATGGCGCTTACATTAGTTGAAATTCGAAAAATGTTATATTATTAAATATCATTAAAAATAGACCCAACAAATAGACGTTCCTCGATTAACAGGCATTACCTTAATTAACACAGACACTTCATAATTGTAAAAGAAATATATCAATGCCACTCGAAGCTGTAATAGTCATAGTAAATAAGTTCACTGCTAAAGCGCCATCTATCAAGTTAAAATTTTTAGACCATGCTACACTAGTTTTGAATGTACATGTGGGCATACATATAAGAAAACCGCAGATGTCACGTGCTTTTGTTATTTGGGCAGACTTTTTTTTTTTGTTCATTATTTTCTGTTGACTTAACGGAATAAAATATAATTGAAACAAAAACACTTCCAGAAATGATGCTATTAAATATTTGAAAGTAAAAAAAAAAAACACTTATTCACAATTAGTTAAACTACTAACTGACTTTCAAAGGTATCAAATACAAAGGAATAAATAACAAAAAAGAAAGAAATAATAAAAAAAAAAAAAAAAAATTAAAAATAAGAAATTATGAAAGGCTTAGGCGAGACTAGAACCTGCGACACCCTAACATTCGGTGCATCTGTCTAGCCATCTACACCACGGCTCACTTAAACAGCATAGTAGCGAAAACGAATGAAATTCGCCATATACGAAAGAACACTAAAGCAGTGACTGAAAATACAAATACAATTCAAAGACAATTCAAAGACAATTCTAACGCAATTCAAAAACAATTGTGATTCTTAGAATTTGCACGCATAGCAACATAGAAAACGGCCCAAGATTTTTTGTGTGTATATGAGCACACGCATACGAAAATTGATTTGCATTGCTCAACGTTGCTTGCATTTCCATTGTTATTTTAATTGTTTTAAAATTTTTAAAATATATAATGAAATGTAATGAGAGTTTCAGCATGATCTACATATTCTCTTTTACAATTAGCTTTACATGCCCAAATATGTACATACATATGTACAGCCACACGCTGATCTGCGATTGTACACATATACACACAAACATACATACATATGTACATATGTATGTATGTGTGCCCGCAATGCGTCTTGCTTTGTCGCTGCCTTGCTTGCTGCGCCACATGGGTTTTGATGAGAAAACTTTATAGACTAATAATTCTGTTTCTAGATGGACAATCGTATTGATATGTTCAGATTAAGATTATGATATTCATATCTTTATGCCAAACCAAACTGTATGTCTCTAGTATTTGAAATGCATTTCTTACACATTTGGGGGTGGTGGGGCGAATTGGGGACCGGAATCCAAAATCTGACAAAAACCGAAATTGTATTAAATTGGTATCTATCAGTGTTGCCAAATCAGCTTTTTTCCCGTCAAATCTGGCTTTTTTGAAAACCCAATTGCGGGAAAATTTCCAAAACAGCGGGAAGCGGGAATTCTGGCTTTTTTAGAAAATAATTTGCTTTTTTTCCGCTTTTTTTTTATACTTAGCAATTTAACATATTTTAGAGAATTTATGTACAATGAAGTGATGTTCATTGTAGTAAAATTAAAACCAAATAGTTCAGTATAAACAAAAATACCAGGATGTGTAACTTAACAGCTAAGAATTCAAATGCTGGCTGCGAGGACTTAAATGATAAGACAAGAATAGATTTGTATATTGCAGTCATTGCAAATATAGTATAGCTGCCAGTTGATCACATAACCAATTTGTGCTTGAAATATTTTTGTAATAGATTTGAGAGTTCTGTGAAGTTTCAGAAAACAAAATGTTCAATCATTATTAGAAACGTTTTTTGTATAACCTTGCTTTCGATATTGGCGAAACAAAATATACCATTCTGATTGACGAATCAACGTATATACATTAAGAAGGAATGCTGTCGTGACTATAAGTTGCCAAAAGAAAACCCGTGCTCTGCTAACCGCACAGTTATGACCAAGTTGGGTTGGTCTATATTTTGGACGCTTATAATTCCATTTCTAGATGGACGATCCTTATGAAACTCCATTTCTAGATGCGTTTTTATTCTAATTGGGGCGAAGGGGCGTAACAATCCATAATATGTATCTAAATATACAAATTTGAAGTCTAGCTGAAACGGTGTAGAAGTTATGCTCAAAAAACGTAACGTAAACAAATTTTCAATTTTGTATCAATAATTTGGGAATGGGATGAGTTAAAGAAAAAAAAAAAAAAAAAAAAAAAAAAAAATAACAAAATACAAAAAAAACTCGTACTGTGTAACTAACATAGAAGTATTCATGTGAAATGTATTAAAATATAATTGGCACTATGGAAGAACGCGATAAAAATAATAATTGTCACGAATAAGACGAAAAAGTGGACTATTCGTAAAAAAAAAACCTTAAAATAAGGCAACAAAACTTCAGCTTTTTTGTCAGATTTTTTTCCCGAAATTTCAGCTTTTTTTAAAGTATGTTCCCACTAAAAACAGCTTTTTTTGCTAAACAAAAATTGGCAACACTGGTATCTATATATATGCAGAAGACTTGGAGACTCTAACTCTAAAGATGAATTAGCTAGAATTTTATAACTGGTTCCCGATAATTTCAGTTATCGATAACTAAGCAAATATACAAGTTATCGAATTTCTGAAACAAACTCGTACTGCGCGCTCAATATACGGACCTAACACAAAAAGAATGAACTCTCTAGCTTTTGTATCTTCGGAAATCGACGCGTTCAAACATACGGACAGACAGACAGACGGACAGACGGACAGACGGACATGGCTATATCAACTTTTCTCGTCACCCTGATCAAGAATATATATACTTTATGGGGTCTGCCACGCCTCCTTCTGCCTGTTACATACTTTTAACAAAACCATTATACCCTGATTTCCCATTTTCAATGGGTTCAGGGTATAAAAAAAAAACCTTAAAATAAGGCAAAAAAAAAAACCTCTGCTTTTTTGTCAGATTTTTTTCCCAAAATTTAAGCTTTTTTTTAAAGTATGTTCCCACTAAAAACAGCTTTTTTGCTCAACAAAAATTGGCAACACTGTGAAATAGTTTTTTAAAAATATTTTTATATACATATATATATATATATATTTTTTTTTTTTTTGTATTCGGCGTCATCGAAGACTGTCCTGAAAGCGCAGCTGACTCTGATTGCGCTCAGTCTCTAGGTGGCGCAAATGCCTCGGCTGTAGCTCGGCGTTGCCAGCGCTCTTGACCATATTGGTGCAGCATAGAGGATGACGGACCTAATGACGCTCGTTAGGAGTAGATGTCGTAGCAAGGCCAATGGTGTGCGCACCTGCTGGTAGTTCCAATCGCAATACGTATTGTATATTTGTGTTCTTCCTCTGAAGTAGCTCCTCACTATCTCTTTTAGATATTTAGTGATATTATATTGTGACATCGCTTCCAGTATCCCAACTAGCTGTGTTGAAGGCATTCTTTACATCAAGAGTCTCAATGATGCAGTAATGCTTCGTCCCGTGCTTCCATCTGGTGCCTTGGATGGCGGAAGTTGCCGGACCAAAAACTTTATTAAGCACATCTGTTGTTGACCGGGCCTGAATTGGTTAGGAGAAAGGCCTCCGGTGCTAGAAATAGATGGCTCCTCTGGTGGTTTGCCAGCCTTGTGTAGCAACACCGGGTTCTGGATATTCCAGGTTGCTGGGAACGTCTTTTGAATTAGGCATTCGTTGAACAGTTCCGCAAAAGTACTTGGGTGCAAGGCAAGGGCTACCTTTAGCGCAGGATTTGGCATACTAATATTTCTTCATCCGTAACTAAGGCAATTTGAGTGCTTGTTGAGCCCTGATCAGCCATAGACTCAGGGGCATAGATGGAGCTTAATCTTTCTGGAAAGAGCGTTTCCACAATCGATTTAAGATCCAATCGATCCATAGGCTGCACCTGTTTTCCTGCGTATAGCCTTTTAACTATAATCTTATATGCCCTGCCCCAAGGGTCATATTCGGCTGAGTCACACAACTCTAAGAAGCATTCTCTTTTGCTTGCCCGAATGGCCTTCTTCAACTGTCTTCTAGCCGCCTGGTAGGCTAGTTGCTTTTCTAAATACGTGGACCTACCGCGAGCGCGTTGGTAGCTTCTTCTCGCCTGGATGCTTTTGGGTCGAATGTCACCTATTTGTGCATTCCACCAATAAACAAGCGTTTGTTTTCGCATGAACTGTGTATGTTGCTGTGTATGAGTATCCTGATTTTTACCAGAACCCTAATTTCATCATGTTAGTAATGTTGCGTCAGCCGCTAATTGTGCTCTGATTGGTTCTTTGGATTTTGTCGCTTTAAGAAGTCTCGTTTTAGCGCTACAACGGTGTCGTCGAGTGTGTTTCGGTGTCAGTTGTTGTGTGAACTCGAGTGCGACCGAAACTCGCTGCGCTACAAGTAAAAATGGAAAGTGACCATCTCTTGACATCAAAAGTGGTAACGGCATCACCTCCTGCATTCTCAGAGGATCAGTGGCGCATAATCCTAAAGATGCAAAATCAAAACCTAGTGGAACTTGTAAAACCTATGCAAGCATCAACACGCGAACAGCAGCAGATACGTGGCGTCACGCCGACGCCGATGCTTCGAAATGATGCATCACCGCAGACATAATATTAACGGCATTAAGTGACACGAGTTTTAGGAATTATTTCTTCATAAAAGCAACGAGACGCCGTCGGCAATGTTTTTAAATTTGCTAAACAACAGCCCAACCAATGGTGAATGCCTCGCGGTATATGCTAGTCGTTTGGTGACAACTATCTGCATTTCTCTCTTCCTTCCCGAACTACTAGAAACTATCGTTCGTTAAATTTACCACATTGCACCACGGATTATTCTTTACATTCTGCTTTCCATGTTTTATGTAATATGTGTTAACTATAATAAATATTATCACATATTCTCCTTAGAGCTCTCTCTTCCGCTAATAAAATCATTGCTTTCAGCTTATCTTAGGGAACATAATCCATATGCCCGGATGTGAACATAGTTTTTGTTTTTGCTATCTATCTCATTTCACTCTCTTCATCTCACTGTGAATTTTGTCTTTTTAATATTTCCTTTTTATACCCTGAACCCATTGAAAATGGGAATTCAGGGTATAATGGTTTTGTGAAAATGTATGTAACAGGCAGAAGGAGACGTCGCAGACCCCATAAAGTTTATATATTCTTGATCAGCATAAAAAAATAAGTTGATCTAGCCCTATCCTTCTGTCTGTCCGCCCGTCCGTCCGTATGAACGTCGAGATTTCGGAAACTACAAGAGCTAGAGAGCTGAAATTTCACATGAACACTCGTGTGTGTAGCTACGCAGTACTAGTTTTTTTTTTTTTTTTTTTTTTTCGATAACTCGTCCCATTTCCAAATTATCGATAAAAAAAATAGAAAATTCGTTTCCATTTTAAGGTTTTTTTGGGTATAACTGCTACACTGTTTTAGCTAAAGACTTCAACTTTATATATTTAGATAGATATTATGGATACGCAGATTGTGTTGTTTGCTGATTTAAGATGTCACGCCCCCTCCGCCCCAATTTGAAAAAAAAAAAACGCATTTCAAATACTAGAGACTTGCAATTTGACATATAGATAGATTTAGATACTCTTAATCTACTCTGCAAATTTCATAAAAGATCGGTCATCTAGAAATGGAGTTATCAGCGTCCAAACTGCCCAACCCACCCCCAAGCCACGGGAGCACTGCGCAGTTAGCAGAGCGCGCGCTCATAAGTGTGTAATGAAGAAGAATATTAGTTTTTTTGCAGGGTTCAGGGTATTTCGTAGTCGAGCTGTCTCGACCAGAGTCTTTTTACTTGTTTCTTGCTAATCTTTAGTCTAAATATTTATTTTAGATTGTTAGTTCATAATCAGTCCTAATAACTTTTAATATTAATTATTAAGTCTTCAAATAACACTATTTTGTCATACTTTCATTAGTATCACTGACCACTCATGGCTGTGAATAGGGGCATAGCTGGCCGGACTGGCAAATAAAACACCCCCATAAGGTTGGTGATACTAATGATAATTTAAATGTTCTGTACTTGTTCTTTAGGCTTTATTAATATAAAATTATATTTGTCTTAAACTTACCTTTAGTTTTGTCAACACCTTTATTAAAATAAAATAAAAATAAAATAAACTTTAACCGCCAATTGGCAAAAAAAAAAACGTAGAAGAAATAGCCGTTTCAGTTGTGCTCGCACATTTGCCAAATGTGGACAACCGCCTGCAACGCATTTCTTTTTACATCCAAGTTGGAAACTAGAAGCGTTCTACAATCTGAACTCAATGCATTCACATTTTGACGACGATTCTGGACCTGACATCAAGAAAAGACGAATGCCAGCATTAGTGTGTCATTTCTGTGGGAAACCAGGACACAAAATCGCCAAGTGCAGAAACAAAATGCGACAAAAACCCGATGCGACACCTCAGCCAGATAAGCCGTAAGTTACCTGTTTTAAGTGCGGCCAACCTGGACACTTTGCAAATCAATGTTCAACGATGCATCAACAAACAAACGGGGATTGTTTAAAAAAAAAAACCGTGAACCAGTGCTTCGTGCCAGAGCAAACGGAAACTATGATGCAGCGAGGTGAGATCTACCCAATTTCATTTGACTCGGGGCAGAATGCTCACTTATAAAAGAAAAGAATAGCTGAAAAGAATAGTTGGCTGGAAAACGTTAAACGTAACCAATTTATTATGTTAAAAGGCATTGACGACGCTGGTATATACAGCACATTGCAGATTTTAAGCCGTAAACGAAAACACACTACAAATATTGTTCTACGTAGTACAAGATAAACATTTAAATTGCAACATTGTAATTGGTCGTGAAATCCTTAATCTGGGGTTTGATGTTAAAATCAGTGTTGCCATCTTTTCGCCAAAAAAACAGGACAGTTGACACCAAAAACAGGACAAAAAAGGGACAAAATATTTTTGAAAAGATCAAAAAAAGCGGATAACATTTTTTTCTATTTCTAAAGTAGAATTTTATTTTAATTTTCGTTTAAAAGGTATAGCAGGCAAGGCAAAGTTTCTGATTGTGCTCAACTTGGTGAGTGCCAGTGCGATCCTTGTTCTTGCTCTTCTCAAGTCGACACACTACCTCCACGTGGTTCCTCCTGGATTATGACTCAGCCCCCGTTGAGTTATAAACCAAAGTGCGCGGCGGGATCCTAATCCTTAAATTAGGTTTTGGCGTAGGACTTGATATCCACCCATAGAAAAAAGACTCATCAGTGAATGAAGCAAGAGGAGCCTCGGAAAGGAACCCGGAAAACGTTGACGACCACGGCAAACGGAAAAAGGAAAATGATTTGAGAGTATGCACCTGGAACGTACGGACATTGTACAGACCCGGTGCTGCTCAACAACTAGCGGATACCCTCAATGAGTTGAAGGCTGACATCACAGCCATCCAGGAAATGCGATGGAAAGGGCAGGGGCGCATAAGAAAAAGCAGCTGTGACATCTATTACAGTTGTCTTAATGATAGGCGTGAATTTGGTTGTGGTTTCGTCGTAGGGCCCAAGTTGCGGCACCGAGCCTCGCACTTCACACCAGTTAGCGAGAGGATTGCGACGATCCGAATAACTGCCAAATTCTTCAACATCAGCCTAATCTGTGCGCATGCCCCGACGGAAGAGAAAGACGATGCTACCAAGGATGCTTTCTATGCAGAGCTCGACCGAGCATATGGCCGTTGCCCGTCACATGACGTTAAAATCCTTCTAGGAGATTTTAACGCCAAAATAGGGCGGGAGGGCATCTTTGGAGCAACCGTTGGCCCGTTTAGTCTGCACGAGTCCACATCGAGCAATGGACTTAGACTAATAGGATTTGCGGCCGCACACAATATGATTGTACGTAGTACAGGTTTTCGTCACCCTCAACATCCACAAGGCATCCTGGCTGTCGCCTGATCGTCTGACGCGAAATCAGATTGATCATGTTGTGATCGATGCAAGGCATGCATCTAGCATACTTGATGTGAGATCTTGTCGGGGTCCTAACATCGACTCTGACCATTACCTTGTTGCAGCCAAGGTACGCGCACGGCTGTGTGTCGCGAAAGTCTCACGTCAAGGTATGCCAAGAAAGCTGGACATCGAAAAGCTGCAATCACAACGACATAAGGATGCCTTCTCCACTCGACTCTCGGGCCGACTCGGCCAACTCCCTCCAATGCCTATAAATACAACGGATATGTGGGCGTACATGTCCAATGCCATAAACGCCTCTGCTGTGGAAGTACTTGGGTTCCAACGCCCTCCCAACCGGAATCCATGGTACGACCAGGAGTGTCGGGAAGCGACTGCAGCAAAAGACGCCGCCTACAGAAGAACGCTGCAAGCAGGAGCTACTCGAGCGGTGGTGGATATTTATAGGTCGCGGAGACGAGACGAGAAGCGCCTTTTCAGGAGGAAGAAGCGGGAGATGGAAAGGCTTGAGTGTGAGAAGATGGAGAGTATCAGAAGCAAGAACGATGCCCGTGACTTTTACCGGAGGGTCAAGCGCATGACCCAAGGGTATAAGTCTGGATCGCTTGCCTGCAGGAGTGACGATGGAAACCTGGTTACTGATGCGGAGATTGTACTGAGGTTATGGCGGGATCACTTTGAGAGTCTTTTGGCTGGAAACAGTGAGAATGAGCTTGACGAAGTTGGTCCACTAACCCCAATCAGAGATGATGGTGTTGAAGTTCCCATCCCTAGCCATACGGAAGTCGAGACAGCTATACAGCGTCTCAAAAACAATAAAGCCGCGGGAGCAGATGGCTTACCGGCTGAATTGTTTAAGGCTGGAGGCGATGAGCTGGTAGGGTGCATGCACCAACTTATCAGCAGCGTATGGCTAACGGAAAGCATGCCCGATGATTGGAACCTCAGTATGATCTGCCCAATCCTGAAGAAGGGTGATGCAACACAACGCACCAACTACCGTGGCATCAGCCTTCTTCCCGTCGCATACAAGGTTCTCACGAGCGTAATGTGTGAGAGACTGAAACCATATGCTGAAGCATTAATAGGTCCTTATCAATGCGGTTTCCGTCCTGGCAAGTCTACAGTTGACCAGATCTTCACATTGCGCCAAATCCTGGAGAAAACACACGAGAACCAATTCGACACATACCACCTGTTCGTCGATTTTAAAGCTGCTTTTGATAGCCCACGGCGAGACTGCCTGTACGCTACCATGTCTGAGCTTGGTATTCCTGCAAAGCTAATACGGCTTTGTAGCATGACATTGAGCAACACCATCAGCTCTGTCAAGGTAGGAAATGACCAATCCGAAACCTTCAATACCAAGCGGGGTCTCAGACAAGGCGACTCGCTGTCTTGTGTGCTCTTCAATTTACTTATGGAGAGTATAATAAGGAAAGCTGGAGTGCATCGGATGGGCACAATACTGGGATACAAAAGTGTCCAGCTCCTTGGTTACGCTGATGATATTGATATCATTGGTCGTACCAAGCGTGATGTAACTGCGGCTTTTGAAGCTATCGAAAGGGAATCAGCTAAAGTTGGTCTTGCAGTAAACATGGGCAAAACAAAGTTTATGGTGTGCAGTACTAGGGAGTCGCGGCGTCTTGACTCTTACCTTACTGCTGGAGACTATAACTTTGAGTCTGTCAAGGACTTTGTCTATTTGGGAACTGCAGTGACCAACAAAAATGATGTCAGCCTGGAGATCAAGCGGAGAATTACACTTGCCAACAAATGTTACTTTGGGCTCAGTAGGCAAATGAACAGTAGAGCCCTCTCTCGAAAGACAAAGGTAACCCTTTACAAGACACTCATCATTCCAGTGCTGCTTTATGGAGCGGAAGCCTGGACCGTGACGCAGTCAGATGCAGCTGCTCTTGGTGTCTTTGAGAGAAAGATTCTTCGCAAGATCTTTGGACCAATTTGCGTTGGCGAAACCTATCGTATCAGATGGAACGACGAGCTGTACGAGCTATACGGCGATGTTGACATTGGCAAGCGAATTGACATTCAGCGTCTTCGTTGGTTGGGTCACATTGCTCGTATGGAGGAAAACACTCCAGCTCGTTCGGTTTTTGATGCGGTAGTTAGAGGAGAACGAAGAAGGGGTAGACCTCGAACCCGTTGGAAGGACCAGATGGAGGCAATCCTGAATGGTGTTACCAACTGGAGAAGTTGCGCACAGGACAGAGAAGCGTGGAGGCAAATTGTGCATCAGGCTGTGCTCCGATAGGGGTGTTATTGCCAATTATATATTATACCTCATCAAAATTTGTATTTTCGTTGCTATATGTATTATTTGTGCCAATTTGGTGTACACAATTTTCCGGTACCTTGTAGTTTTGGCAATATTTGCCGTTTCGATACAGTCCAAACCTAATCCAAAGATATTATATTTAATTGTATGTAATTGTTAACTAGTAAAACCAACCTAATTGCCTGGTCCGAAAAGTGTTTGTTTCCTGCTGAGTCTGTGTGATTCTGAACTTCAATCCAGAAATATATGATACTTTCTTTATCTCTCCATTTTATAAGTTTTTTATTTAAACTGCACTTGCAGTATTTGCAAAATGCCTTATCAATATTATTGGGAACGTGGCTAATCCATTTTTTTAATGGGTCGTTTAACCGCGACACCCTAATTTCAGTTTGTAAATTTTCTTGACATTTTGTTAAACTTTTGAAATCTTTAATGATCGATCGATAAATATATTTTCGATTACAGGGCTACATCGTTTGAAACAGGGGTACATCGTAAAATATGTTACAATAAAGCAATATTAAAGCGATGACATCGATTTATTTGAAAAATTTTATAAACAACCTTTGGCAATTAAAAAAGGATGAAAAAAGCCCAAAATAAAATAAAAAAGGCGTTTTTTCCGGACAGGGGCTGTTTCTGAATTTTTGCGGCAGTTGTATTTTCAAAAAGGACAGGTCTGTCCGGAAAAAGGCCAAGTTGGCAACACTGGTTATAATATCCCCAAACAAGTTTGATATTGTATAAGCACTAACCATACAACACATAGACTGGACAACTGGTACAAGTTAATGTTCACACTTATTTTTTGACTTTAGAACCCCCTTAACTTCGTATTTGCTCGGGTTTTTACTTTTAGGGTCGGGGGAGAAAAATTGCTGATGGCAAAATCATTCCGCTTCGAGCGCTCGACGGTGACGGTCGATTTTCCAAAAAGGTTTGACATGTGCCGCTCTTTCCCTTGCTCTCTCTCTCTTTCTGTCCCATGCTTTTTACTCTCTGCTCTCTTCTCACAAAAATATATGTATGCTGCTGGCACAAACAGCAAGCAGCTCACAAAAATTGAAATTTCTTCTCGACTCGCGAGTCGCGATCCCATTGGTTCCCTTCTGAGCGAAGGGTATACCGAATTCTCAAACTGCTTTGCCATGCTCATGCAAAATGTTTGCGTTTTTATGATTATTTGTGAAAAGGGTATGAAAGTGTTGATGTGCATAACGAATATTATTTCCCTATGACCATACACACACACATTTACACTTCCTCGCTATATGTGTAGGCATTTATGTGCTTGTGTGCGATAGATATTCTTGCTGCCTGTAGCACTATTAAAACCCCCAGCAGTTGATATTCGTTCGGTTGGGTAATGATGTGAGCTTGCATACACACACACATTTACACTTCCTTGCTATATGTGTAGGCATTTATGTGATTGTGTGCAATATTCTTACTGACGCCTGTAGAGCACTTTTAGAACCCCCAGCAGCAGTTGATGTTCGTTCGGTTAGGTAGCTGCTGTTAGCTAGCATACGCACACACATACACACACACATTTACACTTCCTCGCTATATGTGTAGGCATTTATGTGCTTGTGTGCGATAGATATTCTTGCTGCCTGTAGCACTATTAAGTAAAAGAAAACTGAAAATGATTCGTAAATAAGAAATTTAAATTAAATAAAACATAAAACATAATACATGTATATTTTTGTTATTTAGTGGAAAATAAGAGGGTCCTTTTACCTGTATATCTAGGCATTTCTTTAAAAGGGTTATATGTGACCTGAATTTGCGCAAGCATTTGAACAACTTGTCCCTTTTTTGCATATAGGGTGTTGTATGGTTAGTGGTATAAGCCAAGACTGTAAATATCTGTTCAGTAGATGTGGAACCAGTTGACCTTTCCAATCATGACACCGACTTGCGTGAGTTAATAAAATGACTTGAAAATTATTCCACTGCACTTATTAAGGCGACACCATCTACACGTGTTAGTACAGGTGAAGCGAAAATTCGATTGATTGACCATACCATCCAAAATCTAAAAATTACTAAATCTGCGTATCCATATATATAAAAGATAAATTTGAAGTCTCCGATGTAAAAAATGGAAACGAATTTTCGATTTTTTTTTTTTTTATATAATTTGGAAATGGGATGAGTTATCGAAAAAACTCATACTGCGTAACTAACATGCGAGTATTCATGTAAAATTTCTCTCTAGCTTTTGTAGTTTCCGAAATCTCGACGTTCATACGGACGGACAGACGGAGGGACAGATGGACAGGGCTAGATCAATTTTTTTTTTATGCTAATTAAGAATATATATACTTTATGGGGTCTGCCACGCCTCCTCCTGCCTGTTACATACATTTAACAAAACCATTATACCCTGAATTCTCCTTTTCAATGGGTTCAGGGTATAAAAACAAGAAATGAATGAATGTATAACTAGTATAATAACACAAGCTGCGATTTGTGTATGAATGTAAATATACCAAAACATTTCAACTTAGCTACATAGAGCCACTAACCATACAACACATAGACCGGACATATAGAATAAAAAGAATATAGAAAAAGAGTATATTGACTTTGTGCAATATCCGTCCTGATGTCCGTCTATCTGTCTGTTTGTCTGTCCGTATGAATGCAATATTTTTCGGCGATATTAGAGCTAGAAACTTAAAATTTGGAACATATACTCATGTATGTTGCCGAATTATGAAGTGTAAAAATTTTCCTGATCCGCCCGCTAGGGGAGTTTCAAGTCGGAAAATTATTGCGTCCGTATGCCAATACAATTGCAATTTGGAATGTATACTTGCGGTGTCACCCCAAGTTCAAAAAGTTATGGCGCATATATCTACGCCCATTGGGGCGTAAAAATACTGTGTTCATACGGACAGACGGACGGATAGTAAGACGGACATTGTACAAAACCAATATACTCAGTTCACTTCGTGAATGATTCTAAAAACACAACAATGACCCCATCTTTTGTTTTATAACGTAAGTTTTATTGTCTTAATAGTTTTTTTAAGTATCTCGATTTAATAAAAAGTTTATTAGTTTAAGTTCAAAATTTTAACTCCAAAGTTTTTCTGAGAAACTTTGAATCCTAAACAGGTTGTGCTTAATACTTCGTGTAGCTTTCAAATAAAATAAAATATATTTTTGTCAGTAAAACTAAGTAGCAAATCTAAATCTGTTGAAAGTTGTACGCTACTTACTTGTAAGTTATTCTTTGAAGACAATACTTGCTTATGGCTAGGCAACCTTACACTTGGCGGCAGCCACCATATCCAGGGGATCAAACCGACAGCAAGTGGGTAGAACCGAGTATGATAGTTTTGTGTCAGGATGGAAATACCGATGAAGCAATTGTTCCGCTCCTGCAAACGTTATACGAGCCTATTGGCAGAAAGCTTATTGGGGCTGTGTTTGTGCACGAGACAATGCGAGAGCAATTGGTTGAGAAAGTGCGCGACCAGATGACTGTGATGCATCGTCAGGTGAAGGGCCACGCTCTTAATGTCAAGGCACTGCATCGTGCCAAGTGTCTGGGCGCTGAGCTGGTTGCCATGATGAAGTCTGATGACATTGGCTTTAAATACAGCATGATCGAAGGTTCGCCACTTGTCGTATGCGATTTCAACCAAAGCTATTTCAGTGCTAATCATCCCAGCACTGTAGTTACTCTGCACACTTTCCGTCACACTCAGGAACTGGGCGAGTTGGTTGCGAAGGAAAAGTTGCCATTTGACACCGTCTCAATCTGGTGTCCTAAAATGGCAACGGCCTACGAGATAGCCTTGATACTTTCCGTACCAATTGTTAACATCAACTGCATCAATGTCAGCTTATTGCCCATTGCCGAGAAGCTTAAGGACCAGGAAGCCCATTCTCTGCTCATGGGCGATTATCACTACGAGGTGGTAGTACAAAAGAATCGAGGCAAGCTCATTGTTTTTCCGGCACCCGTTCAATTGTTCAGCAACCCCCAAAAGCCCCCAAAGACCTAGGGGTTCAAGCGATCAGTGTAATTGTAATTTGTACTTTCTGAATTATGTATCTTTGTGCTCTTTAATTAGATAAGTAGCCCCCATTTCTCTGGGGTGTGTCTTTTGAGGACCTTTCATTAAAATTTGAGTCGTGCTTATGATTTTCTCCAAAGTTACTGATCAGCAGTGCACAACCGCAAAGCAAATTTTAAAATTTCTTTTAACCTAGAATCTCTTGGAGCATCTTATAGGTACTAGTAAACTTGTCAAATCACGCTGCGTTGCCAATTAGCTTCTAGCTATGCAGCTGCTGTATAGCTCTGGTCCTCCACTAATTGCCACCTTTACCTGCACAATTTGCGATTGCGAACTGCCAAGCTATCATCCATGACTGCAATTTTAACAATGAGTTTTACTTAACTTTCGCGTCACTTGAATGTAATTTATGAACCTTTCGGCGCAGCCTCTATACAAGTATGTGTGCTGGATGTTGTTGCTTTTTATACCCTGAACCCATTGAAAATGGGAATTCAGGGTATAATGGTTTTGTGAAAATGTATGTAACAGGCAGAAGGAGACGTCGCAGACCCCATAAAGTATATATATTCTTGATCAGCATAAAAAAATAAGTTGATCTAGCCCTGTCCGTCTGTCCGTCCGTCTGTCCGCCCGTCCGTCTGTCCGTCTGTATGAACGTCGAGATTTCGGAAACTACAAAAGCTAGAGAGCTGAAATTTCACATGAACACTCGTATGTTAGCTACGCAATACGAGTTTATTTTGTTTTTTCGAAAACTCATCCCATTTCCAAATTATCGATAAAAAATTGAAAATTCGTTTACATTTTTTAGGTTTTTAGGGTATAACTTCTACACCGTTTCAGCCAGAGACTTCAACTTTATATATTTAGATAGATATTATAAATACGCAGATTTTGTAGTTTTTAGATTTTTGATGCCACGCCCCCCTCGCCCACAATTTGCAAAAAACGCATTTCAAATACTACAGACTTGCAATTTGGCAAATAGATAGATATAGATACTCTAAATCTACTCTTAAAATTTCATTAAGATCATGCATCTAGAAATGGAGTTATAAGCGTCCAAAGTTCAGCCCAACCCACCCCCAAGCCACGGCAGCAACTGCGCAGTTAGCAGAGCGCGCGCCTCTAAGTGCGTAAAGAAGAAGAGTATCACTTTTTTTGCAGGGTTCAGGGTATCTCGTAGTCGAGCCGTCTCGACTAGAGCCTTCTTACTTGTTCTATTACATTTACTTCTGCAGCGTTTGCAAGCCAAGTTCCTCTTGTTTCGCCACTTTTGAAGTGTATTTTGCTGTAATCAAGCCCACATTGCTTTTTATACCCTGAACCCATTGAAAATGTGAATTCAGAGTATAATGGTTTTGTGAACATTTATGTAATAGACAGACCCCATAAAGGGTGTATATTCTTGATCAGCACGAAAAAGTAAGTCGATATAGCCCTGTCCGACCATTCCACTATGGGCGCAAATGCCGATTTAGCGGCATAAAGTCCAAAATTATTTTGTTATATCTGCTTCTTTTTTTCTTAGTTCCATTGTAGAAATGTCTAACCATTATAAAACTGGTTTAAAAAAAAATTTTTTTCAGGCCTGTAAAGTCAGCTGATGCTACGCTAAGTTGTATTTGCCAAAAATTGATTACCACGGGTGCTATGTTTAATTGTTTTTCGTTTACGAAATATTTCTGTGGTGTTAATGATGAAAAATATTAATCAAAGTATGTAGAATGTAGATTAAAGTGGAAAATTATTTTCATAGTTGTGTTGTTTTGTATTTAGTAGATTTAATAAATCATGTTTTTGATCGAACCTAACCTGAAAATAGTTGTGTTTCGTGGAGCAGAACTAATAAGATTACAGCGGATTACGTAAAGTGTAAATGTGGAAGTATTCGTAATTGTATTTTAATTTCAAATAGGTTAACAACTTTTGCGCATACTTGCGCAATATCATAATATTTGATATCCGTCGTGGCGATTTGCAGGAGTGTGGGAAAAACACGCAGTGCTAGCGCCACTTTTAATTAACTGTGCCGAAAAATCAAGATGTAAGTTTTAAGAAGTGCGAAGAAGCAGAAGAAAATAGGAAGACAAATGAAAAGTTAAATGAAGTATTTGAAATGGATTCAAATGGATTCAATGATATTGTTAAAAATAATGAAAAAGATAACAATGATAATAATGATTTGGTTAGAAGCTTATTGGAACAAATGAAGCAATTAACTACGCTAGTGTCTACGACTTAAGCTGAACAGATGAACGAAATAAAGCTAGAATTACGCAATTGTCGATGCAGCATAGTCAAGCTGAACAGATGAACAACATGAAGAAGAGCATAGAGAAACTACAAGCTTCGCAGGCTACAGTTTGTGAAGGCGATGGACTATTTGGAGCAGCAAAGGGCGGCCCAATGATTGCAATAATGGCTGCTGGTGGCTTAGATATGAATCGTTTGTTGCAGTCGGCATGTATGGGATTCCGGGGTTGCGATCAGGTAGAGTTGACTGCACAGGGCCGTAGAATATATAATAGAAATAAACAGAATAGAACACCTATGAGTATGTCACATGGTTCTCTAATAAGCTAATTGATTTGCCAGAGTTTACAGGAAATGCTGAAGACTGACCCGTATTTGTTACAATGTTTAGGGAATCTTCTGCATCTTGTATGGATACTCTAATTTGGAAAACTTGCTCGATTGCAGAAGAGCTTGAAGGGATCGGCCAAAGAAGAAGTAAAATAACTTTTGATCAATCCAATAAATGTGGAACGCATTAGAGAGCGTCTCCAATTTACGTATGGGCGTCCGGAGTTACTCATAAAAAGCCAATTAGAGGTGATTGGTGAGATTCGTCCGGTCAACGAGAGTAATTTGGAGCAGTTAGTACATTTTTCGTCTAAAGTTGAGAATTTGTTAGTATGGTAGTAATCCACCAGAGGGTGGATTACGCAGCAGCTTTTCGTCCTTATGCGGACTTGAGACACTTCACCAATTGGCTCAGTATCGTGGCGAGATCCGTGACGCGAGCAGCAACAATGACAAGCTGTCAAAAGCCACAGTCAATGAATGGTCGAAACAATACTCAGAGAATATACCAAACTACTGAACAGTCAGAGAGACACGTCAATTTGCCGATAAAGTGCTATTAGTGTGAGGGAGATCACACGGTACAAAAATGCGACAAGTTTGACAAAGCAAGCACGAAGGAGAGGTGGGCAATGGTGAAACGACTGAGAGTTTGCTTCGGATGTTTGAGCAGAGGACACTGTTTGACGACATGCTAAAGGAAACATAGTTGTGGTCAGGATGGTTGTACAAAACTACACCATAAGTCACTGCATTATGATATGCAGAGTAGGACTTCAACAAATAGCACGGCAGAGGCAGCCATAAATAAGCTTGACAATGGAGTTTCAAGATTGTTATTTAAGGTTTTGCCAGTTGAGGTCATGGGTCCAAATACTTTGATAATGACGACACATGCATTTATAGACGAGGTATCTTTAGCATCACTCGTCAATGAGAAGCTAGCGTGTCAGTTAGGCGTGAATCAGAAAATGTCTGACCCAGGTGGGAATGGAAAATGAACGAGTCTCAAAGCAAACAGAGTTCCAGACTTGAAACTACCACTACAGACGGTAAATATACATGAATTAAAAAGTAAATACAGGCAACTAAGAAATATCCCATTGCAATGGATGGATATATGAATGCAGACCCTACAATGTTGGATAAAGACATCGTTAAAGAGATTAAGTGCCCATGTAAGCGACAACTGCTCAGTCTAGTAATGTCAGTATATGATCCGTTTGGAATGTTAGCAGATCTAGCAATATATGGAAAAAACTTGATGCAAGCAGTGTGGCGAGTTGGAAAGGATTTTTTGCCTCATTTTCTAACTAAAAGAATTAATGTGGAGCTGCATATTTTGTAGATGCAAGTGAACAGGCATTATCTGCAGTTGCTTATTGGAAAATAAAAGTAAAGAATCATATTAATGTCATATTTGTGGCAGGAAAATCGAGATGTGCTCCTTTAAAACACTTATCGATACCTAGACTCGAATTACAGGCTGCAGACCTAGGAGCGAGACTCGGAAGCTCAATTATGGAGTGACACGACATTAGCGTACGGCGATCAGTTTGTGGTCATACTCTGAGACGGTTCTGTCATGGATTAAATCTGATCAACGACAATATAAACCATTCGTGGCTCAGCGAATAGGCGAAATCCTGAAAACTACTGATAAAGACAGCTGGCGGTGGGTTCCAACGAACATGAATGTTGCTGACATTGCTACGAGGGCACACAAAAGTTTGAACTACGTGGTGGAAATCAGGTCCCACATTTCTACAACAAGATGAAGCACTTTGACCAGCGAAGAAAATAGATTATATATACGATGACGCAACAGAACTTCGTTGTTTAAAAGCAGAGGTAATCGTGTACAAAATGGCACAAAAGAATTTCACTCAGGAAATAGACGACTTACAGAAGCATGGAACAGTATCAAAGAAAAGCGATATACACTCATTAACTCGCACACTTAATGAACGGGGACTAATAATTGTACAACAAATAGGAAATGTTGCCATCATGTGTGAAGACGATCAGCAGAGAAGCAGTTGTAAGAAAGGAATCGTAATCAACAACAACCTTTCAACCTTTTCGGCAAAGGATGGAGTCATACGTTTAGCGGAGGTGAAAACAGCAACTGGTATATAGCTAATATTCTTGATGTTATTGGTAAAACTCCCATGTAGTTTTACGGTGGGCGGGGTGTTGTGAAATGAATCATTTTGAACCCAAAATTATTGTTTTGTAGCCCTGTAAGCCATCGATAGATCGCAGTCCTGAATTCTAGCTTCGATATGTCGATTCATTAGTCGTTGGAAAAATCCTAAGCTCGGCAGTTCAACACATAAAAATAAATTGATTTTGATTTTGATTTTCATTTTAATAATGTATAATCCTTTAATTTGATATTTAATTTTGATAATGTTCAATTTGTTTAATCTTGTTTAATATTACGCAAAAGTCGTAAATAAGTTTGAAAATTATGACAAATAAACTTATAGAAAATTAGTGAAACTGATTAAACGTATTCTATTTTTGTGTTGATGAAACTACTTGCTGGCAAGAGTAGCAAAAGTTTATGGAAATTGGCAACAGTTTTATATGTTGTCGACAACACCACCCCTCTAATGCTGACATTCTACGTTCGGCATATTTCTGTATCTGCGTCAATCTTTATGTATTTCAGTATGTGTGGGCGTAATGTGTGCCAGCGGGTGACTTTTATTTTTGGCTGGCAGCAACTGCTCTGGCCGCGCAGCCAGCCTCCCAACCACCCATTCCGCTGTTGAGTGGTCCTTTAATACAGCCGCTTAGCGCATGTTGGACTTGCCTGGAGTTGAGTTCAGCTGTTTTCGCTGCTGTTGGCATGGGCAGTATATATTATTTATTTAGAGTCTGTGGCGCCGCTGTTTTGACCCAGTTGCGTGTCGCTTATGTGCTGACCCAATTTTTTACGTTACCGACTTGGTGACGTAAGAAAAAGTTTGTTAAAGCGAAAATAAAAACAACCATCAAAGTCGAAAATGGATTGAAACAGTAAGCTTATTTGAATAGACACCATGCGATTCGGCATCTGAATTATGTAACTATAGACATCGATTTGCAATATCCGTGTTCGTAGTGTTGCAAAGTGGCAATAAGTGAGGTTGCCAGAACGGAAGAAGGTACGCCATATACTTTATGAGGTTTGCAACGTCTCCTTCCTGTTATATACATTTTATAATACCCTGAATCGCCATTTTCAATAACAGGCTCAGGGTATAACATGCAATCGTTAACTAAACTTAAATAAGTTCACTGCTACAAACTCACAATTCAATCGCTATTCTTAGAATACTATAACGTGCAGCCTTTGCGCGCACACAGTGTGCTTGCTTGCCATGTACGTTTTCTAATGGCCGAAATATTTCGTTTATTAAATGTTTATTAAATAAATAAATGGCACCTACGGGAACAGACTCTCTCGCAGTTAGTTGCGCCTAACTGCAACGTTCTTACTTGTTTTGTATAGTTCAGGAAATCTCGTAGTCGAGCAGATCCTTCTTACTTATTAAAAATAAAATTTGTATGCGATTTAAGTCGCAATGCAAACAAAGAATTTGATATTTGTCTTGACCTAGTTCAGGGATTTTACATAGTTCGATCCGTTACTTTGCCCCACTGTTATTGCATATTTACGGATGGCCAAGTTCTGACAATCGGTAGCATCTAATTGATTAGACTGCTCCACAAAGCAACAACATCAACAACAAAGATTTCATCCTACCCAAGCAAATTAGCGCCGAACTGATGGCAGGGGCGATAAGAAGGCTGTCATAGCAAAGTTTCGGGTGTTTCACCTTTCATCTACACGTACAGAAGTAGCGACACGTAGTCTCCTATAATTTGCGTGTGTATTGTCATAATACCCTGAATTTGGTCTCTAGCCCAATTAATTATTTGAACCTTTTACAGTAGATCAAACCAATTTAATATTTCGGGTATCTCAAATTGATTAATGAAATTAATAAAAGTGGCTGCTCACAGAACAAATTTCTCGCACGCTGAATAGCTCTTTTCCATTTCTTTTTATAAACTCTGCAACAAACAGGAAAAACGCCGATACATATCGTCATTCAGCTGTATACATATGTATGTGACAGGTAACATACCCAGCCAACATCGACGTAAACTTTTCTCTTGTCGCAAGGTATACCCAATAGTGTAAAATCTACTGTTAACGGCCATTCGAAGAGATGCCAAACACAAAAGTTTGTATTTGTCTTTAATGACTTGGCATAATACTTAAGAACACAGAAAAAATCAAGTGACTTGCGGCTATACAAATACCCTTCAAAACAAAATTAATATTTCGCTTACCTCAGCCTGGTAATTCAAATGGTCTTTAATGGAAATTTAGACAGAAAACTTATTATTGTAAATGTAGGATTAGGCATTTGCCTAAGAAAACAAGTAAGAAAGCTGTAGTCGAGTCTATCGACTATAAAATCCCCTGAGCCCTTCTTCGAACGAATAATATTCCAAGAATGCTTCGTTTCTCCACGCTTAAGAAGCTATACATGCAAAAACACGAGCACACACACACACTGATCTACGCTTGTAATTATGTATGTATGTAGCAATGCTGGCGGCTTGCTGTATCGCTGCCTTTGTTGCTGCGCCACATGGGCTTTGCTGCAAAAATTTATTGATTAAGAATTCTGTTTCTAGACGGACAATCGTATTCATCTCTTCAGATTATGAATATGATATTTATATCTATATGCTAAACAAAACTGCATGTCTCTAGTATTTGAAATGCCTTTTTTAAACATTTGGGGGTATGCAGAAGACTTGGAGGCTCTAACTCTAAAGATGAATTAAATATACTTTTTTAACTGATTCTCGATATATTCGTTTATCAATAACTCTGGAAATATACAAGTTTTCGAATTCTGAAATAAACACGTACTGCGCGTGCAATATACGGACCTAACACAAAAAGAATGAACTCTCTAGCTTTTGTATCTTCGGAAATCGATGAGTTCAAACATACGGACAGACGGACATGGCTATATCAACTTTTCTCGTCACCCTGATCAAGAATATATATATAGTTTATGGGATCAACCACGCCTCCTTCTGCGTTCATACGGACAGACGGACGGATAACAAGACGGGCATTGTCAAAACCAATATACTCAGTTTACTTCGTGAATGAGTCTAAAAAAAACAACAATGACCCCCATCTTTTGTTTTATAACGTAAATTTTATTGTCTTAATAGTTGTTTTAAGTACAAAGACCCTTAGGGACTTGTCTATAAAACAGTCATGAAGAAGCTGAGAAACTACGGAGCAGTGCCAAACGTGGATGATGAAACGATGGATCACATAGTGGAAACACTATTTCCAACACACATCCACGATACGCATGAGCGAGTACCCGTAGAGCTCGATTGTGCAGTCCCAATTTTCACCGAGGTGGAACTCAACATTGCAGCTCTCTCCCTGAAGAATAAAAAAGCGCCGGGCCAGATAATATACCGGCGGAGATACTGAAGGTGATAGAATCAGGACGGCCTACTTTTCTACTTAGGATGTATAACGCATGTCTAAAAGAGAGGATATTCCCAGAAGCTTATCGCCCATTGTGTATGCTAAACACAGCTGGAAAGCTGCTAGAAAAGCTCTTAAGACCCAGACTACTCGCCGCAGTAGAGGCCGCTGGAGGACTTAGCCCCAGGCAACACGGGTTCTGAGCTGGCAAATCCACAATGGGGGCTATCGATGAAGTGGTTCAGGCAGCCAGATCTACGCAAAGAGGAAATGCATACTCGCGCCCAGTGGTTTTACTAGCAACGCTGGACGTTAAAAACGCCTTTAATAGTGTCAGGTGGAGCACCGCTTCCATATACCGGAGTACCTCATGTGCATGATCAGGAGCTATTTGCAGGGCCGAATACTCCTGTACTCCACACAGACTGGTACGAAACGATATAAAGTGACTAGAGGAGCTGCACAGGGGTCAATCCTGGGACCAGACCTGTGGAATATCAGCTATGACGATATCCTAAGACTGGATATGCCGACGATATCGCAGCCGTCATTACCGCCAGAAACACCATAGAGGGCCAAAAAAGACTTACCCAAGTCATGATCCGCACGCAGACATGGCTTAGCTCTCGAGGATTGCAACTTGAAACCCATAAAACAGAGTTACTTCTGTTTACGGGGAAGCAGATCCCAACCGAAATAGAGATGCGAGTAAGCGAAAACCTGATAAGGACTCAGAGGACAGTGAACTATCTAGGCGTTAGACTAGACATTAAACTCACCTTCTGGGAACAGCTAAAGCATGCCACACGGAAAACAGCGATAGCAACGGGGTCTTTGAGTAGATTGATGGCAAACGTTGACGGCCCGGCGGCAGGAAAACGAAGGCTCCTCATAGAAGCGACAAACACAATACTATTATATGGTAGTGAAGTATGGGCTGATACCTTAAAGGCGAATGTAAGGAGAAAACCGATGTTATCTGTGCAACGAAAAGCAGCCTTAAGGATAACATCGGCGTACCGCACAGTTTTGGGGCTGCCGTGACTGTGATAGCAACAGTCATACAGGTTGACCTGCTTGCCCAAACCATAGTCTTGTGGAAGGCGAGAGGGTCTGCGAAAGGTATGGAAGATGGACCTCTAGAATAATCCCTGATCTAGAGAAGTGGATAACCAGAAAACACGGTGAAACGTCGTTCTATTTGACACAACTGCTCTCCGGACATGGATACTTTCGTGAGTACCCAAATAGGATGGGAAAAACTGCTGAGCCTAGCTGTATGTACTGCGAACATGCAACGGACGATGCAGAACATACTTTCGACCTGGCAGCTACAGTCGGTGAAGTCAAAGTAAAGACATTAGTTCAGCGAATGTGCAGCAGCATAGATGCATGGAAAAAAGTCTGTGACTTCGCCGAAAAGATTCTGCGGCGTAAGAAGTACGACCTGGACGCAGATACACAGAGGGTATTGCTCATTTAGAGCACACGATGGGGCTCCATCTTGAAGGTTAATGCGGGATAACTCCTGTAACGTTTTTTTTCTGCAAGAATATAATCTTTTGCTTCTTTGGCGAATTCCATTTTTAGAGGTCGGCAAAATCTAACAGACTGCGGAGTTCTATTATACCAAAAAATTGTTCCAGCTTTATCTATAAGCTTCAGAGGTATCATCGTAGTAACAAACAATGATTGATCAACTGTATCCGGTTCGTTCGTTTCAAATTTTTTTATACATACTTTGTCCAGTTGATCCGTCGAATCCGTAACTCGCAATTAAGGTTATACTAGAAACGTTTTCTAAGTTAACGAATAACTCCTTCTGTAATAATAAGATGCGGCTAGCAGTGTGGTTCAATAAATCTTGCAAGGCAACTTTTGCCACAGTTTCTGTAACAGTAATCCCCTTGGGTCTTAATTGTAATTTGGCGTCCTTGATATTTTGGTAGCTTGGGTATATATCACAATTATGCTGTTTACTTATTTGACGAATTTCATTATATAATCTTTTGCTTAATGAATTTTCCAGTAAAAATTCCAAAGCATCATTTGTTGTTAGGGGTATTGGTTCTACAATATTGAGCTTTCTTTTAGCTTCAGTAGTAGAACTGCAAAAATTGTTTAGTACAAATGCTGTTTCATTTTCATTTGATTTCCTGACTGATATTGAACCTGCATGAATTAAAAGTTTCGTATCATTATCATTATTGATTGCTACATCACCAGATAGTTTACTTTTAAGACGAAGCCCTGCTTCATTATAATTCAGCTTTGGTCTACCTGTCTGTAAACTGTGCGTATTAGCTTCATTGTCCACAAAAAATTGTAATCGCATTGTTAGCCACTATGAATTTTTTTTCTAAAAGTCCGCATATTTTGGCTGCACTTTTGTAGATTTGAAACAATATAAATTTCGAAGCTTCTAATTTTCTTTTTAATTTCAATAATGTTTTCATTTATTAGCGAATATTCCGTCAATCGGTCAAAAAACCAATTTGTAAGAGCTGCGGAGTTGCGGCCGTTGTCGATCTATGTCTAGCAGCCTTGCATGGCAGAATTCAATCTGAGCTACAAATGCAAAGTACCGCAAGAGCCGAAAAAAGCCGCAAACGGGGTTATTACTAACTTTTAGTACACACTTTCTACTTTATTTTGATGTATAGTATATAACGCACAAACACGCAGAAGGTAAAGTTTTACTCCACACAAGATTAACACATTGGATGGGTTTTCTATCATTATGGACAATACAAAACAATACACATATATAACATAAAAACAAAATTAACATAAAATGTTTTATTTTTATTCATTCTACAAATCCATTTCACACAATTTTTTTTTTTGTCCGATTTGTAGATTTACCAAGTAGTCAAAGTGAATAAAAATTTCCCTCCAATTTAAAATATGTCCACACTTTGCTGGTTGTTGGTGCCATTATGAACATTAAACTTTTACGACTTACGCGCAAATGTTACGTCTTAGGGATGCGATTATTTGAGCAATTATCGATTAACTTTTCGATACAATTTTGTGATACAATTAAATCTCATTTCGAAGCAAAATAATCGATTAATGGACACCATATGATTAATCGTGCCATCACTACTCATGCCGGAATATTATTGAAAATTCCTGAAAACATCGTAGCTGATTGCAATGGAAAAGTCATTGCATTACAATCATGCCGTGGATCGTCACACATGCCCTTCTGAAAAGAATCAGCGGTTAACACATACGCTCAAAAACTGCACGCGGGAACCACGGCCCATTGCAACACGCAGCTAAGCCATTTAACCCCAATATCGGTAATTGAAGAGGGAATCATCATAATCAATGACAGGCCAGCCCGAATAAGCATCGTCGACGGGCCAGAAGTCAAAATCGCTAGATCCTATCTTGTCATGCTCGGCCGTACCGCTTATCTCAATAATACCAAGCTCCCCAACTCCAACGGTGACATCAAAAAGATTTTAGGTTCCTCTGCATTACGCTTGACGAACACCAAAAGATATTGAGCATGCCTTTTCTGCACCAAATGAGTGAAGACAACCTAAGACACATCAATGAATTAAAGACTCAGCTAAATGAGACACTAGTTGTAGCCTCATAATAATCGGAACGGTGGTATAAGAATGAAATTATCTTAACTTTTAGTTTTTAATTTGATTTCAAGCAGACGTGATCGCGCAGCTCAAATAAAGCTCTTATCAATTTATTAAATCCAAAAGTTTTGCTTCGGTCTCATCTTAATCCGATCTCTTAGATTGGAATAACTTATACACACTGCGTGCGCGCAAATTGAGCGATTTTCTATTCTAAGAATTGCGAATGAATTGTGAGTTTGTAGCAGTGAACTTATTTCGGTTTAGCTAACGATTACATGTAATTTTAAAACAACCTGGGTTCAAATCCCTCTGGAAATTTTTTGTTTATAAATCGAAAACTTATAAATTTTATTTATTTATTTTTTGTATTCATAAATATTTTTATATTTATGTTAAAATGCTTTTCACCATCTTAGCAATTACTATTAATTAATCAAATTACTATTAAGCTATTTGTATGCATGAATTATGCAGTTGGCCACAACATACTTCTTTGCCTATTTGCCACGCCCCCAATGGGGGTAGACGCATAATTTTTGGCCAGTTCTTAGAAAGAGGCTAACATGACTGCAAAATTTGGTTGCTTACACTCCAAAAATGTGAAAATTACAGGATAATTTCGATATTCCACGCCCCAAAGAGGCTGAAAAATTATTTTTAGATCATCGATAGAGGAGGCCATTAATAACTGAACTTTTTGATCGATCTTCATAGAATCATAACATTAACAGCGTTCTAGTTTAAATGTGTAGAAGATACGCTTTTTCCACGCCCCCAATGGGCGTAGAGATATCTGCCATAGCTTTTGGATTGTCACCGCGAGCATACATTCCAAATTGCAACTCTATAGCTCCTCGAGTAGTATGATTACTGGCATACGGGCGCAAAAGAATTCCGATTTGCAACGCCCCTAGTGTTCACACTTCATAATTCGGGAGCATACATGAGTATATGCTTCAAATTTCAAGTCTCTAGCTCTAACAGCGCCGAAAAATATTGCGTTCAACGGACAGACGGACAGTAAGACGAACATTGCACAAGACCAATAGACTCTTTCTTCCTTTATGGGGAACACAGTCTTATAATTGTTTAATTATGATAATCGAGATGCACTTCTGCAGAAGGCAATGAACACCGCAACAGTAAAACGAAATGAAAGCAAAAATGGAAAAAAATGGAAAAAATAAAATAAAGAAATAAAACAAGTAAGAAATCATAATTATACGGACAATCATAATTATACTCTGAACCCATTGAAAATGGGAATTCAGGGTATAATGGTTTTGTGAAAATGTATGTAACATGCAGAAGGAGACGTCGCAAACGTCCGTCTGTCCGTCCGTCCGTCCGTATGAACGTCGAGATTTCGGAAACTACAAAAGCTAGAGAGCTGCACATGAGCATGCATGAGCACTCGTATGTTACTTATGCAGTACGATAACTCATCCCATTTCCAAATTATCGATACAAAATCGATAATTCGTTTACATTTTTTAGTTTTTTTTTTTGGGGTTAACTTCTACATTGCTTTAGCTAGGGATTTATTTAGATAGATATTATGGATACGCAGATTATGAAATTTACAGATTTTGGATACCCGAAATTGTATTAAATTATTATCTAGATATATGCAGAAGACTTGGAGACGCTAACTCGAAAGATGAACGAGATATAATTTTATAACTGATTCTCGATAAATTGTTGTATCGATAGCTTTGGAAATCTACGAGTTATCGAATTTCTTAAACAAACTCTTACTGCGCGTTCAATATACGGACCTAACACAAAAGGAATGAACTCTCTAGATCATATATTTATGTTCGGTAATCGACGCGTTCAGACCTACGGACAGACGGACAGACGGACATGGCTATGCATGCATTTATATACTTTATGGGGCCTGCCACGCTTCCTCTTACAAACTTTTAACAAAACCATTATACCCTGATTTTCCATTTTCAATGAGCACGGCGTATAAAAAATGGTATATTCAATTAAATAATAATTGGCTTTTTATACTCGCTTCGATTAACCTTCAACCGCCTACTCATAACTAACGACTATCTATAGTTGTTCGCTCGTTATCGATAAATATACAACTTTACCTATTTGTTTTAAATATAGGAAAGCAGCAATATAATTGCAAAAGTTTTAGTCAATTATAAGTAGGGTCTATACCACACTGTAGTCAATCAAAATGCACTTAAATTCCTCAAAGTTAATTCAGTTTCGATTTCGCATCTTTATGATGCTAGCTAACTGTGGTGTGCACACTACACACTACACACTACACACTACACACACACTACACTATCCACACGTGTGAGACATTTAAATAACGTCCGTTCATTAACCATGTCAGCAGCTGCCTATTTATGCAGACTTCAATGCAACGATTGGCTGACTGGCAAGGTTACTATGCCTGCAGTGGCTTATTGCAGGTTACTGTGATTTATACGCCAGCATGAAACAGGAGTCTGGATGGGGGAGGCCAGTAGCCTGAAGCACAATGGACTCTTGAGTGAAACTCGTGTAATCAGGCGTTGCACAACATGGACGGCACATACCGAATGAGCGGCACAGGTCGTGTATGAGTGCTTAAGCCTGCTGTCGACATGCCTAGGCACAACTTAGTTTCAAGTGAGTTACACAGAATCTTTTGAACCTTTGCAACGTCAACGAAAAATAACAACATCACCACCAACAACAATAACTCATTAATGAGGCAACAGCTGCACACAGATTTGGCCCAGAAAGCTGACGAACGAAGATGCAAATGATGAAAAGATGCATTCTAATAACAAATTTTCCAAGCTGAAAAGTTAACAAAACAAAATATATATAAATATATGACAAGTAAGAAGGTTTTAGTCCTGAAGGGTCGACTACCAGATACCCTGAACCCTGCAAGAAAAATATAATACTCTCCTTTTTTACGAACGTAATCGCGCGCTCTGCTAATCGCGCAATTGCAGCCGTGGCTTGAGGGTGGGTTGGGCTATACCTTAAACGCTTATAACTCTATTACTAGATAGACGATCTTCATGAAACTTTCAGAATATATTAAAGCATCCAAATGTGTCTATTTGCCAAATTGCAAGTCTCTAGTATTTTAAATGCGCTTTAATCTCGTAGTCGAGCCGTCTCGACTAGGGTCTTTTTACTTGTTTTTTTTTTTTATACCCTGAGCAAATTGAAAATGGGAAATCAGGGTATAATGGTTTTGTTAAAAGTATGTAACAGGCAGAAGGAGGCGTGGAAGACCCCATAAAGTATTTATATTCTTGATCAGGGTGATGAGAAAAGTTGATATAGCCATGTCCGTCTGCCCGTCTGTCCGTCTGTCTGTCTGTCCGTATGTTTGAACGCGTCGATTGCCGAAGATACAAAAGCTAGAGAGTTCATTCTTTTTGTGTTAGGTTCGTATATTGTACGCGCAGTGCGAGTTTGTTTCAGAAATTCGATAACTTGCATATTTCCAGAGTTATCGATAAACGAATATATGGAGAATCAGTTATAAAATTATATTTAATTCGTCTTTAGAGTCTCCAAGTCTTCTGTATATATATAGATACTAATTTAATATAATTTCGGTTTTTGTCAGATTTTGGATTCCGGTCCCCGATTCCCCCCACACCCCCAAATGTGTAAAAAATGCATTTCAAATACGAGAGACCTGCAGTTTGGTTTAGCATATACATACATAGATTGTCCATCTAGAAACAGAATTATTAATCAAAGTTATGGCAGCAACACCTACTACGCTGACCAGCAAGAGAGGCAGCGCGACAGAAAGCCGTCTAATGCTTCCAATGCACTATGGGTAAGAATCCCGAAATTTTGGCATTAATGCAAATTTTTTTTTGTTTAGTATCCGCCAACTGGTTTATTTTTCTCATTTATAATACTCCAATAGACATTAAAACAATTTTTATAAAATTTTCAAGACATCCATTAATGTTTTGAGCTTCGTCAAAGTTAGCTGATTCAGAGTTGCTTGGTAAATCGAAAAAACCGCTTGATATCATTCTCGACTTTCAACGTGAATATATCTTTGTAGGTTGCAATAATGAAAAAGTTTTGTTATGGAAAAATATCAGGGAGGTATTTAAATGAGATTCTTACAATTTATTTTGTTGTTCTGTGATTTGTTGGTCAATTGTGCAACATGTTGCTGCGTGCATTTTTAAGATCAAAATTAATATTTATATTTGCGTTTCGTCAGACATAACTTTTTACCTGTCAAATGCATTTCAAATGTTGAAATCGCAAATTGTGTACTAATGTTTGCTAAATCCAATATTAAAAAGACATCTTGCCCATTTTTGCCCCTTCATGAAATAATCGACATGTTGCAGCTACAAATGAGTTCAGCAATTACATACTGCTAGAAGTGTGGAACAGCAACAAGCGACAATATAGTGCAATAAATGATTATATGGTCAAACAAAATAAGCGAAGACAACAAATCGGAAGATAAACTTAAATTAACTGAGCAAAAAAATACTCTTCTTCTTTACGCACGTATAAGCGCACGCTCTGCTAAACTCGCATTTGCTGCCGTGGCTTGGGGGTGGGTTGGGCTGAACCTTGAACGCTTATAACTAAATTTCTAGAAGGACGATCTTCATGCAATTTTCAGAGTAGATTAAGAGCATCCAAATGTATCTATTTGCCGATTTTCTTGCTAATATTTTAAATGCGTTTTTCAAATTGGGGGTCTCTAGCTAAAACGGCGTAGAAGTTATGCCCAAAAAACCTAAAAATCTAAAAGAATTTTCGCTATTTTATCGATATTTTGGAAATGGGATGAGTTATCGAAAAAACAATACAAGCGTAACTAACATAAGATTATAATTCGGGAACATATATTATATATATATATTTAAAATTTCAAGTCTCTAGCTCTAATAGCGCCGAAAAATATTGCGTTCATACGGACAGACGGGCGGACAGCAAGACGGACATAGCACAAACCCAATATACTTTCTTCCCTTTGGGAACAAAGTATAAAAAACGTGATTCAAGTACTAGGGACTTGCTATTTGGCAAATAGATATATTTAGGTACTCTTAATCTACTTTGAAAATTTCATTAAGAACGTCCATCTAGAAATGGAGTTATAAGCGTCCAAAGTTCAGCCCAACCCACCCCCAAGCCACGGCAGCAACTGCACAGTTGGCAGAGCGCGCGCTCATAAGTGCGTAAAGAAGAAGAGTTTCACTTTTTTTTCAGGGTTCAGGGTATCTAGTAGTCGAGCCGTCTCGAATTTTCGATTTTTATCGATAATTTGGAAATGGGACGAGTTATCGAAAAAACAAAATAAACTCGTATTGCGTAGCTAACATACGAGTGTTCATGTGAAATTTCAGCTCTCTAGCTATTGTAGTTTTCGAAATCTCAACGTTCATACGGACGGACAAGAATATATACTTTATGGGGTCTGCGACGTCTCCTTCTGCCTGTTACATACATTTTAACAAATTAAATGAATTCCCATTTTCAATGGGTTCAGAGTATAATAATCGGCACCTACGAGAACTGAGTCTCTCGCAATTAGTTGCGCCTAAATGCAACGTTCTTACTTGTTTTCTTAACAGATAGTCTGACTTCTGTTGATGTAGCATGTATGATGTCAATCGGTCTTTCGTTTGTAGCTGAGTGGATTGACTAGTTGTATTCTGCTGTTGATCAATCCATCTAGTTTTACACTTCGGGCAATGTCAGCCAGATTACTCTGGAATCGTTCTATATGTCCGTTGGAAGTGCTGTGAAGAGGATGTGCATTTACAATGTCTATAATATACTTGTTTTTCAGGAATGATCTGATCATTTCTGAGTTGAATACAGCTTCATTTTCACAATATATATTTTTGATTACAAGAAAAATATTGATCAGCTGGATTATGGGTATTTTTACTTCCATTGCTGTTCGAAATTAGAGTGGTTGTACGACGGCAAACTTTGAAAACTTGTCAATGCAAGTTAGAAATAGTTTGTTGTTGGAGGAGAAAATATCGCTGTGTACTGTTTCGCCTACATATGAAACAATTGGTGTAGTATCCAGTACCTGTTTTTGCGGGTGTCTGCCATATTTATCCCGAAGGTTCATCATAACTCCCGCCTGCGTTATCAGGTCGCACACTATAATTGCGTCGAACGAGGTGAGCGTGTCTAACAGGAAGAAAGGGTCAAAAAATGTTTACTGAATATATGTTTTTTTATTTTACTGCAGCCGTGAATAGAGCTCAAAATGGTGAATGGCTTTTTAGCTAGTGTCACTACTAATGTATTCCTCTACGGGCCTAATGTAGTTTTTGGCCGCCCCGGTGTATATCAGAATCTTTATTTTTCTCCCAGCCATCTGTCGTCTAATGAACGGCAGCCGGGTGCGTTCCTAAGAAATTCACCGAGCCATTGAGGTCAATGGACTCAGTTTCATCGTCGATACCGGCTACAGCTTCTTCTGCTGTCTTCTTGTATTTTTTATTTTGATCAACATGGCCTGTTGTCTGGAGCCTATAAAGCGCTCTGACGAGTTTTCTGAGCCAGTATACCTAAGTTCTTATTGTTGCCAATCTCCGTGCGCTGTCTAAACTTAGTATCGACTTCCATCGGCACTGAATGTTCTCCTGGCTTTCTTTTCGATTTTACTGGTGAGTCTGCTGTTTCTTAAAAAAATGAGGGTTCCTTTCCTGACCCTTGTTATACCTATTGCATCTATCTTGTTTGTTGTGCGATCGGTAGTTGCTACTTTCGCTCCCCTTATTCTTTTCTTCAAGCGGCAATTGGGGCAATGCCAAAGCAGACGGCAAGTCATTTGGCTACGCTGGGAATATGAAATGAAAGCATGTAGGGCGTCATTGTTAAGTATTGCGGTTTGTTGTAGTTCGTGGGGCATGACAATTTTGTTTGTCACCAACGTTAGCTTCCGTTCGACTTCATCGTAATAGCTCATAAGGCTTGCCGTAAAAGCGTAATGACGTTTTTTCGGAATAAGTGCAATTTAATCTAGTTATGAACTTGTATGAACAACGCTCCAGCTGGTCCTCGGATATTATTTCGAATTATTGTTACCGCTTGGTAGAGGCTATTTTCTGGTATGTTTCTACGTGGGGCGCTTCTATACACAATCTATTTATTTGCTGATGTAGCTGATTTAACTCTTTCCGGTGCCTTACCTCCTGTCGCTGTAAAGCGTTTTCTATCATGGCTTGGATCTGTTCTGGATTCATATTATCTAGATGCTGCATTTGGCTTATTGACTAATTGGGTTCTACATTCCACTCTTCGTCACTAAAATCATCTATCGGCTCATTAGCCTGAATGCAGGTAAAAAAGAAAAAATTGTGAGGTATTTTGACAAGAATTAGACGTTTGGAAAGATCTAATTTGTTATGTTCAAATAGCACTAAGATAAATTTGACGACTTATGTTATTATTATTTATGTTATTATCTTCTTTTTATACTCTAATCCCAAAGGGAAAATGTGCAATGTCCGTCTTTCTGTCCGTCCGTCTGTCCATCTGTCCGTCCGTCCGTATGAACGCAATATTTTTCGGTGCTATTAGAGCTAGAGACTTTTATTTTAAACATGTACTCATATATGCTCCCGAATTATAAAGTGTAAAAATTTTCCCGATCCGCCCACTAGGGGCGTGGCAAATCGGAAAACTCTTGCCCCCATAGGCAATTAATCATACTAGATGATGAGCTAGATTTGCTATTTGGAATGTATAATCGGGGTGACAACCCAAGTTCAAAAAGCTATGGCGGATATATCTACGCCCATTGGGGGCGTGGCAGATCGGACCTGAACATATAGCGATTTTTTAAATTGTGCTATATTTTGAACACTATTGATACTAGAAACTTGAAATTTTGCATGTTTACTCGGGTTGACAACCCAAGATCAATTAGCTATAGTAGATGTATCTACGCCCACAGGGGGCGTGGCAAACCGCAAAAGTTTATATCTCCTACAGTTTAAAGCTAGAAGCTTGAAATTTGCATGGTTCAGTTACCAATGTCCTCCTCTATCGATGATCCAAAAATGATTTTTCTGCCTTTTTGGGGGCGCGGCATATCGAAAAATACCCTGTAATTTTCGCATTTTTGGAATATAAGCAACCAAATTTTGCAGTCATTTTAGCCTCGGCCCTTTCTAAGAACTGGCAAAAAATTATACGTCTACGCCCACTGGGGGCGTGGCAAATCAGCAAAGAAGTTTGTTGTGGCCAACTGCATAATTCATGCATATAATAGCTTAGTAGCAATTGCTAAGATGGCAGAAAGCATTTTAACATAAATATATAAATATTAATGAATTTAAAAAATAAAATTTATAAGCTTTCGATTAATAAATAAAAAGTTTCCAGCGGGATTCGAGCCCTGGTCTTTTGAAAATAACATGTAATCGTTAGCTAAACCTAAATAGATTCACAGCTGAGCAGCTGACCAGCAGCTTGGAGCATGTATATACACTTGGATGTGTATACACGTACAAACATCTGTGTACACACACATACATATATGCATGCATTTTATAATAAATATACAAATAAAAAAAAATTAAAAAAATAATAATTTTTGAAAAAAAGTTTTCTGCGGGACTCGAACCCACGCTCCTAAGTATAGCTTGCATAGTGCTTAGATTGCTAGAGCGCCTCTTAACAAAACTAAAGTAACGATCGAACAATTCAGTCACAATTCTTAGAATATTCTGGCATGCAAACTTTTGTATGCATACATAGAATATTGTGTGTATACTCGTATAGTGTGTAAATGTGTAAATCTGTATGTATGTACATACGTATAGGAAAAACGCTTGTTGCTTGCCATATACGTTTGCTAATTGCCGAAATATTTCGTAATTAAATGTTTATTAAATAAATAAAATGCACCTATGGGAACAGAGTATTTCGCAGTTAGTTGCCTTGAAATTAATGACTCAATGGACTTACATGTTCTGAGATGCTCCTAGCCAGTTCCGTTCAATTCACGTTGAGCGCCAGTTATTTGAATATAGTTATCCGGTCCCGCGTATCAGATGTTGATCTGTTGTAGCTATCCGCAGGATTGAGCCGGCTGTTGTAAACTGTATTTATAACAGTAGGTTAGGATGCGTAGTAGAGGTGCCAAACTATCGATGGTACTATCGTCAGCATCGATGGTAGGGCACTATCGAGCCACTGAACTATCGATGGCTAAGTTGGACGATAGTCGGACGATAGAAAATGTGAACGTTTTGTTGTTTTTAAACAAAAATTTTTCGCTATAATAAATAAATCATATTATAGTTTTCAAGTTTTGGCTTATAAGTCTTTTGTATTTTTAGCTTTTCCCTTAAAATGTAATTTTGTAAAATGTAAGCAATGTTCCTTGAACTTATAAGTTCAATATTTTGGCAGAAGAGACCCATAGCCTGTACTCTTACTCTTTTTTTCCGAATGTAAATCACTCACACTTGCGAAAATATATAGCTGTTTTAAAGTGTTCCTTATGAATTAAAATAAAATTGAAATTATTTGTTATACTTTGTTCCCAAAGGGAAGAAAGTATATTGGGTTTGTGCAATGTCCGTCTTACTGTCCGTCCGTCTGTCCGTCCGTCTGTCTGTCCGTCCGTCTATCCGTATGAACGCAATATTTTTCGGCGCTATTAGAGCTAGAGACTTGAAATTTTAAACATATACTCATATATGCTCCCGAATTATAAAGTGTAAAAATTTTCCCGATCCGCCCACTAGGGACGTGGCAAATCGGAAAACTCTTTCGCCTATGGGCAAGTTATCATACTAGATGATGAGCTAGAGAGTTGCAATTTGAAATGTATACTCGGAGTGACAACCCAAGTTCAAAAAGCTATGGCGGATATATCTACGCCCATTGGGGGCGTGGCAAATCGGGAAATACGTATCTTGTACACCGTTAAAGCTAGAACGCTGAAATTTTGCATGTGAGTTAATGTTATGATTCTAAGAAGATCAATCAAAAAGTTATATGTCTACGCCCATTAGGGGCGTGGCAAATCGGATCAGAATATATAGTGATTTTTCAAATTGTGCTATATTTTGAACACTATTGACACTAGAGACTTGAAATTTTGCATTTATACTCGGGTTGACAACCCAAGACCAATAAGCTATGGTAGATATATCTACGCCCACAGGGGGCGTGGCAAACCGCAAAAGCTTATATCTTCTACAGTCTTAGAAGAAAATTGGATGGTTGAGTTACTAATGTTCTCCTCTATCGATTGTTGAAGAATGATCTCGAACAAAACTCATCATCATTATCATCTTTGTAGCAATAAGCATTTGAAGTAACTGTAAAATCAGTCGTTGGCTGTTCAAGCATTTTCAATAGAATAAGAAACGAATGTTCTGGCTTGTGTACATACATAACATGCATACATACATACATACATACATACAGAAAAGTAAGCATACGAAAAGAGACATCCAGAACATTCTATATGTAAGAGAAGGAAGTATATGAAAGTATCGGCTCAGTTAAGTTGAAAACGTCGCGTTGTGTACTTGCTACTTATAATTTTGATTTTATTGAATAAAATTTTGTGCACCTACATTGACAAACTGGGTTTTGATTTATATCAAAAGAGAAAAAACCTCAACAGGTTATGGGCCCAGACGGTGCTAAAGGTGTAATGTAGTGTGAAATCGAGTGCAAGTACAAAAGTGAATTAGTGGCAAATAAGTAATAAAATAAAGACAGTGAAAATGGAGCCGGTAAATATGAAAATAGAACGGTTACGCGACAAAGACAATTGGCATTTGTGGTGTTTCTTGATTCGCACGTTATTAGAAGAAGACGACGATGTTCTTGCCGTGTGCGAAGGTGTTTTGACGTGTCCGACAGAGAAGTCTGCAACGTATGAAAGAGACTCGAAAAGGTTTTTAAAGGCTGATAAGACTGCAAGAAAAATAATAATTCATTCTATCGAGAGAAGACCGATGGAATTGATTGTGAGCTGTAAAACAGCTAAAGAAATGTGGGTAAAATTAAACTCAGTGTATGATATGAAATCAGAAGAAAATTTATCAGCTATTCAGAAACAGTTTTTTGATTTCAAATGGATTGAAAATGAAAGTGTGGACTATAACATTTCAAAGTTAGAAGTTTTGTGGAGCAAGATGAAAAATCTTGGAAGTGCTGTGCCTGAAACAATGTTAATGTCGCGAATCCTATAATCTTTGCCTCAGAAGTTTAACTATTTTCATAGTGCATGGGATTCAGTCGAGGACAGTAAAACAACATTGAATAATTTGACGACTCGTTTAATGAATTCTCAAGGAAAGGATTGATTGCAAGTAAGGACTACAGAGAAAAGAATGTGCGGGTGATCGACTCAGGAGCTTCTGATCACATGTCAAGGCGTCGAGGCTGCTATTCGGCATATAAAGAATTGGAGTCCCCGAAGATAGGCGGAGATGATTCTAAAATTATCAAAGCGCACGGAAAAGCAAATCTTAACATTAGTGGCGGAGATTTAAATTTGAAAAAATCATGGCATACGCACACGATGAAGAATCAGCATGCGCTCACTGCAAAGACGCCCAGTAGCGGTGGTAGTATTGCAATGATGAATGTGAGTAGTCATCATCTGGAGGATGACAAGGAAGTCGAGAAGCTTAAAATGGATATTTGCCAGCTACGTGCATCGGTCATCGCGGAGACGACAGAGTATAAGTGCTTGCAATTGCAGTTTTCCGCGCTGTATAATGAATCCATGGAGATCAAGACGATGCTGAATGAGACTTGTAACCAGTTGCAGATGAGCAAGAATCAGCATCTGAGCGAGATCAAGGTGAGGCGTAAAGGTCAAGATGCGATTGCAATTTGTGAGGCGGCTGTGCATGAAAAGGAGTGCGTTTGGAAAACGGTACAAGTAAAATAAGAGGAGCAACGCAAGCTGGATGATCTGCGCAGGGAGATCAATGAGAAGCGAGATCGTGAAGAACTGCAGCGCGAGTATAAGTTAGTGTGCCGCGATCTGCAGCAATGCAGAGAAGTTGAATTGTTAAAGCACGCAATACTGGATGAGCACGAGGAAATGCAGCGGCTGTTGGTTGAACAAGATGAAAAGCAGAAGCAAATAGTGTACAAGTGCCGGAGAGAGCTACAGGCAAAGAATCAACGCATCTCGGATTTACTACGGGAACTGGAGTCTGAGCGTCGCTCCATGAAAGGCGTATGGAATGAATGGGAAAAGCAAAAACAAAAAACATAGAGCAGGTGAACACACAGCGTAAGACAATAGAAGATCCGCTGGAAACGCGACATAAGCTACTGGAGAATCTAGTGAAACTCAAAGAAATTCATCGCGTAGTTAAGACGGAGCAGGAACAGACAACGAAACGCAACAAAAAGAAGAAGAGCAAAAAGGGCGATGATAGCAACGAGGATCTGGACAGAAAGCTGGCCAAACTGATGGAAAAACTGAAAGGCGAGAGCACGAATGAGGACTTCAGGCTGGATAAACTGCTGGCTGCCAAGTATCGTATATTGAATAATGTAGCCAACTCGAATGCAGGAAGCGATGTGGAGAAAACGGAACCACAATCGCGTGCAGAAGGCGAAGCAGGTAGTTCGGAGGACGAGGAAAAATCCTTCGTGGCAGCAGATGACACCAATAGGCATCTGGAGGCCAGTTGCAGCACCTTAGAAGCTGAAAAGGTCGAAGACAGGTTCGAAGAAGCTGCTGAGAAAGCTGAGGATAAATCATAAAAGGCGGAAGAAGAAATTATGGAAGTAGATAAAAAGCTGGACACTCCCAAGACAGAAAAAATGATGAAGAGACGCCGAAAGGGAGGCGGAGGAAGTAGAAACTGACGAAACTGCAGAATCAGCAACAGCAGCAGTAGCAATAGCAGTGATGATAGCCGTATCAGTGAGGAGGAGGAAGAAGTCTCAAAGGCAATCAGAGGAAAGCATGATAGAAGGCGCAGCAAAAGCGTTGAAGAGCAAAGAAGAGGAGCTAAGGAAAGCAGGGGTAGATTTGGCAGACGTGTAGTAGCAGCGAAGATAGACGAAATCAAAGAAGATCAAGCAGAGCGGAGACAGACGTAAGCGAAGTGCTTAAGTGAAGAAGGGCAGAAGGGAAGGCGACAGTCGCTTAAAATGAATGAACGAAGCCGAGGAAGCAGCATATGTATATTAATGATAGAAAATGTCAAAGAAGAGCAGCGAAAGAAATTAGGAACTAAGAGTAAAGAATAAAATTTTATAGAGATGTTGAGTTTTAGGGAGGGTGTTGAAGAATGATCCCGAACAAAACTCATCATCATTATCATCTTTGTAGCAATAAGCATTTGAAGTAACTGTAAAATCAGTCGTTGGCTGTTCAAGCATTTTCAATAGAATAAGAAACGAATGTTCTGGCTTGTGTACATACATAACATGCATGCATACATACATACAGAAAAGTAAACATACGAAAAGAGACATCCAGAATATTCTATATGTAAGAGGAGTAGCATAGGAAGAAGACATCTAGAACATTCTATATGTAAGAGAAGGAAGTATAAAAGCATGCTGCACATCGAGTCTTGTATCATTGTATCATTTTGTGTTGTGCAAGATCAGTTATGAAAGTGTCGGCTCAGTTAAGTTGAAAACGTCGCGTTGTGTACTTGCTACTTATAATTTTGATTTAATTGAATAAAGTTTTGTGCACCTACATTGACAAACTGCGTTTTGATTTATATCAAAAGAGAAAAAACCTCAACATCGATGACCCAAAAATAATTTTTCAGCCTCTTTGGGGGCGTGGCATATCGAAAAATACCCTGTAATTTTCGCATTTTTGGAACGTAAGCAACCACATTTTGCAGTCATGTTAGCCTCGGCCCTTTCTAAGAACTGGCAAAAAGTTATACGTCTACGCCCACTGGGGGCGTGGCAAATCAGCAGAGAAGTTTGTTGTGACCAACTGCATAATTCATGCATATGATAGCTTAATAGCAATTGCTAAGATCGCATTTTTGATAGCATTTTAACATAAATATAATAATATTAATGAACTTAAAAAATAATATTTATAAGTTTTCGATTAATAAATAAAAAGTTTCCAGCGGGATTCGAACCTAGGTCTTTTGAAAACAACATGTAATCGTTAGTTAAACCACTAACCATACAACACATAGACTGGACAAGTAGAACAAACTTTTTTCACGCACAAAAATATGAGCGAATCGCCGCACAACTTCGTATTTGTTCGGTTTGGGCAATTCGAGCTCGGGCAGTCAAAATATGAAACGACAAATTCATTGCGCTGCCAGCGGTCGACCGGTATGGTCATATTTTCATATGAGCATTTTCTATGCGATATTTTACTTTACTCTCCCTCTCTCTTTTTTCTCTCTCTATCTCACTCTATGCGAGCACAAGCCAGTTGCCCACAAAAATTGAAATTTGTTCGCGAGTGGCAATTCGCGACGATCCCGTCTGCCATTCTTAGTAAGAGTATGCCGAACTCTTAAACGGCTTTGCCATGCTCATGCAAAGTTTTAGTGTTTTCGTAAAGATTTTTGGGAAGGATATGAAAGCGCGATGAGCATGCACACACACATTTACTGTGTCTTGCTACATGTATGAGCATTTATGTGACTGCTGCCTGTAGCAATTGCAGGGCCCAACACTTGTCTATTTTGTATGGTTTGAATTGTAGAGTGACTGTCAAAAAAGCCTTTACGGCTTGCAGCAGTCATTTTGGCAATAATGAGTACATGGTGTATTCTGACATTGTCAATACATATGAATTTCCAGATCCACTTAAATCGTTTATAACCCGTTTAAAAATGTTTTGGGGGCTATGTTACTAAATTAGTTATAGTAATTTTTATTTATTAAACATGTATAAAAAGAAATGCATATGTATGCATATAAACTTACATGCCATTTGCATGGGGGAAGTAGATTTGGCAGTCTACAAGGCCGAACAAATCTAAGACCGTTCCCACAATTCTAATGCCGAGGTCCACAAGAATAACAAACTGCCTGTTACATACATTTTCACAAAACCACTATGCAGCATGAATATCTATCCCACACAAGCACATAAATGCTTACATTGCCAAAATGACTGCTGCAAGCCGTAAAGGCTCATTTGGCAGTCACTCTACAATTCAAACCATACAAAATAGACAAACCACTGAATCGCGCAGGTAGCAAGAGAACAAACTGCAAATGTTGGGCCCTGCAAATGCTACAGGCAGCAAAAGTTTCGCACACAGTCACATAACTGTTCATACATGTAACAAGACGCAGTAAATGTGTGTGTGCATGCTCATCGCGAATGATTATGCACATCAGCGCTTTCATACCCTTCCCAAAAATAATCACGAAAACACTAAAATTTTGCATGAGCATGGCAAAGCCGTTTAAGAGTTCGGCATACTCTTACTCAGCAGGGAAGATGGGATCGTTGCGAATCGTAACTCGCGGACAAATTTCAATTTTTGTGCGCTGCTGGCTTGTGCCCGCATATATATATATATATGAGAGGCATAGAGAGAGTGAGTGAGAGAGTGAATAAAGAAAGAATAGCACACAGTGATGCTTCATATGAGAATAGAATCATTTCGTTCGAGCGCTGGCAGCGAACTAAATATCAACTACGATATTTTCGCTGCCCGAGCAGCAAATAACAGAGCCGAGCAAATACGAAGATGATTAGGACGCGAAATCAAAATCTGGTTCGTGAAAAAAGTTTGTTCTAGTTGTCCAGTCTATGTGTTGTATGGTTAGTGGTTGTATGGTTAGTGGTTAAACCTAAATAAATTCACAGCTGATCAGCTAGTCAGCTGATCAGCAGCTTGTGACAAAACAAAACAATACAATCGCAATTCTTGCAATATTTATACACACTTTAATACTAATTGAATACAATTTCGTTTTTGTCAGATTTTGGATTCCGGTCCCCACTTCACCCCACCACCACCAAATGTAAAAAAAATGCATTTCAAATACTAGAGACATGAAGTTTTGTTTAGCATATAGATATGAATATCATAATCATAATCTGACGATATCAATACGATAGTCCATCTAGAAACAGAATTATTAATCATCAAAGTTTTCTCATCAAAACCCATATGCCGCAGCAACAAAGGCAGCGAGACAGCAAGCCGCCTGCATTGCTCACACACATACATGCTTACAAGCGTAATTCTTGGAATATTATTCGTTCGAAGAAGAGCTCAGGGGATTTCGTAGTCGAGCAGTCTCGACTACAGCTTTCTCGTGTTTTTTCAGCTTTTGAATTCCGGTCCCCTATTCACCCCCACACTTCTATATGTGTACAAAATGTTTTTCAAATACTAGAGATATACTGTTTGGTTTGGCATATATGTACATGTGTAGATATGAATGTTATGATCATAATATGAAAGTTTTATTGTCCGACTAGAAACAGAATTATTAATCAAATAATTTATCGCAGCAAACCCCACGTGGCAGAGTAAGCGAGACAGCGGACATTAATATTTTTATATTTATTTTTTTCTGCTGATCAAGAATATATATACTTTCTGGGGTCTGCCACGCCTCCTTCTGCCTGTTACATACATTTAACAAAACAATTATACCCTGAATTCCCATTTTCAATGGGTTCAGGGTATAACAAGTAAGAAGGCTCTAGGACTAGGCGATACCCTGTACCCCACAAAAAAAAAAAAAAGTTTTTACGCACATATAAGCGCTTGCTCTGCCAAGTTAAAGTCTCTAGCTTAAACGATGTAGAAGTTATACCCAAAAAACCTTAAAAATGGAAACGAATTTTCGATTTTTTATCGATAATTTGGAAATGGGTTGAGTTATCGAAAAAAAACAAAATAAACTCGTACTGCGTAGCTAACATACAAGTGTTCATGTGAAATTTCAGCTCTCTGGCTCTTGTAGTTTCCGAAATCTCGACATTCATACGGACGGACGGACGGACGGACGGACGGACAGACGGACAGGGCTAGATCAACTTATTTTTTTATGCTGATCAAGAATATATATACTTTATGGGGTCTGCGACGTCTCCTTCTGCCTGTTACATACATTTTCACAAAACCATTCTACTCTGAATTCCTATTTTTATTCTGGTCAGGGTATAACAAAATAAAAACACGAAGAAGAAGAAGGGAAGTGAGAGTGCCAATGACACAAAGTTTGTGTTTGTTGTTGTATGGCTGCTCAGCAGCCACAGTAGATGGAACGGGGTGCAAAGCGCGTGCGACGTCAACGTTGATGACGCAGACAACGTCAGCAACGGCAGCGCTAGGTGGTTGAAGTTGAAGGCGCAACGTGGCGAAAAATATAAATAAAAGAGAACAAGTAAGAACGCTGTAGTCGAGACGGCTCGACTACTAGATACCCTGAACCCTGAAAAAAAAGTGAAACTCTTCTTCTTTACGCACTTATGAGCGCGCGCTCTGCCAACTGTGCAGTTGCTGCCGTGGCTTGGGGGTGGGTTGGGCTGAACTTTGGACGCTTATAACTCCATTTCTAGATGGACGTTCTTAATGAAATTTTCAAAGTAGATTAAGAGTACCTAAATATATCTATTTGCCAAATAGCAAGTCCCTAGTACTTGAATCACGTTTTTTATACTTTGTTCCCAAAGGGAAGAAAGTATATTGGGTTTGTGCTATGTCCGTCTTGCTGTCCGCCCGTCTGTCCGTATGAACGCAATATTTTTCGGCGCTATTAGAGCTAGAGACTTGAAATTTTAAATATATATATAATATATGTTCCCGAATTATAATCTGCCCACTAGGGGCGTGGCAAAACGGAAAACTCTTCCGCCCATAGTCAAGTTATCACACTAGATGATGAGCTAGAGGGTTGCAATTTGAAATGTATACTCGGGGTGACAACCCAAGTTCAAAAAGCTATGGCGGATATATCTACGCCCATTGGGAGCGTGGCAAATCGGGAAATACATATCTTCTACACCGTTAAAGCTAGAACGCTGAAATTTTGCATGTGAGTTAATGTTATGACTCTAAGAAGATCGATCAAAAAGTTATATGTCTACGCCCATTGGGGCGCGTGGCAAATTGGACCTGAATATATAGTGATTTTTCAAATTGTGCTAAATTTTAACACTATTGACACTAGAGATTTGAAATTTTGCATGTATACTCGGGTTGACAACCCAAGACCAATAAGCTATGGTAGATATATCTACGCCTACAGGGGGCATGGCAACCCGCAAAAGTGTATATCTCCTACAGTTTTAGAGCTAGAAGCTTGAAAATTGGATGGTTGAGTTACTTATGTTCTCCTCTATCGATGCCCCAAAAATAATTTTTCAGCCTCTTTGGGGGCGTGGCATATCGAAAAATACCCTGTAATTTTCGCATTTTTAGAATGTAAGCAACCACATTTTGCAGTCATGTTAGCCTCGGCCCTTTCTAAGAACTGGCAAAAAATTATGCGTCTACGCCCACTGGGGCGTGGCAAATCGGCAAAGAAGTTTGTTGTGGCCAACTGCATAATTCATGCATATAATAGCTTAGTAGCAAAAAATTTTCAAGTTTTCGATTAATAAAAAAAAGTTTCCAGCGGGATTCGAACCCAGGTCTTTTGAAACCAACATGTAATCGTTAGCTAAACCTAAATAAATACACAGCTGATCAGCTAGTCAGCTGATCAGCAGCTTGTGACAAAACAAAACAATACAATCGTACTTCTTGCAATATGTATACACACTTGGATGTGTATACACAAATACAAACATCTGTGTACATACATACACACATATATGCATGCATAGAAAAACTGCTTGCCACGCAGCGTGGCAAATCGGAAAAGTTGTTTTAGTTTTAGCTTAAATGTACAATTCATATGCGTATGTTTATAATTGATTATCAATTGGCAGCAAGCATTTTATAATAAATATATAAATATAAAAAAAAATAAAAAATAAATAATTTTTGAAAAAAGTTTTCTGCGGGATTCGAACCCACGCACCTAAGTATAGCTTGCATAGCGCTTACCACCAGCGCCACTGCCCTGACCTGACATTCGTTAACTAAAACCAAATAAGGCATCGCTAGAGCGCCTTTTGACAAAACTAAAGTAATAATCGAAAAATTCACAATTCAGTCAAAATTCTTAGAATATTCTGGCATGCAAATTTTTGTATGCATACATAGAAAATTGTGTGTATACTCGTATAGTGTGTACATGTGTAAATCTGTATGTATGTGTAGGAAAAACGTTTGTTGCTTGCCATGTACGTTTGCTAATTGCCGAAATATTTCGTTAATTAAATGTTTATTAAATAAATAAGATGCACCTATGGGAACAAAGTATATCGCAGTTAGTTGCGCCTAACTGCAACGTTCTTACTTGTTTCAAATTGGGGGCGAATGGGGCGTGGCATCCAAAATCTGAAAGCTACAAAATCTGCGTATTCATAATATCTATCTAAATAGATAAAGTTTAAGTCTTTAGCTAAAACGGTGTAGAAGTTATGTCCAAAAACCCTAAAAAATGTATACGAATTTTCTATGTTTTATCGTTAATTTGGAAATGGGTTGAGTTATCGAAAAAAAAAAAAACAAAATAAACTCGTACTGCGTAGCTAACATACAAGTGTTCATGTGAAATTTCAGCTCTCTAGCTTTTGTAGTTTCCGAAATCTCGACGTCCATACGGACGGACGGGCAGACAGACGGACAGGGCTCAATCCACTTATTTTTTATGCTGATCAAGAATATATATACTTTATGTGGTCTGCTCTCCTTCTGACTGTTACATACATTTTCACAAAACCATTATACCCTGAATTCCCATTTTCAATGGGTTCGGGGTATAAAAACGAGAAATGAAAACCGAAAAAAAAAAAAACAACCCTCCGCATCACATCCGACGAAAGGTGGGCGGCAAGTTCAAACGCTGACTCAGACACTGCTACTGAGACTGCGAAAGCGACAACGAACAACTGCGATAAACGATGCTTTGGCAAAAGAACAAGTAACACAAGTAACTACTACGGTAAATGAAGCGGCCGAGGCGGACAACGCAAAATCTGCGGCCAACAAATTAGGTGGTGTTCGAGCGATTTGAACATAGCTTTGCTTAGGCAGAGAAAGTCACCTTTCGGATTGACTTTGTTGGCTTTCTTTATCTCCGGCAACCCAGTCTAGCTCAGCCGCTCAGTCGTGCCTGATTGATAATTTCATTTCGGTGCCTTTGGATGCTTTCGGTCAATCGAATACAATAACATTAGAAGCTTAAGAGAAATAGAGAACCACAAAAGAAACAACTAAGAAAGCTGTAGTCGAGACTGCTCGACTACGAAATCCCCTGAGCCCTTCTTCGAACGAATAATGTTCCAAGAATTATTCGATTCGTTTCTGCACGCGTAACAAACTATACATGCAAAAACACGCGCACACACACGCTGATCTACGCTTGTAGGCATGTATGTGTGTAAGCCACATGGGCTTTGATGAGAAAACTTTGATGATTAATAATTCTGTTTCTAGATGGACAATGTATTGATATCTGCAAAACTGCATATCTCTAGTATTTGAAATGTTTTTTTTTTTACACATTTGGGGGTGTGGGGGAGAATCGGGGACTAAAATCCAAAATCTGACAAAAACCGAAATTGTAATAAATTAGTATCTATATATATATTTAGAAGACTTGGAGACTCTAACTCTAAAGATGAATTAGATATAATTTTATAACTGGTTCCCGATATAGTCTTTTATCGATAAGTTTGGAAATATACAAGTTATCGAATTTCTGAAATAAACTGCGCGTGCAATATACGAACCTAACACAAAAAGAATGAACTCTCTAGCTCTTATATCTTCGCTTCGCAAATCGACGCGTTCATACATACGGACGGACAGACAGGGTATAAAAATAAGGGCAACAACAACACTGCTTGTTTCTTTGCCTAGTTCAGCTGCTTCGCGACTTGGCTTGGTATTATATCTTTTGTCCTTGTCATTGCTTTGCTTAAACTTTATCATTACTTATGCTTTTGAGGGCGGCATTACACATGTTTATGTGTGTGCTCTTCTATCTTTTTTCGTTCTACCATGTGCTTCTTCGGCTGGAGTTTGTAAATTTATACTATGCTTGTTGTTGTTGTTATTGTTATTATTATTATTCTTTTTTTTTTTTTTATCGTTTTTTTCGTTTGCTAATGCCAGCGCGCGGGACAAATACAAACACACACACACATCATTTACAGAACAAACACTGTCAAACAACCATATACACAAACTCGCATATATATATATATATATATATATATATATATATATATATATATATATATATATATATATATATATATATATATATATATATATATATATATATATATATATATATATATATATATATATATATATATATGTATATATATATATATAGGCATATACACAGAGAGGCAAGACACTGAAAAAAAAAAGTTTTATTTACGCACTTTGAGAAGGTAATTAGAAGGACTTTTCAGCTACGCGAATGAGTCAGGACTAAACCTGCTGCCAACATGCCAATCTAATTGGATATCGAATTCGTCCTCTTACCACCAGAGCGAGCAGAACATGATGAGAGATTACCAAAGAGAAAGAGAGAGTAACGAACAGAAACCCGTTAGAGCAGAAATACTAGCTGTGAGTTGCGAGCTCTTATGCCTTTTCTAGGGATGACAGCTTGCAAGGCGCTAAAGTTTAAAATAGCGTTACTTTCAATAAATTCCCAATTTAATAATTTCGGAATGACCATTAAATTTTTGTTGTTCATCGGAAATATTTCGTCATTTAAGTAATATTTTAATTTGTTCGTGCTTTGCACGGTCCAAAACCTACTCTGCATATACTCAAATGCCGATAATTGCGCTTCAGCCATCGCTTGCATGAGAAAGCTCGAAAACGTGACTTTGGTGTATGAAGTAAATTTTGCAGCTGGCAACGCCGTGTTTTTAGCATATCTGAGAGCGCGAGAACAATTTTATTTGCGCAATATTTTGACATTTCGAAGGGCAAAAGAGAGAGAGAGAGAGTGAGAAAGAGAGAGAGAGAGAGAGTGTGCGTGTGTGCGAATAAGAAAGGGAGAGAGAGCGAGTGACGAGGCATACGAACATTAACGATTCAATCTAAATAATGCATGCATAAATACGAATACGCGCTACCATATGTTTGTCTGTGTAAGAGTGTGTTACTAGTAATGGGCAAACAATAAGAGTGCGTGTGCGAGTATCTTGTATCTCGTATCAGTCGAAGATATGCTGCTACGACGAGTCGCAAAGTCGCCCCCACAGGCAGCGAATATATATGTGTGTGTACACATGTGGGCATGGGAATGAGTGTGTGTATGCACATGAAGTCGTAGCATACTTATATTTGTTGAATTAAATGTTCTGTGCCCTCTTTGAAGATTTAAAACTGAAAAGCTAGTTAATCAACATAGAAACCTGTGCAGCTACCAACTGTCAGGTCTCCAAAGACAAAGCATTTTATTTAATAAGTACGTCATATACAGACAGGCTCACACACACACAAATTAATTTGTCTACAATCTTTTTGTTTGTTTTTTAGTTTTAATATTGAAATTTTATTTCAAAATACTTTGTCGTGTTAAAGAAATACCGTTTTGGGGGGAATTCGTATACACATCAAGTACTTCAACTGCAGAGAAATCGCTGAAACTGAAATTGAAACTGAAGTCATGCCTTTGACATTTGCATTGTTTTAACCTCAAAACGAAAACGACAAACAAAGCGAATGCACAATATCAGAGAGCGTCCACAAATGAAGAGCATACGCGACAGGCAAACTAAGAGAGGCATACTAAGAGAGCAACGCATGCGTGTTGCTAAGTCGTTACCAACCTTTAGTTGACATAGACATACATAGATAGATAAGTTGACATATTCGTAGTTATAAGGGACAACACTAGGGGGCGTAGCTGAGGTTTCTGATATAGCTTTTTCTAAGCAAAATATAAAAGCACTTACAGAAATGTTCTTGTCCTTGAAGTAGCTTCGGGCTTTCAGCGCATGACTTGAAGTGGAATCCGTTAATGCAAGTAAAGCACCAAAGCTTAACATGAGGCTTTAAGTGTATGGTTATACCCTGAACCCATTGAAAATGGGAAATCAGGGTATAATGGATTTGTTAAAGTATGTAACAGGCAGAAGACGGCGTGGCAGACTCCGTAAAGTAAATATATTCTTGGTCAGCAGGAAAAAATAAGTTGATATAGCCCTGTCCGCCTGTCTGTCCGTCCGTCTGCCCGTCCGTCTGCCCGTCCGTCCGTATGGACGTCGAGATTTCGGAAACTACAAAAGCTAGAGAGCTGAAATTTTACACGAATAGTCGTATGTTAGTTACGCAGTACGAGTTTGTTTTGCTTTTTTCGACAACTTATCCCATTTCCATATTATCGATGATTCGAAAATTCGTTTCAGTTTTTTACGTTTTGTAAGCATAACTTCTACACCGTTCGAGCTAGAGATTTAAAATGTAAATATATACATATGTCAGAGCGCTAGTATTATTGTTCTCTTAATCGACAGACATATTCAGGGTTAATTGCGTATGGCGAATAATCCTAAGTGCACCGCTCACTTTCACTGTCTAATTATTAATGCCTTCAGCATCAATATCACATCGCTCACACACATTCTATTGTAATGGAATATATAGCGATCTCTTTCTCTCTCAGTGACTCAAGATTGCACGCACAACAATTATCTCCTGTGCAACTCTTTCCTCAAACCTCCTTCAAACCTTTCGCAACATTTCTGCATATTTGCATCGAACTACGCTGACCATCTGGCGAATAACGGATCAAAGCGCATTCACCAATTGTCAATTATGTTCTACTTGAGTGTCTTTTACTAATTACGCCTCGACACATACATATATACATATATATATATATACATATATATATAGTAATATATCAACCTCCTCACATAACATCATACTTAGCGACAATCACTCGCACCTTTCCCATAAACTCATATTTCATATAAACGGGTTCATTCACCCTATATCCGCCAATAGCATAACACTTACATAAACATCCACGTGTAACCGACAGATACAAGCCCCAAGCGTGAGAACGCCTGATCAGCAATTCTATCCTAAACAGCCAAAAGTATGAGAACGCCTGATCAGCAATTTTATCCTTAGCAGCCAAAAAGCGTGAGATCGCCTATTCAGCATATTATCAATAACCAATCAGATTCATTCAAACATATCGTCCGATCAAAAGCTCACCACTGAAAGCTTTCCAATACCGCATATAATAAGCCAACACACAATTGTATCTTTTAGTTCTAATCGAGTTTTAAGCAACGGCTCTAACATTGCTGTAACGTTTTCAATAAGATAAACTCCAACTGTTAAAATTAAAATAAAGTTATATTTTTTTAATAAAGACGGTTGTTAAACACATAATTGGCGCAGCCGGTAGGATCAGTGAAAAAAAGTGAAATTCTATCCTTGTTCGGAAAGAACAGAGAACTAAGTGAATTCAACATTTAATTCAATTCTGATCCGCCAAAAAGCATCTACGTGACCGTGGTCATACAAGAATTCCGTTACATAATAGATCCTTTGGACTATTGGAAATCTTGGGTAGCGAACGCAAATCGTTACATACCAATCCTTACGTCTGGGCCTTACACATCATTAAATTGATCCCTGTAAGCCGTAAGCATTGAGAAAACTGCAAACAGTGTAAAGTGCGTGTAAAAGACATTCATAACTAATCTTAAACCGCCAAAATTGCACCTATCATCAGCCCAGCCAGACTAACCATGACACTGGAGTTGTCAGAAACCCATTTAAAACAAGCACTGTCGTCGCTACGACAGCTGCCATCCTACGATGGAGCAACTGAAAATTTGAGTTCCTTCATCAGGAGGGTCGACTACATTCTCAACTTGTACCCAACTAGAGATGCCCGACAACACAGCATCCTTTTCGGAGCCATTGAGATGCAACTATCAGGAGACGCGCAAAGGATCTCGCAGCTCTCCCAATCCAACAACTGGTCGGAACTGAAGACAGCTCTAATCAATGAACTGAAGACGCAGACACCGTGTGAGGAGTTGCTTAGATGACTATACAACACCAGCTACAACGGAAATCTTCGTAAGTTCATCGAAGAATTAGAGAATAAGTCATACACCATAACAAATAAATTAAGTTTAGAGAATAACACAGCCAACACAATATTATACACAAACGCAATGAAAAACACAATCAAAGAAGTAATAACAAGAAAATTACCCGATAGGCTTTTTATGACACTAGCTAGATTTGACATAACAACTGTCACAAACCTCAAACAAGTAGCTCAAAGAGAGGGTTTATACGAAAATAGTACAGAAGTAAAGAAATCAAATCAAAGCCAACAAAGTGGAAAAAGTGGAAAATATTTTCCCCAATTTATAGGTTCAACACCAAACACCTCCCAAATTAATCAAACTGGTCAACAGTCAAAACCAGACAATAATCCACCATCATTCAAAGAATTCCAACAGAAATTAAATCAAGGAAGAGTTCAGAACTCCTTGAATTACCAAACCCACAAATATTCTCAGGAGAAACCTCCTAATCAGCCAGTAAAAAGACAAAGAGAAAGTAACAGTGGAATAAGCAGGATGGACACATCCGAAAATTTTCATCAAGAAGCCTCGGAACAGGAAGAGTCAGAGGAGGAGACAGAAGTCCATTCATTAGAGTAATCTTTAATAACAAACCCCTCAAATGTATTATTGATACGGGATCATCAATAAACATTTTATCAAAAAACTTCTTTAATTTCAAAACTCACTCAGAGAATTTACAAGTTCATACTATCAATGGTAGTATTGAATTGAAAGAAACAGTTTTCTTTGCACCTAGCAAAATTTGTCCGAAACATCAAAAATTTTATATTCACAACTTTTCAAACAATTACGATATGCTAATTGGAAGAAAATATTTACAAGCCTGTAACGCTCAGATTAGCTATTCCGAAGATTGCGTAACTTTAGGAAGTTACACCTTTTATTTTAAATATGAAGAAGAAACAGATATTGAAAGAGGAATTGAACAAAGACAGTTTGACCCAATAATAACTAACGACCCAGATATTAATTTCGCAATCAATAATGAAATTAGTGAAAAAAATGAGTATAGATTAGATCATTTAAACCCCGAAGAAACCGAAAACTTAAAAAAGGTGTTATATGAGTTCAGTGATATCCAATACCGTGAAGGTGAAAATTTGACCTTTACTAGTACGATAAAACACTCGATCCATACAAAACACGAAGGCGTTATTTATAAAAAACCTTATAAATACCCCCAAACCTTTGACCAAGAGGTCAACAAACAAATCCAAGAAATGATTGAACAAGGCATTATTCGAAAATCGAAATCGCCCTATTGTTCTCCAATCTGGATCGTACCGAAAAAATCGGACGCCTCCAAGAAACAAAAATATCGTTTAGTTATTGACTACCGGGATCTAAATGAGATCACCATCGACGATAAATTTCCCATCCCTTTAATAGATGAAATACTAGACAAATTGGGAAAATGTCAGTACTTCACAACAATTGATTTAGCCAAAGGATTCCATCAAATTCAGATGGATCCCGAATCAATACAAAAAACAGCCTTTTCAACAAAACATGGCCATTACGAGTATACACGTATGCCATTCGGTTTGAAAAACGCACCAGCAACATTCCAGAGATGTATGAATAATCTACTAGAAGATTTGATATACAAAGATTGCTTAGTATACCTTGACGACATCATAGTTTATTCCACTTCATTGGATGAACATATGATATCACTCAAAAAAGTATTCACTAAGTTAAGAGAAGCTAATTTAAAACTACAACTCGACAAGTGCGAGTTCATGAAAAAAGAGACAGAGTTTCTCGGACATATAGTAACAACAACAGAAGGTATTAAACCTAACCCGAATAAAGTAAAAGCCATAATTCAATTTCCAATTCCAAAATCGCAAAAAGAAATAAAATCATTTTTAGGTTTGTGTGGATTTTACAGAAAGTTCATACCAAACTTTGCCCAAATTGTCAAACCAATGACACTTAACCTAAAAAAAGGTGCAACAATTAATATTAACGATCAAAATTACATTTCAGCTTTTGAAAAACTTAAACTCTTAATTACATCAGATCCTATATTGATCTACCCGAATTTTAATAAACAATTCTCCCTTACAACAGACGCAAGTAACATAGCTATAGGAGCAGTTCTATCACAAGAACATAAACCAATTTGCTACGCAAGTAGAACACTTAATGAACATGAAATTAATTACTCCACGATTGAAAAAGAATTACTAGCCATCGTCTGGGCAACTAAATATTTCCGGTCATACCTTTTCGGTAGAAAATTTGAAATCTTAAGCGATCATAAACCTTTAGTATGGCTAAATAATATAAAAGAACCTAACATGAAACTCCAAAGATGGAAAATAAAACTCAACGAATTTGACTATAAAATAAAATATTTACCTGGTAAAGAAAATCACATAGCCGATGCACTTTCAAGAGTAAAATTAAACGAAAACTTCTTAGGAGAAACAAATAGCAATACCGCAGCAACAATACACAGTGCACAGGAAGATAATGAGAATTACATATCTATAACAGAAAGGCCATTAAACTATTATAATAGACAATTAGAATTTATAAAAGGAATAGAAAACAAAATAGACACAATAAAGTATTTTCACAAAACAAATATAAAAATCACTTATAAAGAAATGTCGAACGCATATGCCAAAGAAATAATAAAACAATATCTTTGTAGTAAAAATAACGTAATTTACTTTCATAACGAACAGGATTTCCCTATTTTTCAACAAGCATATATCGAAATAATACATCCCAATAATATCACCAAAACTATGAAAAGCAATATTATATTGTCAAATCTATTAACGTATGCAGAATTTAAAGAGATAATTTTGAAAAATCATAAAGAACTTCTACACCCAGGAATAGAGAAAACAATTAATTGGTTCAAAGAAAAACTCTATTTCCCTGACTATCAAAAACTAATACAGAACATAATAAATGAATGTTTAATTTGTAACTTAGCTAAAACGGAAAATAGAAATACTAAATTAACATTTGAAATCACTCCAGAAGTATATAACATTAGAGATAAATACATAATAGACTTTTATATAATCGATAATCTACAATTCCTTTCATGCATAGACCTATATTCCAAATTTGCAACATTAATCGAAGTAAAATCTAGAGATTGGTTAGAAGCAAAAAGAGCTATAATGAGAATATTTAACGAGTTAGGCAAACCAATAGAAATCAAAGCAGATAAAGATTCAGCATTTATATGCGCAGCATTACAGAACTGGTTAAAAGAAGAAAACGTTAAAATTGATATAACAACGAGTAAAAATGGAATTGCAGACGTAGAAAGATTCCACAGAACAGTAAATGAAAAACTTAGAATCATTAACAGCGAAAATAACATTGAAGATAAATTAACTAAATTCGAAAAAATACTTTACACATACAATCATAAAATTAAACATAAAACAACTAATAGAACACCAGCAGATATTTTCATATACGCAGGAACACCTGAATATAATACCCAATTAAATAAAATCAGCCAGATAACGGATCTTAATAAAAACAGACATGAGTACGAAGTAAATACTAAATATAGACAAGCACCGTTAGTTAAAACAAAAACAACAAATCCCTTTAAAAAGACAGGTATAATAAATCAACTTGATGACAAACACTATGAAGAAATAAACAGAGGACGTAAAGTCATTCACTATAAATCCAAATTCAAAAAGAAAAAGAAAATTAACAAAAGTAACTACGATAACTAATTACAGATCAACTAATAAAGATGACTCTCATGTTCATCATTATAACGTTTAATATCAACCCAACATTCAGCCAAAGCATCGAGATAAACCCAGTAAAAGCACCCAATGGCTACCTAATATTCAAAACAGGCACAATGGATCTACCCACTAACTTCGAGTATCATTATCTTAAAGTAAATTTGACAAAAATCGACATAACATATAATAATCTATTAAAAGAAGCTCAAGAATTTAATGACGTTGTTCATATCCAATATTTAGCAGAAAAATTAAGTAGAGAAATAAGTGGAATTCAAATTGTAAAACGCAGCAAACGAGGTCTAGTAAATGCAATAGGAACAGTTTACAAATACCTTTTCGGAACACTAGATAACGACGACAAAGTAGAGTTACAAGACAAAATAAAAATCTTAACAGAAAACAGCATTCAAGCAAACGAACTCAATTACGTAATAGACGCCATTAATAAAGGATTAGAAGCAGTAAATTCCATCGTTTCTGAAAAAGAAAAATCTATCAAACTAGAACTATTAATTTTTAATCTCGAACATTTCACAGAATATATCGAAGATATAGAAATGGGCATGCAACTCACCAGATTAGGTATATTCAATCCAAAATTACTCAAACACAACTACTTGAAACATGTAGATTCGGAAAAATTATTGAACACTAAAACCTCTACTTGGCTTAAAACAGATACAAATGAAATTTTAATAATATCCAATATCCCAAGAGAAATTATCAAAACCCCAATCTTTGAGATACTTCCGTACCCAGACTCAGAAAGAACATCTTAACCGAGAACTCACATAATAAATACTACTTTGAAAACGAAAATTTATATAATAAAAACACCAAACAATTAGAAACAAATGAATGTATAATAGGCATTTTAAATCAAGTAACAACCTCATGTAAATACACAAAAACCTTTAAAAATTATCAAATCACCTACATAGAACCCAATATTATTGTAACTTGGAATTTGCCAAAGACCAAATTAAATCAAGATTGCGTAAACAACGAATTAACAATAGAAGGAAATAATATAATAAAAATTTACGATTGTTCATTACAGTTAAATGAAATATCTATTAAGAATTCATATTTTGACTATTCACAAAGCATCTATGTAACAAACAATATTACAAAACTAGAACCCATATCTTACTTACAAACTAAAGAAATTATTAACCAACATACAAAATACAACAGTGTATTCCAAACTATCACTATAATTACTTTTGTCATTACTATTATAAGCATAATATTGTACTTAATTTATAAGCTTAAAATTGTACCACAAAAACTAATTATTAATGTTAATAACACTAAAAAGCCAGAAATTGAAATCCCAAATCAAGTGGTCGAGCAAAGCCCTTCACTATACCCAAAAGTATCCGCCTGAGGACAGGCTATTTTCTTAAGGATGGGGGAGTAATATATCGACCTCCTCACATAACATCATACTTAGCGACAATCACTCGCACCTTTCCCATAAACTCATATTTCATATAAACGGGTTCATTCACCCTATATCCGCCAATAGCATAACACTTACATAAACATCCACGTGTAACCGACAGATACAAGCCCCAAGCGTGAGAACGCCTGATCAGCAATTCTATCCTAAACAGCCAAAAGTGTGAGAACGCCTGATCAGCAATTTTATCCTTAGCAGCCAAAAAGCGTGAGATCGCCTATTCAGCATATTATCAATAACCAATCAGATTCATTCAAACATATCGTCCGATCAAAAGCTCACCACTGAAAGCTTTCCAATACCGCATATAATAAGCCAACACACAATTGTATCTTTTAGTTCTAATCGAGTTTTAAGCAACGGCTCTAACATTGCTGTAACGGTTTTAATAAGATAAACTCCAACTGTTAAAATTAAAATAAAGTTATATTTTTTTAATAAAGACGGTTGTTAAACACATAATTATATATATATATATATATATATATATATATATATATATATATATATATATATATACAACAATTTGCAAAACGCATTTCAAATTGCATTTTTTTTCATATTTGGGGGTGTGGGGGCGAATTGGGGACCGGAATCCAAAATCTGACAAAATCCGAAATTATATTAAATTAGTATCTATATACATATATGCAGAAGACTTGGAGGCTCTAACACTAAAAGTGAATTAGCTAGAATTTTATAACTGATTCTTGATATATTCGTTTATCGATAACTCTGGAAATATACATATTATCGAATTTCTGAAACAAACTCGTACTGCGCGTGCAATATACGGACCTAACACAAAAAGAATGAACTCTCCAGCTATTGTATATTCGGAAATCGACGCGTTCATACGGAAAGACGGACATGGCTATATCAACTTTTCTCGTCACTCTGATCAAGAATATATATACTTTATGGGGTCTGCCACGCCTTCGGCTGCCTGTTATATACATTTTATAAAACCATAATACCCTGATTTCCCATTTTTATTGGGCTCAGGAAATAAAAACGCATTGCTAATAATAGAGACATTCAATTTGGTAAGCAGTGTTCAAGCATGAACATGCCACTTATGTATATGCAAATATTAACAAGTAAGAAGGCTCTAGTCGAGACGGCTCGACTACGAGATACCCTGAACCCTGCAAAAAAAAGTGATACTCTTCTTCTTTACGCACATATAAGCGCGCGCTCTGCTAACTGCGCAGTTGCTGCCGTGGCTTGGGGGTGGGTTGGGCTGAACTTTGGACGCTTATAACTCCATTTCTAGATAAACGATCTTCATGAAATTTTCAGAGTAGATTAGGAGTATATAAATCTATCTATGTGCCAAATTGCAAGTCTCTAATATTTTAAATGCGTTTTTTTTCAAATTGGGCGCGGAGGGGGCGTGGCATCCAAAATCTGAAATTACATAATCTGCGTATTCATAATATCTATCTAAATAAATAAATTTGAAGTCTCTAGCTAAAACGGTGTAGAAGTTATGCTCAAAAAGCCTAAAAAATCTAAACGAATTTTCGATTTCGATTTAAACCCGTACTGCGTAGCTAACATACGGGTGTTCATGTGAAATTTCAGCTCTCTAGCTTTTGTAGTTTCCGAAATCTCGACGTTCATACAGACGGACGGACGGACGGACAGACGGACAGGGCTCAATCAACTTATTTTTTTATGCTGATCAATAATATATATACTTCATGGGGTCTGCGACGTCTCCTTCTGCCTGTTACATACATTTTCACAAAACCAAAGGTTATAATAACCTGAATTCCCATTTTCAATGGGTTCAGGGTATAACAAGTAAGAACGTTGCAGTTAGGCGAAACTAACTGCGATATACTTTGTTCCCATAGGTGCATCTTATTTATTTAATAAACATTTAATTAACGAAATATTTCGGCAATTAGCAAACGTACATGGCAAGCAACTAACGTTTTTCCTACACATACATACAGATTTTTAAATGTACACACAATACGAGTACACACACTATTTTCTATTTATACATACAAAAGTTTGGATGCCAGAATATTCTAAGAATTGTGACTGAATTGGGAATTTTTCGATGGTTACTTTAGTTTTGTCAAAAGGCGCTCTAGCAATGCCTTATTTGGTTTTAGTTAACAAAACCCAGGTCAGGGCAGTGGCGCTGGTGGTAAGCGCTATGCAAGCTATACTTAGGTGCGTGGGTTCGAATCCCGCAGAAAACTTTTTTTCAAAAATTATTTATTTTTTATTTTTTTTATATTTATATATTTATTATAAAATGCTTGCTGCCAATTGATAATCAATTATAAACATACGCATATGAATTGTACATTTAAGCTAAAACTAAAACAACTTTTCCGATTTGCCACGCTGCGTGGCAAGCAGTTTTTCTATGCATGCATATATGTGTGTATGTATGTACACAGATGTTTGTATTTGTGTATACACATCCAAGTGTGTATACATATTGCAAGAAGTACGATTGTATTGTTTTGTTTTGTCACAAGCTGCTGATCAGCTGGTCAGCTGATCAGCTGTGAATTTATTTAGGTTAACTAACGATTACATGTTGTTTTCAAAAGACCTAGGTTCGAATCCCGCTGGAAACTTTTTATTTATCAATCGAAAACTTCAAAATGTTATTAAATATTATTATATTTATGTTAAAATGCTTTCTGCGATCTTAGCAATTGCTATTAAGCTATTATATGCATGAATTATGCAGTTGGCCACAACAAACTTCTTTGCCGATTTGCCACGCCCCCAGTGGGTGTAGACGCATAATTATTTGCCAGTTCTTAGAAAGGGCCGTGGCTAACATGACTGCAAAATTTGGTTGCTTACATTCCAAAAATGCGTAAATTACAGAATATTTTTCGATATGCCACGCCCCCAAAGAGGCTGAAAAATTATTTTTGGGGCATCGATAGAGGAGAACATAAGTAACTCAACCATCCAATTTTCAAGCTTCTAGCTCTAAAACTGTAGGAGCTATAAACTTATTCGGTTTGCCACGCCCCCTGTGGGCGTAGATATATCCACCATAGCTTATTAGTCTTGGGTTGTCAACCCGAGTATACATGCAAAATTTCAAATCTCTAGTGTCAATAGTGTTCAAAATTTAGCACAATTTGAAAAATCACTATATATTCAGGTCCAATTTGCCACGCGCCCCAATGGGCGTAGACATAAAACTTTTTGATCGATCTTCTTAGAGTCATAACATTGTAGAAGATACGTTTTTCCCGATTTGCCACGGCCCCAATGGGCGTAGATATATCCGCCATAGCTTTTTGAACTTGGGTTGTCACCCCGAGTATACATTTCAAATTGCAACCCTCTAGCTCATCATCTAGTGTGATAACTTGACTATGGGCGGAAGAGTTTTCCGATTTGGCACTAGAGGGCGGATCGGGAAAATTTTGACACTTTATAATTCGGGGACATATATGAGTATATGTTTAAAATTTCAAGTCTCTAGCTCTAATAGCGCCGAAAAATATTGCGTTCATACGGATAGACGGACAGACGGAGGGACGGACAGACGGACGGACAGCAAGACGGACATTGCACAAACCCAATATACTTTCTTCCCTTTGGGAACAAAGTATAAAAATAGGCAATAGTCGATAGCCTGCGCGCTATCTGACGCCAAACAATAAACATGTCATCCCTTAGCTGCAGCGACCAACGCAGCAAGTAATAACAAGTAAGAACGTTGCAGTTAGGCGCAACTAACTGCGATATACTTTGTTCCCATAGGTGCATTTTATTTATTTAATAAACATTTAACTAACGAAATATTTCGGCAACTAGAAAACGTACATGGCAAGCAACAAACGTTTTTCCTACACATACATATGCATACAAAAGTTTGCATGCCAGAATATTCTAAGAATTGTGACTGAATTGTGAATTTTTCGATTATTACTTTAGTTTTGTCAAAAGGCGGTCTAGCGATGCCTTATTTGGTTTTAGTTAACGAATGTCAGGTCAGGGCAGTGGCGCTGGTGGTAAGCGCTATGCAAGCTGTACTTAGTGCGTGGGTTCGAATCCCGCAGAAAACTTTTTTTCAAAAAAAATTTTTTTTTTTTTTTTTCATTTTTTGTATATTTGTATATTTATTATAAAATGTTTGCTGCCAATTGATAATAATTTATAAACATACGCATATGAATTGTGCATTTAAGCTAAAACTAAAACAACTTTTCCGTTTTGCCACGCTGCGTGGCAAGCAGTTTGTCTATGCATGCATATATGTATGTATGTGTACACAGATGTTTGTAAGTGTATACACATCCAAAAGTGTATACATATTGCAAGAATTGGGATTCTATTGTTTTGTTTTGTCACAATTTATTCAGGTTTAGCTAACGATTACATGTTGTTTTCAAAAGACCTGGGTTCGAATCCCGCTGGAAATTTTTTTTTTATTAATCGGAAACTTAAAAATTTTATTTTTTAAATTCATTAATATTATTATATTTATGTTAAAATGCATTTTGCCATCTTAGCAATTGCTACTAAGCTATTATATACATGAATTATGCAGTTGGCCACAACAAACTTCTTTGCCGATTTGCCACGCCCCCAGTGGGCGTAGACACATAATTTTTTACCAGTTCTTAGAAAGGGCGAGGCTAACATGACTGCAAAATTTATCTACGCCCATTGGGGGCGTGGCAAATCGGACCTGAATATATAATGATATTTCAAATTGTGCTATATTTTGAACACTATTGACACTAGAGACTTGAAATTTGGCATGCATACTCGGGTTGAAAACCCAAGACTAATAAGATATGGTAGATGTATCTACGCCTAAAGTGGGCGTGGCAAACCGCAAAAGTTTATATCTCCTACAGTTGTGGAGCTAGAAGCTTGAAAATTGGATGGTTGAGTTACTAATGTTCTCCTCTTTTGATGCCAGAAAAATTTGTTTTTTTTTTTCAGCCTGTTTGGGGGCGTGGCATATCGAAAAATACCCTGTAATTTTCGCATTTTTGGAATGTAAGCAACCAAATTTTGCAGTCATGTTAGCCTCGGCCCTTTCTAAGAACTGGCAAAAAAATTATGCGTCTACGCCCACTGGGGCGTGGCAAATCGGCAAAGAAGTTTGTTGTGGCCAACTGCATAATTCATGCATATAATAGCTTAGTAGCAATTGCTAAGATGGCAGAAAGCATTTTAACATAAATATAATAATATTAATGAATTCCAAAAATAAAATTTATAAGTTTTCGATTGATAAATAAAAAGTTTCCAGCGGGATTCGAACCTAGGTCTTTTGAAAACAACATGTAATCGTTAGCTAAACCTAAATAAATTCAGAGCTGATCAGCTGGTCAGCTGAATAAGGCATTGCTAGAACGCCTTTTGACAAAACTAAAGTAACGATCGAAAAATTCCCAATTCAGTCGCAATTCTTAGAATATTCTGGCATGCAAACTTTTGTATACATACATAGAAAATCGTATAGTGTGTACATGTGTAAATCTGTATGTATGTGTAGGAAAAACGTTTGTTGCTTGCCATGTACGTTTTCTAATTGCCGAAATATTTCGTTAATTAAATGTTTATTAAATAAATTAGATGCACCTATGGGAACAAAGTATATCGCAGTTAGTTGCGCCTAACTGCAACGTTCTTACTTGTTTAATTCGGTAAATGTGGAGTGTTTTCATTTTATCTCTCTTACAAGCAGTGTTGCCACATTAGATTTTTTCCCATCAAATCTGGTTTTTTATACTCTGTTCTCAAATAGAGTATATTGGGTTTGTGCAATGTCCGTCTTGCTGTCCGTCCCTCTGTCCGTATGAACGCAGTATTTTTCGGCGCTATTGGAGCTAGGGACTTGAAATTTTAAACATATACTCATATACGCCCCCGAATTATAAACTATCCAAATTTTCCTGATTCGCCACTAGGGGTGTGGCAATTCAGAAAACTCTTGCGCCCATAGGCAAGTTATCATACTAGATGATGAGTTAGAGAGTTGCAATGCGGAATGTATTCTCGAGTGGCAACCCAAGTTCAAAAAGCAATGGCGGATATATCTACGCCCATTGGGGGCGTGTCAAACCGCAAAAGTTTATATCTCCTACAGTTTTAGAGCTAGAAGCTTGAATTGGATGGTTCAGTTACTAATGTCCTCCTCTATCGATGACCCAAAAATGATTTTTCAGCCTCTTTGGTGGCGTGGCATATCGAAAAATACCCTGTAATTTTTGCATTTCTGAATGTAAGCAACCAAATGTTGCAGTCATGTTAGCCTCGGCCCTTTCTAAGAACTGGCGAAAAATTATGCGTCTACACCCACTGGGGGCGTGGCAAATCGACAAAGAAGTTTGTTGTGGCCAACTGCATAATTCATGCATATAATAGCTTAGTAGCAATTGCTAAGATGGTAGAAAGCATTTTAACATATATATAATAATATTAATGAACTTAAAAAATAATATTTATAAGTTTTCGATTAATAAACAAAAAGTTTCCAGCGGGATTTGAGCCCAGGTCTTTTGAAACTAACATGTAATCGTTAGCTAAACCTGAATACAAAGTTCACTGCTATATCACTTGAATGTGTGTAACTCTAACTGTAGGAGATATAAACTTTTGCGGTTTTCCACGCCCCTGTGGGCGTATATATATCTACCATAGCTTATTGATCTTAGGTTGTCAACCCGAGTATACATGCAAGTCTCTAGTGTCAATAGTGTTCAAAATATAGCACAATTTGAAAAATTACTATATATTCAGGTCCGATTTGCCACGCCCCCCATGGGCGTACACATATAACTTTTTGATCGATATTCTTAGAATCATAACATAAACTCACATTCCGAGTATACATGCAAAATTTTAAGTTAGTGGTTTTTATTCAACTACAATGAACAACACTTCATTGTACAAAAATTCTCTAAAATTTATTAAATTGCTAAGCAAACAAGTAAGAAAGCTGTAGTCAAGACTGCTCGACTACGAAATCCCCTGAGCCCTTCTTCAGACGAATAATATTCCAAGAATTATTCATGCAATGTACATGTACATGTACATGCAAAAGCACGCGCACACATAGACGCTGATCTACGCTTGTAGGCATATTTGTGTGTATGCATGTGTGTAAGCATTGCAAGCGTCTTGCTGTCTCGCTGCTTTGTTGCTGCGTCGCATGGGTTTTGATGAGAAAACTTTGATGATTAATAATTCTGTTTCTGGATGCACAATCGTATTGATTTCTTCAGATTATGATTATGATATTCATATCTATATGCTTAACCAAACTGCATGTCTCTAGTATTTGAAATGCATTTTTTTCACATTTGGGGGTGGTGGGGCGAAGTGATTGGGGAATCCAAAATCTGACAAAAATCGAAATTGTATTAAATTAGTATCTATATATATGCTGAAGACTCGGAGACTGTAACTCTAAAGATGAATTAGCTAGAATTTTATAACTGGTTCCCGATAATTTCGTTTATCGATAACTTTGCAATTATACGAGTTATCGAATTTCTGAAATAAACTCCTACTGCGCGTGCAATATACGAACCTAACACAAAAAGAATGAACTCTCTAGCTTTTGTATCTTCGGAAATCGACGCGTTCAAACATACGGACAGACGGACATGGCTATATCAACTTTTCTCGTAACCCTAATCAAGAATATATATACTTTATGGGGTCTGCCACGCCTCCTTCTGCCTGTTACATACTTTTAACAAAACCATTATACATGATTTCCCAAGACACACATGCATAAACACATACAGGTGCACAAGCATAGATTAGTCTGTGTGTTTTCGTGCTTTTGCATGTATAGTTTCTTACGGGTGGACAATCGAAACGAAGCATTCTTGGAATATGATTCGTTCGAAGAAGGGCTCAGGGGATTTCGTAGTCGAGCAGTCTCGACTACAGCTTTCTTACTTGTTTTTTATCTATAATTATAATTTATCTCTTTGCAAGATTGCAGATCTCTAGTTTTCGAAATGAGTTTTTTTCAAATTGGTGGCGAAGGGGGCGTGGCATCTAAAATCTACAAAATCTGCGTATTCATAATATCTATCAAAATATATAAAGCTAAAGTCTCTAGCCAAAACGGTGTAGAAGTTATACCTGAAAAACCTAAAAAATGGAAACGAATTTTCGATTTCTTATCGATAATTTGGAAATGGGATGAGCTATCGAAAAATCAAAATGAACTCGTACTGCTCATGTGAATTTCAGCTCTTTAGTTTTTGTAGTTTCCGAAATGTCGACGTTCATACGGACGGACGGACGGACAGACGGACAGGGCTAAATAAACTTATTTTTTTATGCTGATCCAGAATATATATACTTTATGGGGTCTGCGACGTCTCCTTCTGCCTGTTACATACATTTTCACAAAACCATTATACCCTGAATTCCCATTTTCAATGGGTTCAGGGTATAAAAATAATAACAATATCATTGCAACACTTTTGTAAATCAATTATTCATCCATCGCAGCATGGGTTTTTTTCAAAATCGATCAACCACTATGAATTTATTAGAATTCACTTTCCTAGTTAATGATAGTTATTCGAATAAAATGCAGACTGATGTTATTTATACGGCCTTCAGTAAAGCATTTGACTCAGTTCACCATCATTTGTTAATTTTAAAGCTGGATCGCTTAGGATTTTCCCCTAAACTTTTATTGTGGATATCATCCTACTTAAAGGGCAGAACCCAGAGAGTTTTGCCGAGAAATTCAATTTCAAAACTGATCTTTGTTACGTCAGGTGTTCCCCAGGGTAGTCATTTAGGCCCATTACTCTATTCCTTTTTTATTAATGACCTTCCTAGTTGTATTTCTCATTCAAAGATAATTATGTATGCAGATGATGTAAAACTTTGCTTTTCATATTATAACATATAACTCAATCGAACATGTACATCTTCAAGATGACCTTAATGCATTTCAAGGTTGGTGTGAGGCTAATCAATTACATTTAAATTGCTCCAAGTGTATGACAATGACCATGTACATCTTCAAGATGACCTTAATGCATTTCAAGGTTGGTGTGAGGCTAATCAATTACATTTAAATTGCTCCAAGTGTATGACAATGACCTCCTATCGTACTGTCCCCCACTTGCTCGACTATAAAATAAATAATATTTCCTTACAACGTATCTTCACCGTCAAAGACCTTGGCGTTCGCTTTGACACTAAACTTAATTTTAATCTTCATATTTCTGTCATCACAAATGAAGCCAAATGTGTGCTTGGCTTTATTAAACGATGGTCTAAGGAATTTAATGATCCTTTTGTTACCAAGCAGCTGTTTGCCCTATCTTGGAGAATTGTTCTGTTATTTGGTCTCCGCAACATAAACTGTATCAGGATCTCATTGAATCGGTCCAGAAACAGTTTCTACTCTTTGCCTTAAGGGATCTAAATTGGAGCAGTAATTTACGTTTTCCTTCCTATCATAGTGGGCTTCTTCTTATTGATCTGTCATCATTAATGAATCGTAGGACAATCTTAGGTAATGCTTTCCTTCATAATTTGATTCATGGTAATATTGATTCGCCCACCCTGTTAATGCGGCTGCCTTTCTCTGTTCCTTCCCGAACTACTAGAAACTATCGTTCGTCAAATTTACCACATTGCACCACGGATTATTCTTTACATTCTGCTTTCCATGTTTAATGTGTTAACTATAATAAATATTATCACGTATTCTCCTTAGAGCTCTCTCTACCGCTAATAAAATCATTGCTTTCAGCTTATCTTAGGGAACATAATCCATATGCCCGGATGTGAACATAGTTTTTGTTTTTGCTATCTATCGGATTTCACTCTCTTCATCTCACTCTGAATTTAGTCTTTGTTTCTTGCTAATCTTTAGACTAAATATTTATTTTTAAATTGTTAGTTCATAATTAGCCCTAAGAACTTTTAATATTACATTTTAAGTTTCCAAATAACACTATTTTGTCATACTTTCATTAGTATCACTGACCACTCATGGCTGTAAATAGGGGCATAGCTGGCCGGACTGGCAAATAAAACACCCCCATAGGATTGGTGATACTAATGATAATTTAAATGCTCTGTACTTGTTGTTTAGGCTTTATTAATTTAAAATTATATTTGCATTAAGCGTATCTTTAGTTTTGTCAACACCTTAATTAAAACAAGTAAGAAGGCTCTAGTCGAGACGGCTCGACTACGAGATACCCTGAACCCTGTAAAGAAAATGATACTCTTCTTCTTTACGCACTTATAAGCGCGCGCTCTGCTAACTGCGCAGTTGCTGCCGCGGCTTGGGGGTGGGTTGGGCTGAACTTTGGACGCTTATAACTCCATTTCTAGATGGACGATCTTCATAAAATTTTCAGAGTAGATTAAGGGTATAAATATCTATTCATGTGCCAAATTGCAAGTCTCTAGTATTTGAAATGCGTTTTTTCCAAATTGTGGGCGAAGGGGGCGTGGCATCCAAAATCTGAAAACTACAAAATCTGCGTATTCATAGTATCTAACTAAATATATAAAGTTGAAGTCTCTAGCTAAAACGGTGTAGTAGTTATACCCAAAAAACCTAAACAATTGAAACGAATTTTCGATTTTTTATCGATAATTTGGAAATGGGATGAGTTATCGAAAAAACAAAATAAACTCGTATTGCGTAGGTAACATACGAGTGTTCATGTGAAATTTCAGCTCTCTAGCTTTTGTAGTTTCCGAAATCTCGACGTTCATACGGACGGACGGACGGACAGACGGACGGACGGACGGACGGACAGACGGACAGACGGACAGACGGACAGACGGACGGACAGACGGACAGGGCTAGATCAACTTATTTTTCGATGCTGATCAAGAATATATATACTTTATGGGGTCTGCGACGTCTCCTTCTGCCTGTTACATACATTTTCACAAAACCATTATACCCTGAATTCCCATTTTCAATGGGTTCAGGGTATAACAAATAAGGATGCTGTAGTCGATTAATAATTCTGTTTCTAGACGGACAATCGTATTCATCTCTTCAGATTATGAATATGATATTCATATTTTTATGCTAAACCAAACTGCATGTATTTAGTATTTCAAATGCATTTTTTCACATTTGGGGCTGTGGGGGGAATCGGGACCGGAATCCAAAATCTGACAAAAACCGAAACTGTAATAAATTAGTGTCTATATATATGAAGAAGACTTGGAGACTCTAACTCTGAAGATGAATTAGCTAGAATTTTATAACTGGTTCCCGATAAATTCGTTTATCAATAACTTTGCAAATATACGAGTTATCGAATTTCTGAAACAAACTCGTACTGCGCGTGCAATATACGAACCTAACACAAAAAGAATGAACTCTCTAGCTTTTGTATCTTCGGAAATCGACGCGTTCATACATACGGACGGACGGACAGACGGACATGGCTATATCAACTGTTCTCGTCAGCCTGGTCAAGGATATATATACTTTATGGGGTCTGCCACGCCTCCTTCTGCCTGTTACATACTTTTAACAAAACCATTTTACATGATTTCCCATTTTGAATGGGCTCAGGGTATAAAAAGAAGCCAGAATTTCCGCTGCCCGCTGTTTTGGAATTTTTCCCGCAATTGGATTTTCAAACAAGAACGTTGAAGTTAGGCGCAACTAACTGCAAAATACTCTGTTCCCATAGGGGCATTTTATTTATTTAATAAACATTCAATTAAGGAAATATTTCGGCAATTAGCAAACGTACATGGCAAGCAACAAACGTTTTTCCTATACATACATACATACAGATTTACACATGTACACACTATACGAGTATACACACAATTTTCTATGTATGCATACAAAAGTTAGCATGCCAGAACATTCTAAGAATTGTCACTGAATTGTGAATTTTTCAATCGTTACTTTAGTTTTGTCAAAAGGCGCTCTAGCAGTGCCTTATTAGGTTTATTATTATTATTATTATTATTATTATTATTATTATTATTATTATTATTATAAACTTAATAATGCTGAGATTGAGACAGTGGCGCTGGCAGTAAGCGCTACGCAAGCTTCACTTGGTTCGTTCGAATCCCGCAGAAAATTTTTCCCAAAAATTAATATTTGAGCACTACAAACTGCTTTTCCGATTTGCCACGCTGCCGTGGATAAGCAATTTTTCTATGCATGCATACATGCATATATGTATGTATGTATGTGTACACAGATGTTTCTACATGTATACACATCCAAGTGGTATAGCAGTGAACTTATTGAGCTAACGATTACATGTTATTTTCAAATCCCGCTGGAAACTTTTTCTTTATTAATCGAAAACTTAAAACTTTATTTTTTAAATTCATTAATATTTTTATATTTATGTTAAAATGCTTTCTGCCATCTTAGCAATTACTACTAAGCTATTATATGCATGAATTATGCAGTTGACCACAACAAACTTCTTTGCCGATTTGCCACGCCCAAAGTAGGCGTAGACGCATAATTTTTTGCCAGTTCTTAGAAAGGGGCGAGGCTAACATAACTGCAAAATTTGGTTGCTTACATTCTAAAAATGCGAAAATTACAGGGTATTTTTTGATATGCCACGCTCCCAAACAGGTTGAAAAATTATTTTTGGGGCATCGATAGAGGATAACATTAGTAACTCAACCATCCAATTTTCAAGCTTCTAGCTCGAAAACTGTATGAGATATAAACTTTTGCTGTTTGCCACGCCCCCTGTAGGCGTAGATATATCTACCATAGCTTATTGATCTTGGATTGTCAACCCGAGTATACATGTAAGTCTCAAGTGTCAATAGTGTTCAAAATATAGCTCAATTTGAAAAATCACTATATATTCAGGTCCTATTTGCCACGCCCCCCATGGGCGTAGACATATAACTTTTTGATCGATCTTCTTAGAATCATAACATTAACTCACATTATACATTCCAAATTGCAACTCTCTAGCTCATCATATTGTATGATTACTGGCCTATGGGCGCAAGAGTTTTCCGATTTGCCACGCCCCTGGTGGGCGGGTCGGGAAAATTTCTACACTTTATAATTCGGGAGCATACATGAAAGTATGTTTAAAATTTCAAGTCTCTAGCTCTAATAGCGCCGAAAAATATTGCGTTCAAACCCAATATACTCCTTTTCCCTTTGGGAACAGAGTGTAAAAAACTCGTACTGCGTAACTTTCTTATTCGTGTGAAATTTATTAAAATATGAATGGCACTATGGTCACGAGTAGGACGAAAAACTGGACTATTCGTAAAAAAAAAAAAAAAAAAAACACTTAAAAATAATGCAAAAAAAAAAATAAATAAATAAATAAAAACTTCCGAAAATCTTAGCTTTTTTTTAAAAGTATGTTCACACTAAAACAGCTTTTTTGCAATACTGGTAAATAGACACATTTAGATGCTATTAATATATTCTGATAGTTTCGTGAAGATGATCTATTTAGAAATGGAGTTATAAGCGTGGAGTTAAAGGCGTCCACAGTTAAGTCCAACCCTACCCTATTGATTGGAACCTTCTTACTTGTTTTATATAATAAAACTCTGTTTTCAATTTTTTGATACTAAACTAATTATAAACAACTAATATATTTAAATGCATTACAATGCGTACTAATACTTACAAAAAGGTGAAATAATCTTTTAAAAAGGTGGTCTATTTTGGGCAAACCGTTGCATTAAAAAAAAAAACTCACAAAATACTATGATATAGGGCAAATGTAGGGCATTCCCATATTACAATAAATTATTTAAAAAAATATCAATAGCAAATAAAAGTATAAGAATTATCATTTGCTTTTTTAGTTTTTCAATTTATTATGAATAAGTTGATGTTTATGTGTTTGTATTTTGGTATTAATAAAATTAATAAAAATCAATAGCAAATAAAAGTATAAGAATTATCATTTGCTTTTTTTAGTTTTTCAATTTATTATAAATAAGTTGATGTTTATGTGTTTGTATTTTGGTATTAAATCTGGTATGAAATCGTTACAGTAATTTATAAAAATATAACGAGTCATCAGCAACGAGTAAAAGAGGCAAATAGCGCACACACTCACACACACACAGCAAGGCACGTCAATTTTGCAACCCCCTAGCGAATAAAATTCGAAGGAAAAAAGCGTTGCATACGTTCGAGGGACGCCAAAAGCAAGAGCTGCGAATTGCGAGCAGGAGCAGGCGCATAAGAGCGTACCAGCCGCCCCACCGCTCGCAGACATGAGGACGACGCTTTGTCTGCTACCCATATGGACGCCGGCAGAACAACCACTTGCACACACACATACTATTACAGAGAGACGGCGACCCACCCAGTCGCAGGGGGGTATCACCGAACACAACAAACCGTAAAGCATTCGCGCCGCGTCGCGTGTACTCGTAGTCCCAGTTGCAGTCGCTATCGCAGCCGCAGTCGCAGTCACAGGCGTAGTCGCTGTCAGCGTCAGCAGCGGAACTGTAGGCAGGCAGGATGTGAACTATGGGCCTTGCGCGCAGTGGGGGGCAACTCGTCAACTGCTTCGCTTCCCTGTAGCTCTACCACTACTTACAAAACAAGTGAGAATGCTCTAGTCGAGACAGCTCGGCTACGAGATACCCTGAACCCTACAAAAAAAACTAATTTTTTCTTCTTTACGTACGTGTAAGCGAACTGCTAACTGCGCAGTTGCTTCCATGGGGGTGGAGTGGAAAATACTTTAGACGCTTATACCCCTATTTCTAAATGAATGATCTTCATGAAACTTTCAGAATACATTACTAGCATCCAAATCCATCCATCCAATTGCCAAATTTCAAGTGTCTAGTATTTGAAATGCGTTTTTTGCATATTGGGGGCGACTAGGCGTGGCATCCAAAATCTAAATATTACAAAATCTACGTATCCACAATATCCATCTAAATATATAAAGTCTCTAGCTCAAACGGTGTAGAAGTTATGCCCAAAAAACGTTAAAAATGGAGACGAATTTTCGATTTTTGATCAATAATTTGGAAATGGAATGAGTTATCGAAAAAACAAAACAAACTCGTACTGCGTAACTAACATATGAGTATTCATGTAATTTCAGCTCTCGAGCTTTTGTAGTTTCCGAAATCTCGACGTTCATACGTACGGACGGACGCACGGACGGACAGACGCACAGACAGACAGGGCTCAATCAACTTACTTTTCTATGCTGATCAAGAATATATATACTTTATGGGGTCTGCGATGTCCCCTTCTGCCTGTTACATACATTTTCACAAAACCATTATAACCTGAATTCTCATTTTCAATGGGTTCAGGGTATAAAAATTCGATTTATGACCACTGTGAACAAGGGGCGGGTGGACTCCACCGCGTCTCACTCGCCGTCGTCGTCGCCACCCCCGTCTCCACCTCCGTCTCCACCTCCGTCTCCACCTCCGACTCTGTTTCTGGACCTGTTTCTGACTCTGACTCTGGGTTCAGTACAGATCGTTTCTTGCGGGTGGCGGATTTTAATTGTATTTGCCAACCCCAATAAATTCGGTGCGGACTGTGACAGCAGCGGCGTCTGTCGTGGCAATAACGACAACTATTTTGTGGATACGGTGGCAAATGCAAAGGCCACGGCAAAGGCTAAAGCTAAGGCAAAGGCGAAGGCAAATGCAGAAGGGGTGAAGACGGGACGAGTACGAAAGCGACTTATAGTACATGGCGCAGATTGCGATGTGTGTGGCGATGTCAGGTTGTACATGCACTGAACGAAATTTGGTTAGAAAATGTCTGTTGTTTACTTGGTCAAAAATATAGGTTGCACTATTAAACAAGTAAGAGCGCTATAGTCGAGACTGCTCAACTACGAGATACCTCGTACTGCGTAACTAACAACGAGTATTCATGTGAAATTTCAGTTCTCTAGCTTTTGTAGTTTCCGAAATCTCGACGTTCACACGGACGAACGGACAGACAGACGGGGCTCAATCAATTTATTTTTTTGTGCTGATATACATACTGAATATACATACTTTTTGGGGTCTGTGACGTCTCCTTCTGCCTGTTACATACATTTTCACAAAACCATTATACCCTGAGTTCTCATTTTCAATGGGTTCAGGGTATAAAAAAAAACACACACACACGCACGCGTATAAGGGTTTTCGGTCACACAGTCAGCGAGCTCTTCACATAGACGACGCACTGTGGGGCCTCTGCCGGCGTCGCGTGGCAAAAAGTGATGAAAAGCGATTTTCAAAAAGTCGATCTCATATGATTGGAAATTGTCCAAAGGGACAGTATCCAAAAGATTTTTGAAATTCGACCAATTTTAAGGGTAGTTATGCCCCTTCAAAGTTGGGTAAACTTGCACAGTTTTGCACAACACCGCATTTTTGTGAAAAATGCTCAACTTGTGAATCGAGTTGCAAGACAAATACAGCACCGATTGTTTACATGTTGGTTGCGATTTAAAGATTAATTAATTTCTAGTAATATAAAAAAAAAATTATGTTGTTACGATTTGCCATTAAAGAGCTAAATTAAATTTAGTTAACCTCTTAATTTTACACTATCTTTCATCTTTGATGGACTGCATCTAGAAAAGTATAACATATTACGCAGCTCTTTGAAACGCCATCAAGTAAATATTCTACCCGGATATAAGAAACTTGCACTATGCAAAAAGCAGGCAGTGCCTGCAAATGTTGTAATAAGTGACATATCGGCGGTAGCGAAACTTCAAGACGTTATGCATCACACTGCGAGGCGGCTTATAGAAAGTTTACCGGAACAAGAGGTTGATGTACTTCCACAAACGCTAACATTACTCAATAAGTGGGGATGTGATGGATCGTCTGGACAAAGTGCATACAAGCAAAGCATTTGTGCGAGTGATAACACAATCTCAGATGCCAATATGTTTATTGCATCTGTAGTTCCGCTTCGCTTAAGATGTGAAAATTGTGATTATTGGAAGAATCCTCGCCTCTCTTCTGTTCATTTTTGCCGTCCAATTCTTTTCCAGTACACCTCGGATGTCATTCAGAGTACAGTGGCTGACATTAAAAGGCAAATTGATCTGTTGAGACCGTATGTGTTTGAAGTTAATGGTGGTAAGAGAATTACAATAAATTTTGATTTCTTTTTAACTATGATTGACGGCAAAGTTCCTAATGAACTAACAAATACCACATCAACTGTAACGTGTGCTATTTGCAAAAAGTCACAAAATGAATATTCCAATTTAGATGATTCATTACAGAATGAATTTAATTATGAATACGGAATGTCTCCACTTCATGCTAGAATAAGGTGCATGGAGTTTATATTGAAACTGGGATACACCATTGCCCGACCTGGAGAAACTTTTCCCGAAGGTGCAACAAGAAAAGAACAAGTAGACATTCGAAAACAAATTATCCAACAGGAGTTTTAGAATGCACTTGCCCTTAAAGTCGATTGTCCGAAATACGGGTATGGAAATTCTAATGATGGCAATGCTTCACGCAAATTTTTTGCAAACCATCAGATTTCCGCTCGTATCACAGGTGTTGACCAAATAATTATAAAACGTTTGGGCATAATCTTGAATGTCATCAACTGTAAAGAAATGGTGAATGGGCTCAAATTTGACGAGTATGCAGCTAGAACTGCAGAGCTGTTGGTAGTTATGTATCCACAAAAAAACTTACACCCACAGTTCATAAAATTCTTGCCCATGGCCGAAACCTGATAGAGTATCAATGTTTACCTATCGGAGAGCTGTCAGAGGAAGCCCAAGAATGTAAGAACAAAGACTATAAAAGGTTTCGCTACTCCAATACTTGCAAGGTTTCACGCTATCGACAGAATGAGGATCTTTTCAATATGTTGTCTGCGTCTTCTGACCCACTTATCTCTTCGCTTAGACGTGTTAGAACCCTAAAAGAATTAGAAACTAATTATTGTGCAGAAACTTTAAGCTTATTAGATATTGGCCCGCCTTCTACGGATGACAACTTTAAAGAAAACTAAATAAAAAAAAAAAAAAAAAAAAAAAAAAATAAAAAAAAATTATTGATTTTTTTATTTATTTAAACGTACTCTCTAAAAATAATAAAAATAATTTATTGAAACAAAAAAAAAAAATTTTTTGTTATAGAAAAACCAGTCATTTTTGCCGAAGCTCACATTTCTCATGTTTGACCTATAACTGTGAAGCACCCTGTTATCGTATGTAGATTCATTTTAAAGCTTGAAGAATTCCCTGTCGAATGCCTTTTAAATTTTTAAAATATTTTACCTGGTTCAAAAGTTATGATTTTTGCAACGCAAAATGAGCAAAGGCCCCACTGTACGACGGCAACACCGCGACTTAGCTGAGCTTTCAGACTGCTTGCCTGCCTAGGTATGTGGTGCTTCCTATCTCTGTGTGGCATTTTGATGGCGTTTCTCACAGAAAAATTTCGCACTCCTATATGGGCACACACTCCCAGTAGTACACACATACATATATACACTACGCCATATATACATATATACATATATGTATAATATACAGAGCAAGCGCGCGCAGGCACAGACATAGCAATATCATAGGAAAGTTGCTGGAGCTGCGGCAGTGACGCGACTGCGGCAGAGACGCGACTGCGGCAGAGACGCGACTGCGGCAGTGACGCGACTGCGGCAGAGACGCGACTGCGGCAGAGACGCGACTGCGGCAGAGACGCGACTGCGGCAGAGACGCGACTGCGGCAGAGACGCGACTGCGCCAGCGACGATGACGATGACTGCGACGAGGACATACACATAAATAAAAAGTCCTTCATTCCGACGCGACCAGCGAGTAACTGCATATGAGCGCTGCGGAGAAAAAGCTAGAAACAGGTACCAAACGCAACATTACCGAACAAAAAAAGACCTTTAAATGAATACATATATAAAACTAAAGGATATATAAATAAAATAAAAATAAGATAAATAAATAGCAACAACAAGCGCTCAATTATGAAACGAAGAATTAAAAACGAAACGGAAAAAATACTGTACATATTTTTTAACAATTCTTTTGAAGTGCGTGCTGAACCAAGTGAAAAGTGAATTACAACAACAGAAAATAAAAACAAACAAAAAGGAAGCGCTATCGAAACGCAGTAAGCAAATGACAAAAAGTGAAGCCGCAGCGAAGGCGAGGTGTCTATCTCCCCGTTGCCCAGCAAATTGAGCACCCACTGTGTGGGTGTTATATATACCTGACACACGCACACATACGTGCATATACAAGGAAAGTGATAGATAGAACGACAAAACAAGGCGAAATAATTCTCGCACACACAACATCGAGGACGGCGACAACAACAAATAACAGAGTGACTGGCCCCCCCTCAGCTGCCCCTTTGTCTTGTCCATTATCCTTTCTCCTATTCTTGATTTCCTTGTTTTTTTTTTTTTTTTTTTTTTTTTTTTCTTTTGCGTGCAAATGTTCTTTCATATATGTATATTCTTCATCCATCTTCTTATTTTTTATTTAGTCGCATTGCGTATTTTATAATGCATGCTCTGTCGTCTTGCTGCTGAGTGGGACGTAGGCGTAACAGCTGAGATTGGCAAACATAGCGTCCTGAGCCAATTAATTAATAAATAGGTTATAAACTCATTTTCCCAAGCACAAATGTAAAAAAATGCCATGCCAAATAATTAGAGTGGAACAAAAGCAGCCAACTTGAAAAAAGAAAGAAGCAACCAGCAGCAGCACCAACGTAAGCAGTAAATAAAAAAATACTCGGTAGTGCCGTTGACCAACAGCGTTGCCACACAGCCAAGAAATCTCACTCAGACAACGTGAAATCTGCAGCGAGTAACGGGACTTCATTTTCAATGAGCTTCTGCGTTTTCTTTGATTTCTTCTCAATTTTTTTTTGTGCCCTTTCGCGTTTGCTAATTTGTCCTGCATCTGCTACTCGTTCGGTCACGTTACCCTGTCAACGTTAACATCGACACGTCGCGACGTTAACGTCGTTATGTGTATGCGCGTGTACGTGTGTATTTCTGTATATCTGCTGCACGCGGGTGTAGATAAAACGACGCTTCGCTTTTCGTTCAACACTTTTTTTTTACATCTCGTCAATAAAAAACAGGCAATTAACAACAACTGTGAAAAACAAGAAAAGCAGCCGCAACAATAATAGTAATAATAACAATAATAATAATAATAACCGTACCAGCAATGCAACAGCAATATCCGCAACAGCATCAACAACAACATCAAGTGTAGCCTGTGCGTGTGTGTGTGTGTGCGACTCCCTCTTTGCTTAAGTGCGTGAGTGTGTCTGTGTGTGCAGCCGCACGCGAATTGTGTCTGTGAATAATGAAGAAAAAGCAGAAGCAAAAACAGCAGCAGAGGCAACGAGAGGCGCCAAGAGAAGCATCACCAGGAGCGACAGCGACGGTAGCAGAGGCCGAGAGAAGCGTCGTTAGCAGTAGCAGCAGTACTTCACGCCGCAGCAGCAGCAGCAACAACAACAAATAGCAAAAACTGAGCAGCGTTCGGCAAAGCGCAATACTAACACAAAGAACAACAACGGCAACATCATCAACAGCTACAACAACAACAGCTGTAAAGCGCTGCCAAACCGCAAAGCCACTAAGGGGTGGAGATAGCAGCAGTCGCAGTAGCAGCACCAGCAGCACCTGCAGCAGCAGCATCGCTAGCAGTAACAACAACAACATCCAAAACAGCAGCAAGCTGAATATTGATGCAAATATGTCGAAAGCAACATCACCATCAGCAACATCATTAACAATAACAGCTTCAGCAGTAACAGCAACCAGCAATGCAGCCGATTTTAGCGCCTTCGATTTTAATGATAGCTCCAATAATTCCGATACGCCTTTAGTTTCACGCGCGTCTTTTCTCAGTCGTGCCGCCGCTGCGGCAGCAGCAGCTCTGAGTGCCAGCAGTCGCAGCAATAACAGTAGCAGCAGCATCATTAATACGGGCAACAATAACATTGGTAACAGCAACATCAACAACAACGATGGCAACGGAAATGGCTTGCAAAACATTAGCGAAAACAATAACGTCAGAAGCAGAAGTAGCAGCAGCAGCTCGCAAAGCAGCGAAGATAGCAACAGGGATGCAGCAGCAGCGCAGGCAGCGGCAGCAGCAGTAGCAGCAGCTGCAGCTCAAGCAGCGGCTACAACGGCGGCTGTTGCTGCCGCCGTCAATGCATTGCACAATGGCAAGCAGCAACATCAACAGCAACAACAACGTCATTACCATAATAACAACAGCATCAGCAACAATAACAACAACAATAACAGCAACAGCAACAACATCAGCAGTAGCAACAACAACAAGCAACGCAATCATGAAACGGATGAAGAGGAGGAAGACGACGAGCAACTGCTGGATGAGGACGACGGTGATTACGATGATGAGGACGATGATGATGAGGATGCTATGGATCAGCAACTAGCCAGCAACAAAATTAATAGCAACAACATTAACAGCAACAACAACATGAACAATATGCATAGGCTAGCCATTGCCCAAGCACCACCCACATTACCTGCCGATTTGCGCCACGGACTCCACACTCACGATCACAGCCAAGCAGATCAGCCAGACTACGATGACGAGGATGAGGATGATGATGAGGATGATGATGAGGATGATGATGAGGATGATGATGTAGACAGCCGCACGGCTTTGACATCGGCGCATCTGCGCAACAGCGCTGCTGCCGAGAGCGGCGGTCTACATATGAGTGCTGTGACCGTGGCCGCAGCGGCTGCAGCAACAGCCGCCGCAGTAGCAACTACAGCCAAGCTGAATGCAGAGGATGGGGCCACCGCTCCGCTGGAGAATGCCACGGTGCTAGACATGGCTACCAATACTGCCACCATCGGACTGGACAATGGCAGTGGCGGTATTGGTGGCAGTGGTAACGGTGGTAGCGGTGGTAGCGGTGGCAGCGGTGACAGCGGTGGCAGTGGTAACGGTGGTAGCGGTGGTAGCGGTGGCAGCGGCAGCAACAGCATACCAGCGCCATGCAGCCTTATTGGCGGAAACAGCAACACCAGCTTCTCCACCAACAACAATAGCAATCATGCGCTCAGCTCGACCCTCGGCAGTGCCATAAACGAACAGCAGCAGCAGCTGTCGCGCCACAACAGCAACTCACATAACCATCACCAGCAGCCGCAACAGCAACAACATCAACAGCAGCAGCAGCAACAGCACCACTTGCAGCACACCGCACACCAGCAACAGTTGCACCACCAGCAGTCGAGCAGCGGCAGTGGCAGCGGTAGCGCTGCCAGCGAACGACGTAAATATCGTCACCAGAACTACAGCAAAAACATTTACATTGGCACAAAGAACGCCGAAAAATGGGAGCACATGCGCACCCGGCTGCAATTCAAGAACGACGTCGAGTTCGTAGCCTATCTTCTCAACCTGGCCGACAACGACACGGATCGCTTAAACAAGTAAGTTAAACTGATTGGTGCTCCAAGTGAGAGCATGTTCTTCATGCCATTCCATATAAGCTAGACAAACCCCCATCCAGACCCTAAATATGCCAAAGACTATGAATGCTTCGTTAGAGTACAAAATTCTATTCAAAATACTATATTTTTGCATAGGACATGTCCTAATGGGCGGAGCATATAGCTTATGAATATTAGCAGATCGTAAGTACCCAGCGAATCGAAGAGCTTTGCAAAATGAACTTTTAGGTCTTTAGACGTGATATAGACCAAGTGCTTTACGTTCATGCCGACAGAAGCAGCGGTTCCAGTGGAGTAAATGGAAACGCTTTTAGATCTAACTTGAGTTGGGTTCACTCGAGCAACGGGTGCTCGCTGTATTCGACTCTGTTGACTCCAGGGTGTTATCTGCGTTACTTGTTGGACTCGAGAGCTGGCCCCAATTGTCGGATGTGTTGATAAGCAGTCTAACTTTGGATATGATCTTATCGTAGAGTTCAACGGACACCACCGCTTGCAGCTTGCACAGCAATATATGCGGATCTGCGCAAATAATGACGGCGTTGGCGAAATAGTGCACAGCACTGTCACAATCCTTGCTGCGCACGCACGTCTCTCCCAGATACACGTGCCGCAAAAAGTATTCGACTACCTCGACACTTAGCGGGGTCTTGCGTGGGGACAATTGCGACAGTTTGCGCTGCCGTCGCTCATGCACACGCCGCTTGTATAGTAGATTTGTGCGACGTTTGTGATCGAAGTATATGCAATAGCTCACAAATGCAAGTGATGCCAGACCAACGGAAACTACTGTCTGGGCATTTAATTCGACCATCTTTAATTTTATAAAAAAAATCACCGCACTCTGTACTTCAAATTTCGTCCTACACAAAATTTACTACTACTACTAAACTAAACGTTAATAACCTTTCAAATTATAGTTTCCTGAATGACAAATCTAGTCAAGCTTGCTAAATGCGAGAAAACAGCTGTAAAATCTGCCAAAAATGTGCATTAGGTATGAACCCATTACCATCTCCATATGCTAGCCGAAATATTCAATATCGGCTATTCAGTGCACTGAAAACTGCACTGAACATTTAATCACATCCTTAAATATGTCTATACTGATTATAGCAGCTTCTAAATCATCTCTCGCTCTCCCTCTCGCTCTCTCTCTCGCTCTCTTTCTCTCTCCCTCTCGCTCTCTCTCTCTCTCTCTCTCTCTCGAGTTAGGGTGAATGAAGATTAATGAAGAACAAGAAAAAAGGCAAAAAAAAGGCGGCTAAAGATATGCCGACGCTACGTTTCCCAGGATTGCACTATGGGTAAAAATCCCGAAATTTTGGCATTAATGCAAATTTTTTTTTGTTTAGTATCCGCCAACTGGTTTATTTTTCTCATTTATAATACTCCAATAGACATTAAAACAAGTTTTATAAAATTTTCAAGACATCCATTAATGTTTTGAGCTTCGTCAAAGTTAGCTGATTCAGAGTTGCTTGGTAAATCGAAAAAAGCACTTGATATCATTCTCGACTTTCAACGTGAATATATCTTTGTAGATTGCAATAATGGAAAAGTTTTGTTATGGAAAAATATCAGGAAGGTATTTAAATGAGATTCTTATAATTTATTTTGTTGTTCTGTGATTTATTGGCCACTTGTGCAACATGTTGCTGCGTGCATTTTTAAGATCAAAATTAATATTAATATTTGCGTTTCGTCAGACATACCTTTTGACCAGTCAAATGCATTTGAGATGTTGAAATCACAAATTGTGTACTAATGTTTGCTAAATCCAATATTAACAAGTAAGAAAGCTGTAGTCGAGACTGCTCGACTACGAAATCCCCTGAGCCCTTCTTCGAACGAATAATATTCCAAGAATTGTTCGATTCGTTTCTGCACGCCTTAGAAACTATACATGCAAAAACACGAGCACACACACGCTTGTAAGCATGCATGTGTGTGAGCAATGCAGGCGGCTTGCTGTCTCGCTGCCTTTGTTGCTGCGGCACATGGGTTTTGATGAGAAAACTTTGATGATTAATAATTCTTTTTCTAGATGGACAATCGTATTGGTATCTTCAGCTTATGATTAAGATATTCATATCTATATGCTAAACCAAACTGCATGTCTCTAGTATTTGAAATGCATTATAGTGCAATAAATGATTATATGGTCAAAACAAAATAAGCGAAGACAACAAATCGGAAGATAAACTTAAATTAATTGAGCAAAAAAAAGTACTCTTCTTCTTTACGAACGTATGACCACGCGCTATGCTAACAGCAAAGTTGCTGCAGGGTTGTGGGTGGGTTGGGCTATACTTTGGACGCTGATAACTCCATTTCTAAAAGGACGATATTCATGAAATTTTCAGAGTAGATTAAGAGTATCTAAATCTATCTATGTGCCAAGTCCCTAGTATTTTGAAATGCGTTTTTTTTTTTCAAATTGGGGGCGAAGGGGGCGTGGCATCCAAAAACTGAAAATTACAAAATCTGTGTTACCATAATATCTATCTAGATATATAAATCTTTAGCTAAAACGGTGCAGAAGTTATGCCCAAAAAACGTAAAAAAAAAAGTAAATGAATGGAGAAGAAGAATGAAGAATGGAGAATGAAGGAGAAGGGGCTGTGGGCGTGGTTCAATTTTGGAAAAAAAAATCCGAAATTTTAAAATACTCATACTAATATGTATGCAAAATTTCAAGCTTCTATCTCTTCAGGGACAATTTATGCCAAAAAATCGGGCTTTTTACCCATAGTGGATTGTTGAAAACTGAAACTTACAAACACATACAACGCGGAGTGTCAGAGCTCCACAGAAATCTGCATTCGACTGCGCTGCACCCTGTGCACCAGCCAGCTACAAAAGCACATATGCGGCATTCGTGCGGTTGCATGCAACGGCGCTTGCATGTTCCCTGTGTCGCTGCTGTGCTGCCTCAGCCGGAGCCAAAGCCGCAGCCGGAGCTGGAACCTGAAAATGAGCCTGAGTCGGTTACCGTTGTGTTTTGTGCGTGTGTGTGTGTGAATGTTTTTTTATACTTTGTTCCCGAAGGGGAAAAAGTATATTGGGTTTATGCAATGTCCGTGTTCAAGCATGAACATGCCACTTATATACAAACATATTAAAAATAGGCAATAGTCGATAACCTGCGCGTTATCTGAAGCCAAACAATAAACATGTCATCCCTTAGCTGCAGCGACAAACGCAGCGAGTAATAAAAATGTAACGCGAGACGTGAGAACGGCTTAGCGATCGAAAAGGGACACTTGACAAACATCTGTGCACTTGTGTGCATAGAGTTAATTGTAGCCTACCAGGGCCTGGAATTATTTTTAAGGTATATAAGCACTAGGATTTTAAGGAATAAACAGTTCAATTTTTGAATTCGGTAAATGTGGAGTGTTTCATTTCGACTCTCTAACAGTCCGTCTTGCTGTCCGTCTGTCTGTCCGTCTGTCCGTATGAACGCAATATTTTTCGGCGCTATTAGAGCTAGAGACTTGAAATTTTAAACATATACTCATATATGCTCCCGAATTATAATGTTTAAAAACTTTTCCCGATCCGCCCACTAGGGGCGTGGCAAATCGGAAAACTCTTCCGCCCATAGTCAAGTTATCATACTAGATGATGAGCTAGAGAGTTGCAATTTGGAATGTACTCGGGGTGACAACCCAAGTTCAAATAGCTATGGCGCCCCATTGGGGGCGTGGCAAATCGGGAAATACGTATCTTCTACACCGTTAAAGCTAGAACGCTGAAATTTCGCATGTGAGTTAATGTTATGATTCTAAGAAGATCGATCAAAAAGTTATATGTCTGCGCCCATTGGGGGCGTGGCAAATCGGACCTGAATATATAGTGATTTTTCAAATTGTGCTATATTTTGAAAACTATTAACACTAGAGACTTGAAATTTTGCATGTATACTCGGGTTGACAACCCAAGACTAATAAGCTATGGTAGATATATCTACGCCCACAGGGGGCGTGGCAAACGGCAAAAGCTTATATCTCCTACAGTTTTAGAGCTAGAAGCTTGAAAATTAGATGGTTGAGTTACAAAAGTTCTGCTCTATCGATACCCCAAAATATAATTTTTCAGCCTCTTTGGGGCGTGGCACATCGAAAAATACCCTGTAATTTTCGCATTTTTGGAATGTAAGTAACCAAATTTTGCAGTCATGTTAGCCTCGGCCCTTCCTAAGAACTGGCAAAAAATTATGCGTCTACGCCCACTGGGGGCGTGGCAAATCGGCAAAATTTTGTTGTAGCCAACTGCATAATTCATGCATATACTAGCTTAATAGCAATTGCTAAGATATAATAATATTAATGAATTTAAAAAATAAAATTTATAAGTTTTCGATTAATAAAAAAAAAGTTTCCAGCGGGATTCGAACCCAGGTCTTTTGAAAACAACATGTAATCATTAGCTAAACCTAACTAAATTCACAGCTGATCAGCTGGTCAGCTGATCAGCAGCTTGTGACAAAACAAAACAATACAATCGCACTTCTTGCAATATGTATACACTTTTGGATGTGTATACACAAATACAAACATCTGTGTACATACATACATACATATATGCATGCATAGAAAAACTGCTTGCCAAGCAAGCAGCGTGGCAAATCGGAAAAGTTGTTTTAGTTTTAGCTTAAATGCACAATTCATATGCGTATGTTTATAAATTATTATCAATTGGCAGCAAGCATTTTATAATAAATATACAAATATAAAAAAATTAAAAAATAATAATTTTTGAAAAAAAAAAGTTTTTTGCGGGATTCGAACCCACGCACCCAAGTACAGCTTGCATAGCGCTTACCACCAGCGCCACTGCCCTGACTTGACATCCGTTAACTAAAACCAAATAAGACATTGCTAAAGCGTCTCTGACAAAACTAAAGTAATGATCGATAAATTCCCAATTCAGTCACAATTCTTAGAATATTCTGGCATGCAAACTTTTGTATGCATACATAGAAAATTGTGTGTATACTCGTATAGTGTGTACATGTGAAAATCTGTATGTATGTGTAGGAAAAACGTTTGTTGCTTGCCATGTACGTTTTCCAATTGCCGAAATATTTCGTTAATTAAATGTTTATTAAATAAATAAGATGAACATGGGAATTCAGGGTATAATGGTTTTGTGAAAATGTATGTAACAGGCAGAAGGAGACGTCGCAGACCCCATAAAGTATATATATTCTTGATCAGCAGAAAAAATACGTTGATTGTCCGTCCGTCCGTATGAACGTCGAGATTTCGGAATCTACAAAAGCTTGAGAGCTGAAATATCACATGAACACTCGTATGTTAGTTCCGCAGTAACTTATTCCATTTCCAAATTATCGATCAAAAAATCGAAAATTCGTTTACATTTTTAAGCAGGGACCGCAAATAACAGTTAATATTGTTAAAAAAAATCAAGCACAAAAAAATAACCAGGAAGAGTGGGATAAAAAGGCATATAGTTATTTTTTTACGGCGAATTCAAAAAAAGGATAAACTTTTATTTGCAATTTATAATTAAAAATCAAAAATAATTATTACAAATCAATTTTTATATATAAATCAAATCATAACTTTTATTTTCAATTTTTATTATAAAAATCAAAAATAAAAATTTTGCCGTGATTTTTATTTAAAAAATTGAAATAAAAATCAAATTGAAATATCTTTTGATACAAATGAGCTAGATCATATATAGACCTATATATATGATCTACGCATTAATACCTTTCAGATGATATATAATATGTATGTAATTATGTACTTGTGTATGTATATTTAGTTATCTGTTTAGGCAGTTGCCCAGGCCTCCTATTCAGCGAGTAATGTGTAAACACAAATGATTCAAACAGATAGATTGAATTAAATACTAATCACTATATATATGTACATAAAGATAACACTAAAGCTTAACGACATACTCAAAGTGAGTCTCAGAAGAAGAAAACTAAATTTTCTGTTTCCATATCAAAATGCGAGGTCGAAAGGCCGCGTGTGTAATTGGTAAAAGATGATTCTGCATTATTCAAAGCGTTGACAAAACAAATTCTGGGGCACATGAGCCCCATAATATCATGTGAAACAGCATGTCACAAAATAAATATTAGCTCGAAAAGTCCGTCTTAACAGATCGATTTAATATTAAGATGCAATCGGTAAAAACTCACATTGTTTCTCGATATTCAAAAGGCATTCTGGATTTAAGCGTTCAGTACTATAGAAATCATGCAATTGAAGTGAAGACATGGGGAATAATTTAGCTGTATCGACAACACACAGGGCTCTATTTGAGCATGGAAATCGAAAAATATATATGTATATATATATATATATATAGTATAGACATAATATTTGTATATTATATATAGTGATTATTATTTAGTTCCATCTCTTTCACTCACTTGTGGCTACACATTACTCGCTGAATATGAAGCCTAAGGCAACTGCCTCAACAGATAACTAAATATACATACACAAATACATATTTACATACATATTATATATCATCTGAAAAGTATTAATGCGTAGATCATATATATAGGTCTAGCTCCTTTGGATCAAATGATATAACAATTCGATTTTTATTTTAATTTTTAAAATAAAAATCAAATCATAACTTTTATTTTTGATTTTTATAATAAAAATTGAAAATAAAAGTTATGATTTGATTTTTATATAAAAATTTATTTGTAATAATTATTTTTGATTTTTATCATAAAAATCAATTACAATAATTTAAAATAATTTGTTTTTAATAACTCAAAAAATAATTATTATTTCTTAATTTTTTTTTATAAAAATTATAACTGTTACGGTCCCTGTTTTTAAGGTATTTTGGGCACAATTTTTACACCGTTTTAGCTAGAGACTTCAAATTTCTTTACTTAGATAGATAAGTAAGAAGGCTCTAGTCGAGACAGCTCGACTACGAAATACCCTGAGCCCTGCAAAAAATTGATACTCTTCTTCTTTACGCGCGCGCTCTGCTAACTGCGTAGTTGCTGCCATGGCTTGGGGGTGGGTTGGGCAGAACTTTGGACGCTTATAACTACATTTTCAGATGGACTATCTTCATGAAATTTTCAGAGTAGATTGAGAGTATCTAAATGTATCTACTTGCCAAATTGCAAGTCTCTAGTTTTCGAAATGAGTTTTTTTCAAATTGGGGGCGAAGAGGGCGTGGTATCGAAAATCTGAAATAACATAATCTGCGTATCCATAAAATCTATATAAATAAACAAATTTGAAGTCTCTAGATATAACAGTGTGAGATTTCAGCTCTCTAGCTTTTGTAGTTTCCCAAATCTCGACGTTCATACAGACGGACAGACGGGCGGACGGATGGACGGACAGGGCTAGATCAACTTATTTTTTTATGCTGATCAAGAATATATATACTTTATGGGGTCTGCGACGTCTCCTTCTGCCTGTTACATACATTTCCACAAAACCATTATACCCTGAATTCCCATTTTCAATGGGTTCAGGGTATAAAAACGCATTTCAAATACTAGAGACTTGGCACATAGATAGATTTATATACTCTTAATCTACTCGGAGAATTTCATGAAGATCGTCCATCTAGAAATGGAGTTATAAGCGTCCAAAGTTCAGCCCAGCCCACCCCCAAGACAAAGCAGCGACTGCGCAGTTAGCAGAGCTCGCGCTCATAAGTGCGTACAGAAGAAGAGTATCACTTTTTTTTGTGGCCGCGATGTAAGATTGAAAGCTGTCTCCGATTACAGCATGGCGTTGACTATATTGTCCGCTCTAATGGAGCGGCCCACAGCCTCTTCCAGACAACGCCTCTCCTCTTGGAAGAGTCCGCACTCGAATAAGACGTGTTTGGCGTCTTCCACCAGTCCTCGTCCACACCAGAGGCAATCGTTAGTTTCCTCGTGCCCAAAGCGCTTCAGGTAGTCCCGAAAGCATCCATATCCTGGAAGAAGCTGCGTAAGATAGAAATTTGCCTCACCGTGCTTGCGGTTTATCCATGGTGCAAGCTCAGGGATGAGCGTGTACATCCAAACCCCTTTTGTTGAGGTATTCCATCGTCTTTGCCATCGTGCAATGCTGTTCGCCCTGATAGCGTTGCGTCCACGGCTTCGGCGACCAAGTCTCCCAGTGGCACCATGCCGGCTATGACCAGCGCCGCGTCATCGGAGGCTGTCCTGAAAGCGCAGCTGACTCTGATTGCGCTCAGTCTGTAAGTGGCATCAATGCCTCGGCTGTAGCTCGGCGTTGCCATTGCTCTTGACCATATTGGAGCAACATAGAGGATGATGGACCTAATGACGCTCGTTAGGAGGAGACGTCGTTGTTGCCTTGGTCCCCGCGTGTTAAGCATAGTTCTTGAGAGAGCTCTACAAGAATCAGCAGCCTTTTTATGCACATACTCTAAGTGCTCGCGGAAAGTTAATCTTGTGTCTAACATGACGCCAAGATACTTTATTGACCTCTTAGACGCGATGGTAACGCTGCCGATCTTTATATTGGCAGTTTCCACTCTTTTGCGACTTCCGTTTTGTGCGCCGCTAGCTCTAGTCCAGCTCCTGAAAACCAGCTTCGTATGCGATTGATACTTGCGCTGCACATATCCTCAGTATCTTTCATATCCTTGACTATGGAGACGACTGCCACATCATCAGCAAAGCCAATGGAGTGCACACCTGCTGGTAGTTCCAAGCGCAGTACGCCGCCGTACATGATATTCCATAGGAGAGGCCCCAGCACTGAACCTTGGGGGACTCCAGCTGACACTATATGAGTTTGGAGACCCCCACTCGTATTGTATATTAGTGTTCTTCCTCTGAAGTAGCTCTTCACTATCTCTTTAAGATATTTGGGGATATTATATTGTGACATCATCCAGTTTCATATCCCAACTAGCTGTGTTGAAGGCATTTTTTACATCAAGAGTGGCAATGATGCAGTAATGCTTCGTCCTGTGCTTCCATCTGGTGCCTTGGATGGCGGAAGTTACAGGCCAACTTTATTAAGCGTATCTGTTGATCAATTTCTCAAACACCTTTCCCATGGTGTCTAAGAGGCAGATTGATCTATATGAGGATGGCTCCTCAGGTGGTTTGCCAGCCTTGGGAAGCAAAACCAGGTTCTGGATTTTCCAGGTTGCTGGGAACGTCTCTTTAATTAGGCATTTGTTAAAAAGTTCCGCGAACGTACTTGGGTGCAAGGCTAGGCATGGACTCAGGGGCATGGATGGAGCTTAATCTTTCTGGAAAGAGCGTTTCCACAATCGATTTAAGATCCAAACGATACATAGGCTGCACCTGTTTACCTGCGTATAGTCTTTTAACTACTATCTTATACGACCTGCCCCAAGGGTCATATTCGGCTGAGTCACACAACTCTCTCATTATTTTTTGCTTGCCCGAATGGCTTTCTTCAACTGTCTTCTAGCCGCCTGGTACGCTAATTGCATTTCCAAATACGTGGGCCTACCGTGGGCGCGTTGGTAGGGTCTTCTCGCCTGGATGCATTTGCGTCGAACGTCACCTATTTGTGCATTCCACCAATACATAGGCGTTTGTTGTCGCATGAACTGCTTGCGGCGTAGCATGCTACTATTTCAGGCATTCTGAATTTGGGCTACCATTTGGCATGCTCTGGCCTCAGCATTGCCAACTGTGCCCAGCGACCGAATGGCCTCTGAGAAGGCCAAGGGATTAAAAGTATCCAGCTGATACGATTCTCTCCACAAGTTTGGCACCCTGGCAGGTGGCTCACCTATTGTGAACAGAAGTGCCGTATGATCGCTGCCCGTATAGCTATCGCAATGAACCCATGTTGCTTCCCGAAAAGGGATGAAGTGACAAAAGTAATGTCAATTACAGTTCCGTATCCAGCCCGACTGAAGGTGAACTCGTGACTAGTGTTGAGCAGTGCAACATCCAGTTTTTTTTTTTTCTTATTTTATTTATTTAAGTGTTGAACCCATACATTACAATTGTAGTATCTTAACAGCACATTTATATACTAAAATAATAACCTAACCTTTTGAACCTACAGAAGGACTTATAACTATTTAAATAATTTTTAATTTAATTATACTAGTGTTTATTAATTAATATTTTTGGCGAATCCCAAGCGTTTTAGTCGCCTTAGTGGTCTCATAGGGAGCAGTTGTCTCGCTAATCTGCTACGGTGAATTATACATTCGTTGTCGCAATGACGCCATGTTGCTTCCCGAATAAGGGATGAAGTGACAAAAGTAATGTCAATTACTGATCCGTATCCAGCCCTACTGAAGGTGTACTCTTGGCCAGTATTGAGCAGTGCAACATCTAATGTCGCGAAGATCTCCAGAAAGATACGGCCTCTGGTATTAGTTGTGTGGCTATGCCATTCTAACGCCCATGAATTAAAGTCACCTGCTATAATGGCCTTCCGACTCCTGCAAGCTCGTCAAGCGTCGTTGTGAAATCACTGAGCTGCATGCTGGGGGCCAGGTAGCAACTGTAGAACCATAAGTTACCGTATCGGCCGCGTACAAATCCATAGAATGACTTAACATTTGTAAGTACATTCGTTAAATTGCCACATACCCACAGCGCTGCTTTGCCAGTACTATCCGCTGCCCACGTTCTGGGACAACTGGTCTTACAGTGATGAGGCTCACTGAGAAAGACTTCGTCTATAAGTTTTTCCCTTATAGTCTGCTCTAGTAAATCTTGAACAGCAACACAATGATTTAAATTAAGCTGCAGGAACCTCAACATTTCATTTTTCGCGCGGCTTCACGATAGAATGGGCACTTGACTGGTCCGTCTGCTTTTCGTCTTTTCGGACGCAGAGACTTTGATAATCTCAATCGGGAGTGAGCTATCTTTCAACTCCACCCTAATTGCCTCTAATATCTCCTCTTTGCTCGCTAACTCATCTAGATTACGAATCTCAATGTGCGCCGATTCGGTAAGTGTTTTGACTACCGCTCTGTCGCCCTGTGCCTTGCCTACAGCTTCGTGAAGAGCCTCTGCGCTATGCTCCGGCTTCCTACCTAGTTGCAACAGTAGGTCCCCCTTAGCTGTCCTCCTAATTCCCTGAACGTCGCCGCTCAAATGCTTTAAGTTGGGGTCGCTCTTGACTATGCGAGCATGTCCGCATAGCTGCACCCGCCTACGCCAGAGATCGCAATTGCGTCAGATCTGAGCCGCTTTTGTATGGGCTTACGTCCCTTGACGACGCACAGTGGGGCCTTTGCTCATTTTGCGTCCCAAAAATCATAACTTTCGAACCAAGTAAGATATTTTAGAAATTTAAAAGGCATTCAACAGAGAATTCTTCAAGCTTTAAAATGAATTTACATACAGGGTGATACAATAACAGGGTGCTTCACAGTTTTAGGCCAAACCCGAGAAATGTGAACTTCATCAAAAATGACTGGTTTTTTTTAATGAAAAAAATTTTTTTTGTTTCAATAAATTATTAGTATTATTCTTAGAGAGTATTTTTAAATAAATACTTTTAAAAATTTTTTTAAATTTTTTTTATTTTTTTTTATTTTTATTTTTATTTTTTTTTTTTCCTTAAAGTTGTTATCTGTAGAAGGCGGGGCAGTATCTAATAAGCTTAAAGTTTCTGCACAATAATTATTTATTAATCAGGTATCTGTTTTCTTCCATTCAAAAAAATATTTGCTTACAAAATGCAGCATTAGGTAGACAAAACAAATAAATTATGCAAATTGCAACGACCAATTTACAAAAAACCCAAACCTATCCCAAACCGTTTTGCCGTCGGCACTTCTACCTACAGCATGCAGCGACACGCAACAACACCCTTTTTTGCGCATTTCGTGCGTTTTTTTGCCTGTTTTTTGGTAGTTTTTTGGCATAGAAATATGATTAGAAATACATTAATCTTTAAATCACAACCAACATGTAAACAATTGGTGCCCTATTTGTCTTGCAACTCGATTCACAAGTAGAGCATTTTTCACAAAAATGTGCTGTTTTGGAAAACTTTGCCAGTTTACCCAACTTTGAAGGGCCATAAATACCCTTAAGATTGGTCGAATTTCAAAAATCTTTTAGATACTGTCCCTTCGGACAATTTCCAATCATATGAGATCAACTTTTTGGAAATCGCTTTTCATCACTTTTCTGATTTTTGGGACGCGACGCCGGCAGAGGCCCCACTGTGCGACGGTCCAGCTTTTCAGGTTTGTCTGAGGACCTGTTTGCATCCTTAGCGGTAGCACCTAGATCCATTGATTCTTTTGGTTTCGCTGCGCTTTTATTGGGCTTCGGCTTTTTTGATGGAGTTATCCTCTGCTCAGTGGCAACTTCCCTCGGCCGCTTGGACGTATGGCTACCTGTTAGGTGCTCGTTGTTTGAGCTTTCTCAGCTACCTTCTTGGGCGGTGTGGTCTGCACCTTGCAGTTTTTTACCGGACGGACACTAAGCTGTTCAGCCGCCTTATGAAGATTGACCAGCTTAGCCAGCTCCTTCCTCATCAGCGCATTTATATGCCGCTGGCCACCAAATAAAGCGGACAAGCCCTCTGGGGTAACTCTTATTTGGGCAAGCGCTTCCTTTAAGGACTTCGGCGCCTGACAACCAGCCAATGTAGACTGATTCGGGCTGCGGCAACGCCCTCAGTTGTTGCTGCGGTGAATGCTGCAACGAAGAGCGGCGCGCGAAAGCTTGCAGCTCGTTCTCCATCATCGCATCCATACTTGCTCCGACTACCAATGCGTGGAGCCTGTAGTGGGCAATAGCTACTAAAATTTGAGTTTATTTTAATTGAATTTACAGAGACCCCAGTAATTTAACTAATATGAGACAATAAGAGCCCGAAAGTATGCACTACTTTAGACTGCTTCTAAAAGTATGCAGTACTTTAGCTACTGCAACTTCGCCGCAGAAGTTTGGTTGCTGTCTGTGCTAAGACCAAGCTACTCAAAAAGGTTAATGAACAGCTGAATGCCCTCTGCAATTTCCAGCACTACTAACAGCTGTGAGAGTGAGTGCACCTGATTGTTATTATTTGTGCAAGTGTGACAAATGTGACAAACAAGTGCAACATTTTCCCGCTCTCCATGAAAAAAGAGATGGAAAGCCAAAAAGTGACGCTAGTGCCACCCCTCTCTTGCACCACACTCGGCCTAGCGAATACTCCACGACGCCGCCACAAAGTATTTAAAGCGTTTATTTCACAGTCTTTGATAGCTGGGTAAGTATAGTCCGCAGCATACACGTTGTCTTTATATATTTCCACTTTCACAGCGAAAAAGAAATATTGGATACTGGATCACCAAATCAACGACCGTACTCCGCGACAACTCAACTGTGTCCAAAATGAAAACTAAACAAGTATTTGAAATGCATTTTTTACTCATTTGGGGGTGTGGGGGAGAATCGGGGACCGTAATCCAATATCTGAAAAAAAAAAAAAAAAAAAAAAAACAAGTAAGAAAGCTGTAGTCGAGACTGCTCGACTACGAAATCCCCTGAGCCCTTCTTCGAACGAATCATATTCCAAGAAAGCTTCGTTTAGATTCTCTACGCGTAAGAAACTATACATGCAAAAACACGAACACACACACGCTTGTAAGCATGTATGTGTGTGAGCAATGCAGGCGCGGCTTGCTGTCTCGCTGCCTTTGTTGCTGCGCCACATGGGTTTTGATGAGAAAACTTTGATGATTGATAATTCTGTTTCTAGATGGACAACCGTATTGATTTCTTCAGATTATAATTATGATATTCATATCTATATGCTAAACCAAACTGCATGTCTCTAGTATTTGAAATGCATTTTTGTTCACATTTGGGGGTGGTGGGGCGAAATGGGAACCGGAAATCTGACAAAAACCGAAATTGTATTAAATTAGTATCTATATATATGCAGAAGACTCGGAGACTCTAACTCTTAAGATGAATTAGCTAGAATTATATAACTAGTTCCCGATAATTTCGTTTATCGATAACTTTGCAAATATACGAGTTATCGAATTTCTGAAACAAACTCGCACTGCGCGTGCAATATACGGACCTAACACAAAAAGAATGAACTCTCTAGCTTTTGTATCTTCGGAAATCGACGCGTTCATACATACGGACGGACGGACGGACGGACGGACGGACATGGCTATATCAACTTTTCTCGCCACCCTGATCTAGAATATATATACTTTATGGTGTCTGCCACGCCTCCTTCTTTTTAACTTTTAACAAAACCATTATACCCTGATTTCCCATTTTCAATGGGCTCAGGGTATAAAAACCGAAATTGTATTAAATTAGTATATATATATATATATATATATATATATATATATATATATATATATATATATATATATATATATATATATATATATATATATATCTAGCATGGCATCTTCTTAGTCTTCTGGTTGTAGTGTTGATGTGTAAGTTTGCCGCTAGTTGGTTTGGGTGGACGGATAGTCTATCCGCGTATCTTGAGCTGTGTCGGCCAATGTGCTCTGCTATAGTCGGCATCTTGAGATCTGTATGGGGTGTTTCGTTCCTCACGAACCATTCGGCTCCAGTCCATTTTCTGAGTGCTTTATTCTGTAAAATTTGTATTCCTTTAATGTGTGTTTGCACAGCGGATCCCCATAAAGGTATGGCGTATGTGAATACTGGTGCCACAATCGCGTTGTAAATTTTCTTTTTGCTGTGGAGCGATAGTTTACTGTCGCGCCTTCTGACAACACTAAAGTAACGATCGAAAAAATTCACAATTCAATCACAATTCTTAAATCTGTATGTATGTAGCGGAAAAACGTTCGTTGTTTGTCATGTACGTTTGCTAATTGCCCAAATATTTCGTTTATTAAGTTTTTATTAAATGAGTAAAAAAAGAGACGTCGCAGACCCTATAAAGTATATATATTCTTGATCAGCATAAAAAAATAAGTTGATCTAGCGCTGTCCGTCTGTCCGTCCGTCCTTCCGTCCGTCCGTCCGTCCGTCTGACCGTCTGTATGAACGTCGAGATTTCGGAAAATACAAAAGCTAGAGAGCTGAAATCTTACATGAATACTCGTATGTTAGCTACGCAGTACGAGTTTATTTGTTTTTTTTTCGATAACTCGCCCCATTTCCAAATTATCGATAAAAATCGCAAAATCGTTTCCATTTTTAAGGTTTTTTGTGTATAACTTCTACACCGTTTTAGCTAGAGACTTCAAGTTTATATATTTAGATAGATATTATGGATACACAGATTTTGTAATTTTTAGATTTTGCATGCCACGCCCCCTTCGCCCCCAATTTGAAAAAACGCATTTAAAATACTAGAGTCTTGCAATTTGGCACATAGATACATTTAGATACTCTTAATCTACTCTGAAAATTTCATGAAGGTCGTCCATCTAGAAATGGAGTTATAAGCGTCCAAAGTTCAGCCCAACCCACCGTCAAGCCACGGCAGCAACTGCGCAGTTAGCAGAGCGCGCGCTTATAAGTGCGTAAAGAAGAAGAGTATCACTTTTTTGCAGGGTTCAGGGTATCTCGTAGTCGAGCCGTCTCGACAAGAGCCTTCTTACTTGTTTTAAGTATGTTTGTAGTCTGCAAGCGCTTGTCGTTAGCATCGGACGAGCATTGTGATTTAGTGACAATTAGTTAACTGTAATGCGTTCAACGAAACCGCGATCTATTCGTAGCTACTGCTGAGCGTTGGCGGCAACAAATTGCAGTAAATAACAGAGCAAAGAGAGACTTAAGCGGTGCACCGCTTGCTCTTAGCGTTGCGCTCTGCGTTTGCGAGAGGTAGATACCGTTTGACCACGCTCATCTGCATACTGTGATCAGCAGAAGTTGTTTACCATTGACTATTTAGATATTAATTAGTAAGTATTGTAAGAATGGATGAAGACTCGTCGCCTTGCTCGCTTCTTAGCGATAGAAGTGCAAAGTCAGAGACGGTGAGGAAAATTTCGTATGCAGACCCTGCAACTATGCGCTCTCAAATACGATCTCAGCTCCTAACTAAAAAAACACTGTAGCGGATTAAACAGGGCCCAACATATGTTCATCGTCTCTGGTTGGTAGCAAGACCTTAAACGCTACGTTGAAGAAAATATTCGAAAATATAGCTCGAAAAGTAAAATGCCCTTTTCAAGAAGCTGTCATAGGCACAAGCATGAAAAGAAAAGGTGAACAGCAGCCATCTGGCTACACCCGTAAGGCTAAGCTGCAAGCTACAGGTCAATCTAAGCCGGCACCCAAGACGCCGCCTTCCTCCTTGACACCAGCTTCGTTAGGAAACAATCGTTTTGCTGCCCTTGCAAAAGAAGCAGACAACCTCATGGAGCAAGACTTGCCAGAAACCGACACTAATGAAGAAGATGCAACGGCTGCGGATAATTTTCTCAGCCAACCCACGAAAGGTCCTCCAAAGCCTCCGGCTATATGTGTGCCAAGTGTTAACGATCCCCACAACTTACAACGCACAATTTGTGCGTTAGTGCAGAGAACTACACTATCCGCACATCAAAATTTGGTGTGTCACAGATATACATGTCCAACGTCGAAGCTTTCCGCAATACAGTGGATAAGCTAACTGGAATGAAATGTCAATTCTGGCACCACGAGCTTAGGCAGGATAAGCCTTTCACTGTGGTCATCAAAGGAATGCATGCAAACGTGCCGAAAATTCAAATAAAGGATGCTATGGCTGAAAAAGGCTTTGAATCTCTTAACATATATTGCCCAAGAAAGACTGATTGGCACAATATTGAAATAAGTGAAAATGAGAATGTGGCAACTGTTGATTACAAAACGAGGCAAAATATATTTTTTGACAACATCATACAGAGACCGAAATTAGCGGAGGCATCGATCTAGATATGGACATCCAAGATGCAGATGATATTGAACACGCGATCAACAACTTTACGGATAAGCTGAAACAAGCAGCAATACATGCTTAGTCAAGAAACCAACATACCACTTCAGAATATAGACAGCAACAGCTTCCCTTTATAATTGTTAATCTAATTCTACTCAAACGCAAATTTAGAAGAGAATATTCGAAAACCGGAGATACCCGAATCCAAAGGATCAATAGTAGATTTGCAAAACGTCTTCAAAAAGTGCTTGCCTGCAGAAAGCAAATAGAAATGGATAACATGTTGGAAAACTTGGGCATCACCAGAAAGTATAAATCGCAGGCCACACCGAATTCCGCTTTAAGGAATCAGAGCGGAGGTTGGTGCCGTACTCCACAGGAAAAAGCAGAAGTGTTTGCGAATAACCTAGAGCAACGCTTTCGTCCACATAACTTTGCTTCGGAAAGACACAGGAGAATGATTAAAGGTTCCCTCGAAACGCCGTTTCAAATGACTCTACTTACTAATCCAGTCACCTTGAATGAAGTAAAGCTTCTTATATTTAAGCTGAAGCCAAAGAAGGCTCCGGGCGAGGACCTCCTTGACAACAGAGCTCTACGACTTCTTACAGATCAAGCTTTACTCCTTCTCGTGCTGATATTTAACGGTATACTGCGAGTAGGATATTTTCCAAAAATATGGAATTCGACAAACATTTTAATGCTTCTTAAGCCCGGTCCTACAGACCCATCAGCCTTCTTCCGGCACTGGGCAAAATGATGCAGAGGCTGATACTCAACAGACTCCTTAACATCGATGCTGTAACTGAGGCGATCCCCAAATTTCAGTTTTTTTTTTTTTCGATCGCAACACGGCACCCCAGAACAGCTACACAGACTGGTAAACTTCATACTAGAAGCTCTAGAGAACAATGAGTATGCAGTCGCTGCTTTTCTTGATATAGAACTAGCCATGGACAGAGTGTGGCTTCTTTATAAAGCCAGGCGCCTTCTGTCACCACAGTTATTTGAGATCATAAGGAGTTTTCTCGAAGGGCGTACATTCCGCTTGTCGGCCGATGGATGCAAGTCCTCCGCTAAAACAATAGCAGCCGGAGTGCCTCAAGGCAGCGTCCTTGGTCCTTGGTCGATTTTCACTACGGATATGCCAAATCACACTGCAATCACTGGACTCGGTGCAAGAGACGTGCTAATAGCGACCTACGCTGACGATACCGCGGTGCTCATCAGAGAAAGCTGCATTTTTCAGGCCACAAGTGCATTTCAGCAGTATCTCAACGCATTCCAGGAATTGGGTCAGAAATGGAACATTTGCATAAATGTTAGCAAATGTTCAAATGTTACTTTTACGAACCGCAGCTTAAACAGCATAATGCTAAATCACAAGTTAGTGCATAAATACCTCGGTGTGGCGCTGGACAGACGCCCTACTTTTAAAAAGCATATTACTATGCTGCTGCTTTTAGCCGAACTTCCATTAGAAGAAGACTAAAACGCCATCACCCTCAAGACCTGCTGGATCGCGTCTTGATATGAACATTTTTATTAAAATAAATTTTTATTATAATATAAATATATTATCATTAGTATTCATATATGCATTTCCATTTTTTCTCCTTATGTATCCTATGTTAGAAATAATAAAGCTTTAAGTAGTTTTATAGTTTTTTAAATAATTTCCCTTTAGATTAAGTTCCCTAAAAGGTAACGGTACGCTGTAAATCAACATTTATTACTTTTATTAGAAAAAATAAAAAAAAAATAAATAAAAAAAAACAAGTAAGAAAGCAGGCGGCTTGCTGTCTCGCTGCCTTTGTTGCTGCGCCACATGGGTTTTGATGAGAAAACTTTGATGATTGATAATTCTGTTTCTAGATGGACAATCGTATTGATTTCTTCAGATTATGATTATGATATTCATATCTATATGCTTTTGTTCACATTTGGGGGTGGTGGGACGAAATGGGAACCGGAAATCTGACAAAAACCGAAATTGTATTAAATTAGTATCTATATATATGCAGAAGACTCGGAGACTCTAACTCTTAAGATGAATTAGCTAGAATTTTATAACTAGTTCCCGATAATTTCGTTTATCGATAACTTTGCAAATATACGAGTTATCGAATTTCTGAAACAAACTCGCACTGCGCGTGCAATATACGGACCTAACACAAAAAGAATGAACTCTCTAGCTTTTGTATTTTCGGAAATCGACGCGTTCATACATACGGACGGACGGATGGACGGACGGACGGACATGGCTATATCAACTTTTCTCGTCACCCTGATCAAGAATATATATATATTTTATGGTGTCTGCCACGCCTCCTTCTGCCTGTTACATACTTTTAACAAAACCATTATACCCTGATTTCCCATTTTAAATGAGCTCAGGGTATTTAAAAAAAGAAAAAAAAAAAGCCACTAATAAGAAAGCTGTAGTTGAGACTGCTCGACTACGAAATCCCCTGAGCCCTTCTTCGAACGATTCATATTCCAAGAATGCTTTGTTTCGATTCTCCACGCGTAAGAAACTATACATTCAAAAACACGAACCCACACACACACACGCTGATCTTTGCTTGTCGGCATGTATGTGTGTATGCATGTGTGTAAGAATTGCAAGCGTCTTGCTGTCTCGCTGCTTTGCTGCTGCGTCGCATGGGTTTTGATGAGTAAACTCGTAATGCGCGTGCAATATACGGACCTAACACAAAAAGAATGAACTCTCTAGCTTTTGTATTTTCGGAAATCGACGCGTTCATACATACGGACGGACGGATGGACGGACGGACGGACATGGCCATATCAACTTTTCTCGTCACCCTGATCAAGAATATATATACTTTATGGGGTCTGCAACGCCTCCTTCACACTCGCCCTATGAACGAGCGTCTCCGCATTGCATATCTTAGCTTCTTGTTAATTTCTTGTTTATTTGTTTTCTCGAATTTCGCTCATGTCGCCAATTTCTGCTCATTTTCGGTATTTCGCAGTAACGTGTGCGTTGGTCTGTTAGTGTTAGTATATGTGCAAGGATGAGTGTACTTAATACGACAACGAGTAGCGCAAACGAAACGAAACTGAGTCAGATTCCGAATCAGCCCCCATTAAAACTAATCAGGACACAACCCATTGCCATTGCCAATGTAGTGGGCCAACCCCATGCTATACCCTCAAGCAGCACATTAATAGCAACCCAGCAAACATTTGCGATCATAAGCGAGTCGCTTTTGAGTCCTCTTTCTGATTAAAATAAGCATAAATGAGCTCATTTTCGGATCATAAATGACTCCCCCGTCGGGAGAAAAAAATACCCTAGCCGCGACTCCTCTAGATGCGTCGCTTATGACCCATTTTTATAATCGAATTCGAGTCATATTCGAGTCATATTTCGTATCATACGCGACTCTTTTTCGAGTCTTAATTTCAACCACATGCGACTCTTTGCTGATTCGTTTTTTTATTATTACCAAAAACAAGTAATATTTTATTTAAATTAAATTCATTAAATATTTTTATTAAATAATAAAATAAACTAAAAATTAAAAAGAACAAGTATAACTTGAACTATCATTATTATCTTTTGATTAACTATTTTATTTTTCTCCCCATTTTGATTTATTTAATTTATTTCAATAATGTTCCTGCGTTGAACTTTACATTGAATTTGTAAGAATAACAGTGATCGAAATGCACTAGCCCCGAGCTTTAAGAATTTGGAGACAAGAGAAATTAGTGAATCTCATAAGAAACCCAAATTGGCATCTTCTTTTTTTTTTAAATTAATGTTTTCCTAAATTCGAAATGGGATTTGAACCCAGGGGCCGTTGTTTCTCAAGTCCCCCAGGCCACAAGCCTATCCACCGAGCCACATCCGGCTCTGGCATCTTCTTGAAAATTCAGAGTATTAGTGCAGAGCAGAAGTGAAAACAATCACTTTTCAATCCCCCGCATGCTCAATTGGCGATTGCTTTACATTTTGTTGCTGTATTTCAAATAAATCACTTTTTGATCATACAGGCGAGTCGTTTTTGACTCTTCCAAAAATCGCGCATATGATCAATCATTTTTTGATCATCCCGGGGACTCAAAAGCGACTCGCCAAATTCATTTCTTACAAAACAGTCTTCCAAATGCTAGGTGGGAAAGCAGCAGCACATACACACACACCTATATATGTGTGTAGACGAATACTGGCAAACAGAGAAAGAACCGAGCACAGCAGGAGCAGCAACAGAAACACAAACAGCTAACTGTAAATTTAGTAGGCCGAGGCAGCTGACGAAGGCAAAAGCGAATTGGAAAGGTAAAAGGTAGGACGGGAAAGTGGAAAGGTGAAGTGTCTGTGTGTGTGTTATGTGTATATGTGTGTTGTGCTTGCGTGTGCGTGTGTTTGCGTGTGTGGGTGGGTGGGTTGGTATGGTTGTATGTGGGTGTGTGGAAGAGTGGATAGATGGGGCGGCTGGCTGACTGTCGGTTGTTTCTGGGGCTCTGACACTGCTAGATAATGGGGCTAACTTTTCAAATTCATTACGAATCATGTAGTTTGATGATTACATACATGGATGGATTGTAGATAATTATGTATGAGTATATAATACCAATATCTGTTGAGCAAAAAAAGCTGTTTTTAGTGGGAACATACCTAGAAAAAAACTGAAATTTTGGGAAAGAAAAATCTGGCAAAAAAGCTGAAGTTTATTTGCCACATTTAAACATTTTTTTTTTTTTTCACGAATAGTCCAGTTTTTATACCCTGAGCCCATTGAAAATGAGAAACCATCCGTGAATCATGTGAATACTCGTATGTAAGTTACGAATTTTTATACCCTGAACCCAGGGACACGATATCGAATGTAAAGTATCGATCATGTACTCATGAGAAGTATCAAAAGAAAAGCATCGTACTCATAAAAATATCTAAACAAAAGTATCGATGTTGCAAGATATCGAGTAATATATGTACTTATTGAATATGGGTTACATTTTAAACATTATTTTATATACCCCAATCCTCCTCCGTACAATCGGTTGAAAAAAAACAAATTGTCAAGCTCTTTCGACGAAAGATGGTTGCGAATTTTTGTGATTGTACTCCCAGCCTTAGAAATTAACCGTTCAAAGGGGATAAAGGTCGCAGGGATTCCTGCCAAATTGTATAATTTTGGATATACAACTTTCATATCATCCCATTGTTTTAAAGGGTCGATCGAAAGTGGTGAAACTTGGGTAGAAAGGTATTGGTTTAATGCTTATACATATATGCTTATGTATGTTTGAATTGCTTCCTGAAGTCTTTATCGTTTTGAAACAAATCTTGCACCTCACCTCGTCATTGCATATTACGCTGAAATATTGCCAAACATTGTTTCGGCTTGGCGGCATTCTGTTAAAGACACTAATTTCAATAAACTGCACAGAATACTAGCTTTAATACTTGATTTAATTATATATAAAATTTACTTTAATAATAAGCCACTCTTTCACTTTTACAGACTGACGTTGTTAAAGTCGTCCCGCGTATTTTTTACTCGATAATGCTCTAGAGATACTTGCACTAACCATACAACACATAGACTGGACAACTGGTACAAGTTAATGTTCACACTTATTTTTTGACTTTAGAACCCCCTTAACTTCGTATTTGCTCGGGTTTTTACTTTTAGGGTCGGGGGAGAAAAATTGCTGATGGCAAAATCATTCCGCTTCGAGCGCTCGACTTTTCAAAAATGCATGGCATGTGCCGCTCTTTCCCTTGATCTCTTTCTCTTTCTGTCCCATGCTTTTTACTCTTTGCTCTCTTCTCACAAAAATATATGTATGCTGGCACAAACAGCAAGCAGCTCACAAAATTGAAATTTCTTCTCGACTCGCGACCCCATTGGTTCCCTTCTGAGCGAAGGGTATACCGAATTCTTAAACGGCTTTGCCATGCTCATGCAAAATGTTAGCGTTTTCATGATTATTTGTGGAAAGGGTATGAAAGTGTTGATGTGCATAACGAATATTATTTCCCTATGACTTGTGCTTGTGTGCGATAGATATTCTTGCTGCCTGTAGCACTATTAAAACCCCCAGCAGTTGATATTCGTTCGGTTGGGTAGCGATGTGAGCTTGCATACACACACACATTTACACTTCCTTGCTATATGTGTAGGCATTTATGTGCTTGTGTGCAATATTCTTGCTGCCGTCTGTAGAGCACTTTTAGAACCCCCAGCAGCAGTTGATGTTCGTTCGGTTAGGTAGCTGCTGTTAGCTAGCATACGCACACACATACACATACACATTTACACTTCCTTGCTATATGTGTAAGCATTTATGTGCCTGTGTGCGATACACTTGCTGCATGTAGCAATTTTAATTTCCCAGCGATTGCTGTGTGGTAGCTGATGTGAGTCTACACACACACATACATATGTGTACGTCTGTGATGTGATAATCACGATAATCAATTTTGAATTAAGTAAACGATTTTGGGTTCGAATTGCAGGAGAGGTTAATTATTTGTTATTACCTGTTGATCAGGCACATAAATGCTTACACATATAGCAAGGAAATGTAAATGTGTATGTGTATGTGTGTGCGTATGCTAGCTAACAGCAGCTACCTAACCGAACAGCAGCTACCTAACCGAACCGAGCAAATACGAAGTTAAGGGGGTTCTAAAGTCAAAAAATAAGTGTGAACATTAACTTGTACCAGTTGTCCAGTCTATGTGTTGTATGGTTAGTGATACTTGTTAACTATAAATATCGAAACAAAAGTATCGAGTATAAAATATCGGGTATCAATAACGAACATACTCGATACCAAAAAGTATCAATACTTTATTCGTGTCCCTACTAGAGCTGGCAAACTATCGATAGTGGCGCCATTCGATATTTTCGATATTTTCTAGAAAAAAATTCGATACTATCGCTAAAACCGTCTTTATTTTCATTTAAATTTAAAAATAACGAAAAATAACAAAACAAATTATAACAAGAAAATTAACAAAATAACAAAAATTATATTAACTTAAAAAACAATCAGTTTTACTTCATAACTGACTTTTTTCTTAAAGTTAAAACAATTTTACTGGGAGATCCATTGATTGTGTTGGAGAAAGAGGAGCATATCCACATTTTTAGGCTTTAATGAAGCTCGGCGATCGGCGATTATTTGTCCAGCTTTGCTGAACATTCTTTCAGCATCGGTGGATGTTGCAGGAATGCATAAAATTTTTTTAGCGACATCCCGCAAACATGAATCATTGTGCTTAAAATATAATAATAAATAGGTATTACTTATTTAGCATGACATTGAATCTCAATAAAAAATTACCTGCCAATATTTAAGGGGATCTATATCATCAGAAGAGTGCTCGATTCCGAAATATTTGTGAATTTGAACAATAGACTCTGAACGCTTTGTCCTGGGCAAATTTTCAATATTTTTTTTTTACAAATTGAAACAGTGGTTGCTGGGGTTTTTCTATTGTTGTTGACGGTGGCAAATTAGGAAGCGGAGATTCGGAGATATCACCTTGAGACTTGATTGCATTTATCAACTCATCCTGCAATTGTTTTTCTCCTTGGAGTGCGTTGGTGGGGCATCGAAATCCTTGCTTTTTAAATCGAGGATCAAGCAATGTAGCTATCCGTGGCACTGTCCGCTCTTCATATAACAATGAAATGGAAAATAATACTCACCCTTGTTATTATCGATCAAAAATTTGTCCATGCCAAATTTGTTCTATACCACTAACCAAAAAGCTTATACCGGATTATATTTCAATAAATTTCGTATAACCAAATCGCCAAAACGAGTGATGTGTCAAACTGCGAGCGTTATTTTCTATCCCTATCGATAGTGGATAAAAAATATCGATGGTGGCGCAAAAATGTGAAAATTCGATATATCGTTAGTGCTATCGATAGTTTGCCAGCACTAGTCCCTACCTGAACCCATTGAAAATAGGAATTCAGTATATAATGATTTTGTGAAAATATATGTAACAGTCAGAAGGAGACGTCGCAGGCCCTATAAAGTATATATATTCTTGATCAGCATAAAAAAATAAGTTGATTGAACCCTGTCCGTCAGTCCGTCCGTCTGCCCGTCAGTCCGTCCGTCTGTCCGTCCGTCCGTCTGTCCGTATGAACGTCGAGATTTCGGAAACTACAAAATCTAAAGAGCTGAAATTTCACATGAACACTCGTATGTTAGCTACGCAGTACGAGTTTATTTTGTTTTTGCGATAACTCATCCCATTTCCAAATTATCGATACAAAATCGAAAATTCGTTTCCATTTTTAGGTTTTTTGGGTGTTACTTCTACACCGTTTTAGCTAGAGACTTAAAATTTATTTATTTGGATAGATATTACGGATACGCAGATTACATAATTTTCAGATTTTAGATGCCACGCCCCCTCCGGCCCAAATATGAAAAAAAAACGCATTTCAAATACTAGGGACTTGCAATTTTGCAAATAGATATATAAAGATACTCCTAATCTACTCTGAAAATTTCATGAAAATCGTCCATCTAGAAATGGAGTTATAAGTATCGAAAGTTCAGCCCAAGCCACCCCCAAGCCACGGCAGCAACTGCGCAGTTAGCAGAGCGCGCGCTTATAAGTCCGTAAAGAAGAAGAGTATCACTTTTCTTGCAGGGTTCAGGGTATCTCGTAGTCGAGCCGTCTCGACAAGAGTCTTCTTACTTGTTTATATTTATACAGTGGTTCACAGCTTATTTCAAACCAGCACCTTACAAAAAGTCTTCTGCATATACATATATAGATACTAATTTATTTCATTTGTGAATTTTTTATATATTTATGAATATCATATTCATAATCTTAATAGATAAATACGATTGTCTGTCTAGAAACAGAATTATTAATCGATAAAGTTTTCGCAGCAAACCCATATGGCGCAGCAAGCATGGCAACGAGACAGCAAGCCGCCTGCAATGCTTACACACATACAAGCGTACAAGCATAGATCACCGTGCGTGTGTGCTCGTGCTTCTATACTCTGTTCCCAAAGGGAAAAGAGTATATTGGGTTTGTGCAATGTCCGTCTTGCTGTCCGTCCGTCTGTCCGTCTGTCCATATGAACGCAATATTTTTCAGCGCTATTAGAGCTAGAGACTTGAAATTTTAAACATTTACTTATATATGCTCCCGAATTATAAAGTGTAAAAATTCTCCCGATCCGCCCACTAGGGGCGTGACAAATCGGAAAACTCCTGCGCCCATAGGCCAGTAATCATACAAGATGATGAGCTAGAGAGTTGCAATTTGGAATGTATACTAAAGCTATGGCGGATATATCTACGCCCATTGGGGGCGTGGCAAATCGGGAAATACGTACCTTCTACACCGTTAAAGCTAAAACGCTGAAAATTAGCATGTGAGTCAATGTTATGATTCTAAGAACATCTATCAAAAATTTATATGTCTACGCCCATTCGGACGTGAATATGTAGTGATTTTTCAAATTGTGCTATATTTTGAACACTATTGACACTAGAGACTTGAAATTTTGGGTTGACAACTAGTGATGTAAAAAATCATCGATGCATCGAGCATCGATGTTTTTTTTTACTGATTTTTCCGATGTTTTTCGATGTTTTCGCTGATACCGATGTTGAGCGATGCATCGATGTTTTGCAAAACATCAATGGTTTAATTTCATAATAACATAACATTGTCATTTTGTGATCAGTGAATAGCAAACTTTAAAATTTTAGTGATCCTTCTTAAATCCTTATGAATGAAGTCATACCACAGACTACCGTGAGCTCCATATCTTTTTGGGACCACCATTATGAGCTTGCTCAACGTCATAATCCGAATGTGGACATGGATTTAGAAATAACTGCTTATCTTCAAATGCAGTTTACCGCATTCGAAAGCGACCCTTTATGTGTTTGGGAAGGTATGAAAGTACCTAACCCAATTTATACAAAATTGCAAACAAAATTTTGCAGTTTAAAAAACATAAAATATTCGTTTTATTGTCAAACGGAAATGTTTTAAAACATCGGCCATACATCGATGCATCGAATTTTCAATCCGATGTTTCAACCCAACATCGATGTTTGATTTTGAACACATAGATGGACATCGACATCGATGTTTTCATTCAAATTTACATCACTATTGACAACCCAAGACTAATAAGCTATGGTAGATATATCTACGCCTACAGGGGGCGTGGCAAACCGCAAAAGTTTATAAAACGCTTGCTGCCGATTGATAATAATTTATAAACATACGCACATGAATTGTGCATTTAAGCTAAAACTAAAACAACTTTTCCGATTTGCCACGCTGCTTGCTTGGCAAGCAGTTTTTCTATGCATGCATATATGTATGTATATATGTACACAGATGTTTGTATTTGTGTATACACATCCAAGTGTGTATACATATTGCAAGAAGTGCGATTGTATTGTTTTGTTTTGTCACAAGCTGCTGATCAGCTGGTCAGCTGATCAGCTGTGAATTTATTTAGGTTTAGCTAACGATTACATGTTGTTTTCAAAAGACCTAGGTTCGAATCCCGCTACAAACTTTTTATTTATTAATCGAAAACTTAAAATTTATTTTTTAAATTCATTAATATTATTATATTTATGTTAAAATGCTTTCTGCCATCTTAGCAATTGCTACTAAGCTATTAAATGCATGAATTATGCAGTTGGCCACAACAAACTTCTTTGACGATTTGCCACGCCCCCAGTGGGCGTAGACGCATTATGCCTGCAAAATTTGGTTGCTTACATTCCAAAAATGCGAAAATTACAGGGTATTTTTCGATATGCCACGCCCCCCAAAAGGCTGAAAAATTATTTTTGGGGCATCGATAGAGGAGAACATTACTAGCTCAACCATCCAATTTTCAAGCTTCTAGCTCTAAAACTGTAGGAGATATAAACTTTTGCGGTTTGCCACGCCCCCTGTGGGCGTAGATATATCCACCATAGCTTATTAGTCTTGGGTTGTCAACCCGAGTATACATGCAAAATTTCAAGTCTCTAGTGTCAATAGTGTTCAAAATATAGCACAATTTGAAAAATCACTATATATTCAGGTCCGACTTGCCACGCCCCAATGGGCGTAGATATAAAACTTTTTGATCGATCTCAGAATCATAACATTAACTAACATGCAAAATTTCAGCGTTCTAGCTTTAACAGTGTAGAAGATACGTATTTCCCGATTTGCCACGCCCGCAATGGGCGTAGATATATCCGGCATAGCTTTTTATACCCTGAACCCATTGAAAATGGGAATTCAGGGTATAATGGTTTTGTGAAATGTATGTAACAGGCAGAAGGAGACGTCGCAGACCCTATAAAGTATATATATTCTTGATCAGCATAAAAAAATAAGTTGATTGAGCCCTGTCCGTCCGTCCGTCCGTCCGTATGAACGTCGAGATTTCGGAAACTACAAAAGCTAGAGAGCTGAAATTTCACATGAACACTCGTATGTTACCTACGCAATACGAGTTTATTTTGTTTTTTCGATAACTCGTTCCATTTCCAAATTATCGATAAAAAATCGAAAATTCGTTTCAATTTTTTAGGTTTTTTGAGTGTAACTACTACACCGTTTTAGCTAGAGACTTCGACTTTAAATATTTAGTTAGATATTATGGATACGCAGATTTTGTAATTTTCAGATTTTTGATGCCACGCCCCCTTCGCCCACAATTTGGAAAAAACTCATTTCAAATACTAGAGACTTGCAATTTGGCACATAGATAGATATATATACCCTTAATCTACCCTAAAAATTTCATGAAGATCGTCCATCTAGAAATGGAGTTATAAGCGTCCAAAGTTCAGCCCAACCCACCCCCAAGGCACGTCAGCAACTGCGCAGTTAGCAGAGCGCGCGCCTCCAAGTGCGTAAAGATGAAGAGTATCACTTTTTTTGCAGGGTTCAGGGTATCTCGTAGTCGAGCCGTCTCGACTAGAGCCTTCTTACTTGTTGAACTTGGGTTGTCACCCCGAGTATACATTTCAAATTGAAACTCTCTAGCTCATCATCTAGTATGATAACTTGACTATGGGCGGAAGAGTTTTCCGATTTGCCACGCCCCTAGTGGGCGGATCGGGAAAATTTTAACACTTTATAATTCGGGAGCATATATGAGTATATGTTTAAAATTTCAAGTCTCTAGCTCTAATAGCGCTGAAAAATATTGCGTTCATACGGACGGACGGACGGACAGCAAGACGGACATTGCACAAACACAATATACTCTTTTTCCCTTTTTAAGGGAACAGAGTATAAAAATTAAAAAATAATAATTTTTGAAAAAAAAGTTTTCTGCGGGATTCGAACCCACGCACCTAAGTACAGCTTGCATAGCGCTTACCACCAGCGCCACTGCCCTGACGTTGTATTCGGTAACTAAAACCAAATAAGGCATTGCTAGAGCGTCTCTGACACAACTAAAGTAATGATCGAAAAATTCCCAATTCAGTCACAATTCTTAGAATATTCTGACATCTAAACTTTTGTATGTATACATAGAAAATTGTGTGTATACTCGTATAGTGTGTACACGTGTAAATCTGTATGTATAAGTAGGAAAAACGTTTGTTGCTTGCCATGTACGTTTTCTAATTGGCGAAATATTTCGTTAATTAAATGTTTATTAAATGAATAAGATGCACCTATGGGAACAAAGTATATCGCTGTTAGTTGCGCCTAACTGCAACGTTCTTACTTGTTTTGTTTTGTCACAAGCTGACCAGCTGATCAGCTGTGAATTTAGTTAGGTTTAGCTAACGATTACACGTTACTTTCAAAAGACCTGGGTTCAAATCCCGCTGGAAACATTTTATTTATTAATCGAAAACTTAAAAATTTTATTTTTTAAATTCATTAATATTATTATATTTATGTTAAAATGCTTTCTGCCATCTTAGCTATTGCTACTAAGCTATTATATGCATGAATTATGCAGTTGGCCACAACAAACTTCTTTGCCGATTTGCAACGCCCCCAGTGGGCGTAGACGCATTATTTTTTGCCAGTTCTTAGAAAGAGCCGAGGCTAACATGCCTGCAAAATTTGGTTGCTTACATTCCAAAAATGCGAAAATTACAGGGTATTTTTCGATACGCCCCCAAAGAGGCTGAAAAATTATTTTTGGGGCATCGATAGAGGAGAACATTAGTAGCTCAACCATTCAATTTTCAAACTTTCAGCTTTAAAACTGTAGGAGATATAAACTTTTGTTATTTGCCACGCCCCCTGTGGGCGTAGATTATATTTACCATATCTTATTGATCTTGGGTTGTCAACCCGAGTATACATGCAAAATTTCAAGTCTCTAGTGTCAATAATGTTCAAAATATAGCACAATATGAAAAATCACTATATATTCAGGTCCGACTTGCCACACCCACAATGGGCGTAGACATAAAACTTTTTGATCGATCTTCTTAGAATCATAACATTAACTCACATGCAAAATTTCAGCGTTCTAGCTTTAACGGTGTAGAAGATAGGTATTTCCCGATTTGCCACGCCCCCAATGGGCGTAGATATATCCGGCATAGCTTTTTGAACTTGGGTTGTCACCCCGAGTACATTCCAAATTGCAACTCTCTAGCTCATCATCTAGTATGATAGCTTGCCTATGGGCGCAAGAGTTTTCCGATTTGTCTCCGCCCCTAGTGGGCGGATCGTGAAAATTGTTACACTTTTTAATTCGGGAGCATATATGAGTAAATGTTTAAAATTTCAAATCTCTAGCTCTAACAGCGCCGAAAAATATTGCGTTCATACAGACGGACTGACAGCAAGACGGACATTGCACAAACCCAATATAATTTGGGAACAAAGTATAGAAAATCTGTCATGAAAGCATTTTAAAACCTAGTGAAAGGTATATATATTATATGTATATGCAAATATGTTATCTTCATTTCAATAAAATTTTAATATTATGATCATAATATTCATATCCATATGCCAAACCAAACTAGTATTTGAAATACATTTTTTACACATTTGTGGGTGTGGGGGTTAATTAGGGACCTGAATCCAAAATCTGACAAAACCCGAAATTGTATTAAATTAGTATCTGTATATATGCAAAAGACTTGAACACTAACTCTAAAGATTAACGAAATATAATTTTATACGAACCTAACACAAAAAAAAATGAACTCTAGCTCTATATCTTCGGAAATCGACACATTTATACATACGGACATGGCTATATCATCTTTTCTCGTTACTCTGATCAAGAATATATATACTTTATGGGGTCTGCCACGCCTCCTTCTGCCTGTTACATACATTTAAAAAAAAAAAAAAACATTATACCCTGAATTCCCATTTTCAATGGGCTCAGGGTATAAAAAGGCGGAAAATCTGATATTTCCAATTATAGAGGCATTGCGAAACTTTCTATTATTCCGAAATAAAAACACTCCACATTTGCCGAATTCAAAAATTGAACTGTTTATTTCTTAAAATCCTAGTGCTTATATACCTTAAAAATAATTCCAGGCACTGGAAGGTTACAATTAATTCCATGCACACAAGTGCACAGATGTTTGTCAAGTGTCCCTTTTCGATCGCTAAGCCGTTCTCACGTCTCGCGTTACATTTTTATTACTTGCTGCGTTGGTCGCTGCAGCTAAGGGATGACATGTTTATTGCTTGGCTTCAGATAACGCTCAGGTTATCGACTATTGCCTATTTTTAATATATTTGTATATAAGTGGCATGTTCATGCTTGAACAACCTTCCTAGTTGTATTTCTCATTCAAAGATACTTATGTATGCAGATGATGTAAAACTTTGCTTTTCATATTATAACATATAACGCAATTGAACATGTACATCTTCAAGATGACCTTAATGCATTTCAAGGTTGGTGTGAGGCTAATCAATTACATTTAAATTGCTCCAAGTGTATGACAATGACCTCCTATCGTACTGTTCCCCTCTTGCTCGATTATAAAATAAATAATATTTCCTTACAACGTATCTTCACCGTCAAAGACCTTGGCGTTCGCTTTGACACTAAACTTATCTATCATAGTAGGCTTCTTCTTATTGATCTGCCATCATTAATGCATCGTAGGACAATCTTAGGTAACGCTTTCCTTCATAATTTGATTCATGGTAATATTGATTCACCCACCCTGTTAATGCGGCTGCCTTTCTCTGTCCCTTCCCGAAGTACTAGAAACTATCGTCCGTTAAATTTACCACATTACACCACGGATTATTCTTTACATTCTGCTTTCCATGTTTAATGTGTTAACTATAATAAATATTATCACGTATTCTCCTTAGAGCTCTCTCTACCGCTAATAAAATCATTGCTTTCAGCTTATCTTAGGGAACATAATCCATATGCCCGGATGTGAACATAGTTTTTGTTTTTGCTATCTATCGGATTTCACTCTCTTCATCTCACTCTGAATTTAGTCATTGTTTCTTGCTAATCTTAAGTCTAAATATTTATTTTTAAATTGTTAGTTCATAATTAGTCCTAAGAACTTTTAATATTACATTTTAAGTTTTCAAATAACACTATTTTGTCATACTTTCATTAGTATCACTGACCACTCATGGCTGTGAATAGGAGCATAGCTGGCCGGACTGGCAAATAAAACACCCCCATAGGGTTGGTGATACTAATGATAATTTAAATGTTCTGTACTTGTTTTTTAAGCTATATTAATTTAAAGTTATATTTGTATTAAGCGTGACTTTAGTTATGTCAACACCTTAATTAAAACAAGTAAGGATGCTGTAGTCAAGACTGTTCGACTACGAAATCCCCTGAGCCCTTCTTCGAACGAATAATATTCCAAGAAAATGCTCCGTTTCGATTCTCCACGAGTAAGAAACTATACATGCAAACTCACTCGCACACACACACGCTGATCAACCCTTGTAGGCACGTATGTGTGTGAGCATTGCAAGCGTGTTGCTGTCTCGCTGCCTTTGTTGCTGCGCCACATGGGTTTTCTTGCAAAAACTTCATTGATTAATAATTCTGTTTCTAGACGGACAATCGTATTCATCTCTTCAGATTATGAATATGATATTCATATTTATATGCTAAACCAAACTGCATGTCTTTAGTATTTCAAATGCATTTATTCACATTTGGGGCTGTGGGAGGAATCGGGACCGGAATCCAAAATCTGACAAAAACCGAAATTGTAATAAATTAGTATCTATATATATGTATGCAAAAGACTTGAAAACTCTAACTCTAGGGATGAATTGGATATAATTTTATAACTGGTTCCCGATAAAGCTTTTATCGATAACTTTGGAAATATACGAGTTATCGAATTTCTGAAATAAACTCGTACTGCGCGTGCAATATACGAACCTAACACAAAAAGAATGAACTCTCTAGCTTTCGTATCTTCGGAAATCGACGCGTTCATACATACGGACGGACGGACGGACAGACGGACATGGCTATATCAACTTTTCTCGTCACCCTGCCTGTTAAATACATTTTTACAAAACCTTGAATTCCCATTTTCAATGGGTTCAGGGGGGCGTTTCATCCAAAATCTGAATTTTATAATCGGCGTATCCATAATATCTACCTAAATAAACAAATTTGTAGAAATTATGCCCAAAAAACCTGAAATATGTAAACTAATTTTTGTTTCGAATTTTTTATCGATAATTTGGAAATGGGATGAGTTATCGAAAAAACAAAATAAACTCGTACTGCGTAACTAACATACGAGTGTTAATGCGAAATTTCTCCTTCTGCCTGTTACATACATTTTCACAAAACCATTATACCTTGAATTCCCATCTTCAATGGGTTCAGGCTATAAAAAAAAACACGAGTATTCATGTAAAATTTCATCTTTTTAGCTTTTGTAGGTTAGGAAATCTCGGCGTTCATACGAACGCATGGACGGACAGGGATATATCGACTTACTTTTTCGTTCTGATCAACAATATCCATATATACTTTGTGGGGACTGCGACTTCTCCTTCTGCCTGTTACATACATATGTACATTTTCACATAACAATTATACCCTGAATTCCCATTTTCAATGAAAAAAAGAAAAAAACAAATTAACAGGCTCTCTCTCTCTCTCTCTCCCTCTTTGTAGCTTGCCTCCGCAGTCACCGGCGCACACTCCCACCAAGGGATTCGATGGCAACTTCAAGCTGGAGCCGAATCTGAGCGTCAAGGAATTTGCTACAACTTCAGCAAATGGCAATGGCAATCTGCAGTCAGTTGCTAACGCGACTGCTGCTATGGCCACGACGACACCGCAGCAGCGCAAGCGCTACAAGAAGCGGGTCCAGTTCCCGACCGATGCTCTCAACGGCTTTGCCGGTACAAAGAGCAAAACTGGAGCAGCTGCTGTTTACACCAGCAATAACAATAACAATAATAACAACACAGCTAAGGCGAAGAGGCAGGGATCGAAAGCATCAGCTGCTACTCTGAAAGCAAGTGCAACAGCAGCGGCGGCCGCCGCAGCAGCTGCCGTCTCATCAGCGCTGCCCGAGGTGTTGGACTGCCGCATCGCAGAAAAAATTAAGAGCGAGCTGGAAGCGTGCAGCAAGGAGTCGCTGTCAAGTGCACTTTGCCTCAAAAAAGCGGCAGCAGCAGCAGCAGTAACGCAACACAGTGATGACGATGAGGACAAGGAGGAGAATCTTCAGCACCAGCAGCATCAGCAAGAGCAGCATCTAGCAACAGCAGCGGCCGCAGCAGCAGTAGCAGTAGCTTCTCACCCAACCGCAGTTGCAGCATCGATGCTGACCAATGCGGATACGGTGGATGCAAGCAGTGCCACCAACGGGCAGCTTAGCAGTTTTTATGTGCACTCCAAGAGCCAAACCAGCTTCAAGAAGTCTCAATCCACAAAAGTAGCTGCAGCTGCTGCTGCGGCGGCAGCGACCGCAGCTATGATGCCACCAAATAGCTATGACGAGCCGGAAGATGATTCGGCTGCTGGGCCGGGCGATCACGATGACGAGGACGACGAAGAGCTGGATGAGGAGGCGCTAGCGCACGAAATGAAACTGGAGCAAAATTTTGTGGAAGAGGAGGATGAGCACGATATTGCGTTTAGGTCACAACAGTCTTGCCGCGAATGCTCCATCTCGCATGATCACAAGTTGTGCCCACTGCGCAATGCTTGTGGCAATGTAACGGACGCAGTGGATCTCGCCGAATGGATCGAGCGTCGTAATTTAGAGGCCCTGGCCAAACTGAAAGCAGATGCTCAGCGAAAGGCAAAGGTGGGCAGGCCAAGACACGTTGACGACGAGGATGATATGGGGGACATGGACATGGACGAATCGTCGCAACTGTCCGAACTGGAGACCAAACCTTTGATTACCTTCGCCGAAGCTTCAGTGCCCGCCGAATTCGAGCTTCATAACGTCGAACCGAATGTAACTGGCGTCTTTGCCCGCACCGAGGTCCGAGCCTACACCAAGCTGGGGCCGCTCATCGGACAGCCGGTGCAGACCGGCGAAGTGCGCGAGGGTAGCGACATGAAATGGATATTCGAAATGTGCGAGGCTGGAGCCGACAAATCCTATCTGCTCTGCTGCGATAATCCCAATGCCTCCAACTGGTTGCGCTTCATTCGCCCAGCGCCCAGCTACGAGGAACGCAACGTAAACCTTGTCTCCATCGATCGACAAGCGTACTTTGTGAGTTGTCGTGATCTCCGCAATGGCATGGAGCTGCTCTACTGGAGCGATGACTGCAACACCATGTGGCGTAAGAAGCACACCGAGAAGACTAGTAAGATTCTTAATCAGCATCCCAACTTTTGTTTGCTTCTCTTTTTAGACCCTGAACCCAGTGAAAATGGGAACTCAGGGTATAACTAAACATTTAACTCATGAATGTCTCAATTTTATTCTCTTGCTTAAAAAAAAAATAACAAATTAAAAAAAAATAATAAAAAAAAAAAACAGATTGCGGTGGATGCAATTTGAAGTTTGAGCACCCGCTCTATTATCGCACGCACTGCTCTGTTTTTCATGACCCATCGATGAGCCTCACCATACGGAAGTACCAGTGTAAAGTATGCGGCGAGGCGGTGCTGGGCAAAGACAACATTATGAAGCATGCGGCCGAGAAGCACGACGGCAAGGGCGCGTATCAGTGTCAGTTCTGTAACAAGTTCTTCCTACGGCTCAATTATCTGGAGATACATCGCACGTATGGCTGTGCCTCGAATCCAAATCGATCGCGACCCGTTTGCGATTTCTGTGGTCGCAAATTCTGTCAGCCACAGAAGCTGAAGGCCCATATTAAGCGTGTCCACAGTGGTAAGTCGCGCATGCCACGGCGCCAACTTAAGCTGCCCTAACCCCTGCAGGCTCAATCCTCAATCCTTAATCCATAAATACTTGCGTAGATGTCTGTATATTGTAAGCGTATGCAATCCTAGCGGCGAATATCGTAAGCTTGTATTACACAACGTCGCTGTATCGCTTCTCCCCACTCCTATAAAAAATATCCCTTCATACTATAAAACATTGTATCTTATATAATAATATCGTAAAATAACGCAACCTGCTTAGTTGTACTTACTAACTAACCATTCAAGCGCACACACACTCACAACTATCAGTCATCACTTGAACATACAGGCACGTCTATGATCGCTCATCCTCATGCATTTTCAGTTGACTGCCGAATTGGTTGACACTCTTTTTTCTAGCTTGGTTAATTGATTTGGTTACCCTCTTTAGTTTACACACATCACACAGCCACTATGCTTTGTAAATGGTCCCTCTAAATAGTTATCAAATAGCTTATTCGATTAAACTTTTATTTTGACTGAGTTGGGTAATTTACTATTAATAAGTATAAGCTGAATATAGTCCTGAACAGCATTCAAATCTAAGAATTTAATCATCAGATCATTCAGCTGAGTTAATGTTTTGCTGTGTATTTTATTTTTAAAGGAAAACAGTTGATAATCGATTCTGAAACAATATATCATAAGTATTCCAATACAGAATTAAACATAATTTGTACAAAAGCGATTTCTTATTAATTTCAACTTGCTCTAGAGATAAATTAAAAATGATTTAAAGATTGCAAGAGTTACAAGTAAGAACGTTGCAGTTAGGCGCAACTAACTGCGATATACTTTGTTCCCATAGGTGCATCTTATTTAATTAATAAACATTTAATTAACGAAATATTTCGGCGATTAGAAAACGTACATGGCAAGCAACAAACGTTTTTCCTACTTATACATACCGATTTACACATGTATACACTATACGAGTATACACACAATTTTCTATGTATGCATACAAAAGTTTGCATGTCAGAATATTCTAAGAATTGTGACTGAATTGGGAATTTTTCGATCATTACTTTAGTTTTGTCAGAGACGCTCTAGCAATGCCTTATTTGGTTTTAGTTAACAAATGTCAGGTCAGGGCAGTGGCGCTGATGGTAAGCGCTATGCAAGCTGTACTTAGGTGCGTGGGTTCGAATCCCGCAGAAAACTTTGTTTCAAAAATTATTTATTTTTTATTTATTTATTTTTTTTTGTATATTTATTGTAAAATGCTTGCTGCCAATTGATAATAATTTATAAACATACGCATATGAATTGTGCATTTAAGCTTAAATTAAAACAACTTTTCCGATTTGCCACGCTGCTTGGCAAGCAGTTTTTCAATGCATGCATATATGTATGTATGTATGTACGTACACAGATGTTTGTATTTGTGTATACACATCCAAAAGTGTATACATATTGCAAGAATTGCGATTGTATTGTTTTGTTTTGTCACAAGCTGCTGATCAGCTGACTAGCTGATCAGCTGTGAATTTATTTAGGTTTAGCTAACGATTACACGTTATTTTCAAAAGACCTGAGTTCAAATCCCGCTGGAAACTTTTTATTTATTAATCGAAAACGTATACATTTTATTTTTGAAATTCATTAATATTTATGTTGAAATGCTTTCTGCCATCATAGCAATTGCTACTAAGCTATTATACGCATGAATTATGCAGTTGGCCACAACAAACTTCTTTGACGATTTGCCACGCCCCCAGTGGGCGTAGGCGCATAATGCCGGTTTTAGAAAGGGCCGAAGCTAACATGACTGCAAAGCATATATGAGTATATGTTTAAAATTTCAGGTCTCTAGCTCTAATAGCGCCGAAAAATATTGCGTTCATACGGACAGACGGACGGACAGCAAGACGGACATTGCACAAACCCAATATACTTTCTTCCTTTTGGGAACAAAGTATAAAAATTGATTTTATCATAAAGCAGTTAATCGCTTTGAAACAGCATATAAAAGATTTAAATTGTAGATAGTCATGTTATTATAACATCATATATGTACATATGTATATACTACAAATTTAATTGAACATCTAGGCAATTATAGCTAAAATACAAAGAATCACAAATATAGAAAAACATACCCAACAGTCGTAAGCTGCGGCATTATATAATCGCTTTTAGTAATTTTACTTTGATTATACTTTGTTCCCGAAGGGGAAAAAGTATATTGGGTTTGTGCAATGTCCGTCTTGCTGTCCGTCCGTCTGTCCGTATGAACGCACTTGAAATTTTAAACATATACTCATATATACTCCTGAATTATAAAGTGTAAAAATTTGCCCGATCCGTCCACTAGGGGCGTGGCAAATCGGAAAACTCTTCCGCCCATAGTCAAGTTATCATACTAGATGATGAGCTAGCGAGTTGCAATTTGAAATGTATACTCGGGGTGACAACCTAAGTTCAAAAAACTATGGCGGATATATCTACGCCCATCGGGGGCGTGGCAATTCGGGAAATACGTATCTTCTACACCGTTAAAGCTAGAACGCTGAAATTTTGCATGTGAGTTAATGTTATGATTCTAAGAAGATCGATTAAAAAGGTTTATGTCTACGCCCATTGGGGGCGTGGCAAATCGGACCTGAATATATAGTGATTTTTCAAATTGTGCTATATTTTGAACACTATTGACACTAGAGACTTGAAATTTTGCATGTATACTCGGGTTGACAACCCAAGATCAATAAGCTATGGTAGATATATCTACGCCCACCGGGGGCGTGGCAAACCGCAAAAGTTTATATCTGCTACAGTTTTAGAGCTAAAAGCTTGAAAATTAGATGGTTGAGTTACTAATGTTCTCCTCTATCGATGCCCCAAAAATAATTGTTCAGCCTCTTTGGGGCGTGGCATATCAAAAAATACCCCGTAATTTTCGCATTTTCGGAATGTAAGCAACCAAACTTTGCAGTCATGTTAGCCTCGGCCCTTTCTAAGAACTGGCCAAAATTATGCGTCTACGCCCACTGGGGGCGTGGCAAATCGGCAAAGAAGTTTGTAGTGGCCAACTGCATAATTCATGCGTATAATAGCTTAGTAGCAATTGCTATGATGGCAGAAAGCATTTTAACATAAATATTAATGAATTTCAAATATAAAATGTATAAGTTTTCGATTAATAAATAAAAAGTTTCCAGCGGGATTCGAACCTAAGTCTTTTGAAATCAACATGTAATCGTTAGCTAAACCTAAATAAATTCACAGCTGATCAGCTGACAAAACAAAACAATACAATCGCACTTCCTGCAATATGTATACAGACTTGGATGTGTATACACAAATACAAAAATCTGTGTACATACATACATACATATATGCATGCATAGAAAAACTGCTTGCCAAGCAGCGTGACAAATCGGAAAAGTTGTTTTAATTTTAGCTTAAATGCACAATTCATATGCGTATGTTTATAAATTATTATCAATTGGCAGCAAGCATTTGATAATAAATATACACATATAAAAAAAATTAAAAAATAATAATTTTTGAAAAAAAAAAGTTTTTTGCGGGATTCGAACCCATGCGCCCAAGTATAGCTCGCACAGCGCTTACCATCAGCGCCACTGACCTAATATCAGCTGTGTTAACTAAAACCAAATAAGGCATTTCTAGAGCGTCTCTGACAAAACTAAAGTAACGATCGAAAACTTCCCAATTCAGTCACAATTCTTAGAATATTCTGGCATGCAAACTTTTGTATGCATACATAGAAAATTGTGTGTATACTCGTATAGTGTGTACATGTGTAAATCTGTATGAATGTACATATGTATAGGAAAAACGTTTGTTGCTTGCCATGTCCGTTTTCTAATTGCCGAAATATTTCGTTAATTAAATTTTTATTAAATAAATAAGATGCACTTATGGGAACAAAGTATATCGCAGTTAGTTGCGCCTAACTGCAACGTTCTTACTTGTTTTGATTTGCATTTGACATTTGGTCATTGATCTTCAGCAGAGATTGGAACAATCCACTAATATTCTTATACACTATTTGGTTCGTCCGATCTAGAGACTTATGCTTTCTTTGTATTTATGTAAAGGGTTTACGTTTTGTAATTTGTGTTTTAGTTAGTTGGGTTTGTCGATTTACCTATAAATTCTATTTCTGTACTCGCTAATTTTCTTTCAAAATCACCACAATCCGAAAATTTCATTTTCTTCATACAATTTCATTTTAGATATGGCTGAAGTTTTACGAGATTTTCAGTGTAAATTATGTTCAAAACTTCTAGGATCACGTGCGGCACTGCAGCGCCACTCGAAGGAGGTGCACAGCCGCAACTCGACCGTGGTCAGTTGTCCGCGCTGCCAGAAACTTTTTCAGAATCGCAGCAACCTGAAGATTCACATGCTCACGCACTCGGGCGTGCGTCCTTTTAAGTGAGTAAGCCGACTATCTCTCTTCATTATAAAATGTCTAGTTCTATTATATCCGTTTCTTTTGTCGTAATTTCACTTACGGCCATAGATCAGAGCCTTTGATATCCTGGGCCTTCATTAATATAAGTGATTGTGTACCAAACATAGCAAGTAAGAAGGCTCTAGTCGAGAATGTTCGACTACAAGATACCATCATACCATCCTACAATAAGCTAGTAAGAAGGAAGAGCCGGCTCGACTACGAGATACCCTTAACCCTGCAGAAAAAACTAATACTCTTTTTCATTACGGACGGTGGCTTGGGGGTGGGTTGGGCTGAACTTTGGACGCTTATAACTCCATTTCTAGATGGACGATCTTAAAATGTTCAGAATAGATTCAGAGTATCTAAATGTATCTATATCCCAAATTGCAAGTCACTAATATTTGAAATTCGTTTTTTTTTTTTTCAAATTAGGGGCGAAGGGGGCGTGGCATCTAAAATCAGACAATTTCAAAATCTGCGTATCCATAATATCTATCTAGATGGACGATCTTCATCGAATTTTCAGAGTAGATTACGAGTATCTAAATGTATCTATTTACCAAATTGTAAGTCTCTAGTATTTGAAATGCGTTTTTTTTTTTTCAAATTGGGGGCAAAGGGGGCGTGGCACCCAAAATCTGAAAACTACAAAATCTGCGTCTCTATAATATTTATCTAAATATATAACGTTGAAGTCTCTAGCTAAAACGGTGTAGAAGCACTAACCATACATATGGTTAGTGGTAGAAGTTATGTTCAAACAACCTAAAATATGTAAACGAATTTTCGATTTTTTATCGATAATTTGAAAATGGGATGAGTTATCTAAAAAACAAATCAAACTCGTACTGCGTAGAGAACATACGAGCGTTCGTGTGAAATTTCAGCTCTCTAGCTTTTGTAGTTTCCGAAATCTCGACGTTCATACAGACGGACAGACGTACGGACGGACAGACGGACAGGGCTAGACAGGGCGCAACTAACTGCGAGAGACTCTGACCCATAAGTGCCGTTTATTTATTTAATAAACAATAATAAATAATTAGCAAACGCTAATGGCAAGCAACAAACGTTTTTCCCATACATACATACATACACATTTACACATGTACACACTATACGAATATACACACGATTTGTGACTGAATTGTGAATTTTTCGATCGCTACTTTAGTTTTGTTAAAACGCGCTCTAGTTATGCCTTATTTGGTTTTAGCTAATGAACTTCAAACTATGGCAGTGGCGCTGGTGCTATGCAAGCTGTAATTAGCTGCGTGGGTTCTAATCCGAAAATTACTATTTTTTAATTTTTGTTCATATTTGTATATTTAATATTTGTATATTAATTATAAAATGTTTGCTGCCAATAATTTATAAACATACGCATATGAATTGTGCATTTAAGCACTAGAAACTGCTTTTCCGATTTGCCACGCTGTCGCGGGCAAGCAATTTTTCTATGCTTGCATACATGCATATATGTATGTATGTATGTGTATACAAATGTTTGTACATGTGTACACATCCAAGTGATATAGCAGTGAACTTATTTAGGTTTAGCTAACGATTACATGTTATTTTCAAAAGACCTGGGTTCGAATCCCGCTGGAAACTTTTTGTTTATTAATCGAAAACTTATAACATGACTGCAAAATTTGGTTGCTTAGATATATCATAGCTTATTGATCTTGGGTTGTCAACCCGAGTATACATGCAAAATTTCAAGTCTCTAGTATCAATAGTGTTCAAAATATAGCACAATTTGAAAAATCACTACATATTCACGTCCGAATGGGCGTAGACATATAAATTTTTGATAGATCTTCTTAGAATCATAACATTGACTCACATGCTAATTTTCAGCGTTCTAGCTTTAACGGTGTAGAAGATACGTATTTCCCGATTTGCCACGCCCCCAATGGGCGTAGATATATCCGGCATAGCTTTTTGAACTTAGGTTGTCACCCCGAGTATACATTTCAAATTGCAACTCTCTAGCTCATCATCTAGTATGATAACTTGACTATGGGCGGAAGAGTTTTCCGATTTGCCACGCCCCTAGTGGGCGGATCGGGCAAATTTTAACACTTTATAATTCGGGAGCATATATGAGTATATGTTTAAAATTTCAAGTCTCTAGCTCTAATAGCACCGAAAAATATTGCGTTCATACGGACAGAATAGATTACGAGTATTTTAATGTATCTTTTTGCAAGTCTCTAGTATTTGAAATGCGCTTTTTTCAAATTGGGGGCGAATGGGGCGTGGCATCAAAAATCTAAAAATTACAAAATCGGTGTATCCATAATATCTATCTAAATTATTAATTTGTAGTCTCTAGCTAAAACGGGGTAGAAGTTACGCCCAAAAAAACAAAAAAAAAAATGTAAACGAATTTTCGGTATTTTATCGATAATTTGAAATTGAGATGAGTTATCGAAAAAAATAAAAAAAAAATAAACTCGTACTGCGTAGCTAACATACGACATATATTACATATGTGAAATTTCAGCTCTCTAGCTTTTGCAGTTTCCGAAATCTCGACGTTCATACAGACGGACAAACGGACAGACGGACGGACGGGCGGACAGACGGGCGGACGGACGGACAGACGGACAGAACTAGATCAACTTATTTTTTTAAGCTGATCAAGAATATATATACTTGCGAAGTCTCCTTCTGCCTGTTACATACATTTCCACAAAACCATTATACCCTGAATTCCCATTTTCAATGGGTTCAGGGTATAAAAATACATACACGCACGCAGCCACACGCTGATATACTCTTGTAGGCATGTATGTACATATGTGTGTACGCATTGCAGGCGTCTCGCTGTCTCGCTGTCCGCTGTCTCGCTTACTCTGCCACGTGGGTTTTGCTGCGATAATCTATTTTATTAATAATTCTGTTTCTAGACGGACAATAAAACTTTCATATTATGATCATGACATTCATATCTATATGCCAAACCAAACAGTATATCTCTAGTATTCGAAGTAGATTTTGTACACATATAGGAGTGTGAGGGTGAATAGAGGGGACCAGAATCCAAAAGCTGAAAAAAATCTGAAATTGTATTAAATTAGTATCTATGTATATGCAGAAAACTTGGAGACTCTGTTTCTAAATATGAACAATATATAATTTTATAACTGATTCTCGATAAATGTTCTTTTCGATAACTCTAACGAATATACTGGTGGCGTCGGAAATTTCGCAATAATTGATGGAGTGATGGACATCCTTAAATACATTGACATTTTGAAAAAAAATTTGGCCCCAAGTGTAGAAATGATAGGTTTATCACGGTCTTATTATTTCCAATAGACAATGGTTTCAAACATATCTCGCATAACACCAAAATGTATTTGGCATATCACCACAGAGTCCTGATCTTAATCTAATCGAACATTGTTGGCATATCCAAACTGATAGAAGTATTAAAAGAGGAGTGGGTGAAAATTGACAAAAAATACACTGAAAAGTTATGTTGATGAAAAAAATACTGGAGGGGGTTATAAAGAATAAGGGCAACCCCACAAAATGCCAATGTTAAAAAAATTTAATCTTTCGCAGTTTATAAGAGTATTTTTTATGCATATGTATATGTTAAGTGTACGAAGACTTTATTGGAAGCAGAAACGCGTTTTTATGGTTTTTAGACTCTGTTCACTAAAAAGGAAAAAGAGTCTATTTGGTTTGTGCAATATCCGTCCGTCCGTCTTTTTATACCCTGAACCCATTGAAAATGGGAATTCAGGGTATAATGGTTTTGTATACAAATATAAAAAAAAATTAAAAAATAATAATTTTTGGAAAAATATTTTCTGCGGGATTCGAACCCACGCAGCTAATTACAGCTTGCATAGCACTTACCACCAGCGCCACTGCCATAGTTTGAGGTTCGTTAGCTAAAACCACTAACCATACAACACATAGACTGGACAAGTAGAACAAACTTTTTTCACGCACAAAAATATGAGCGAATCGCCGCACAACTTCGTATTTGTTCGGTTTGGGCAATTCGAGCTCGGGCAGTCAAAATATGAAACGACAAATTCATTGCGCTGCCAGCGGTCGACCAGGATGGTCATATTTTCATATGAGCATTTTCTATGCGATATTTTACTTTACTCTCCCTCTCTCTTTTTTTCTCTCTCTATTTCACTCTATGCGAGCACAAGCCAGTTGCCCACGAAAATTGAAATTTGTTCGCGAGTGGCAATCCGCGACGATCCCGTCTGCCATTCTTAGTAAGAGTATGCCGAACTCTTAAACGGCTTTGCCATGCTCATGCAAAATTTTAGTGTTTTCGTAAAGATTTTTGGGAAGGGTATGAAAGCGCTGATGTGCATAAGCATTACTTTTTCGCGATGAGCATGCACACACACATTTACTGTGTCTTGCTACATGTATGAGCATTTATATGACTGTGTGCGAAACTTTTGCTGCCTATAGCAATTGCAGGGCCCAACACTTACAGTTTGTTATTCTTGTGGACCTCGGCCTTAGAATTGTGGGAACGGTCTTAGATTTGTTCGGCCTTGTAGACTGCCAAATCTACTTCCCCCATGCATATGGCATGTAAGTTTATATGCATACATATGCATTTCTTTTTATACATGTTTAATAAATAAAAATTACTATAACTAATTTAGTAACATAGCCCCCAAAACATTTTTTAACGGGTTATAAACGATTTAAGTGGATCTGGAAATTCATATGTATTGGCAATGTCAGAATACACCATGTACTCATTATTGCCAAAATGACTGCTGCAAGCCGTAAAGGCTTATTTGACAGTCACTCTACAATTCAAACCATACAAAATAGACAAGTGTTGGGCCCTGCAATTGCTACAGGCAGCAAAAGTTTCGCACACAGTCACATAAATGCTCATACATGTAGCAAGACAACTGGCAACTGGCTTGTGCTCGCATAGAGTGAAATAGAGAGAGAAAAAAGAGAGAGGGAGAGTAAAGTAAAATATCGCATAGAAAATGCTCATATGAAAATATGACCATCCCGGTCGACCGCTGGCAGCGCAATGAATTTGTCGTTTCATATTTTGACCCCCGAGCTCGAATTGCCCAAACCGAGCAAATACGAAGTTGTGCGGCGATTCGCTCATATTTTTGTGCGTGAAAAAAGTTTGTTCTACTTGTCCAGTCTATGTGTTGTATGGTTAGTGCTAAAACCAAATAAGGCACTGCTAGAGCGCCTTTTAACAAAACGAAACGTAAGTAACGACCGAAAAATTCACAATTCAGTGACAATTCTTAGAATATTCTGGCATGCAAACTTTTGTAGGCATACATAGAAAATTGTGTGCATACTCATATAGTGTGTACATGTATGTATGTATAGCAAAAACGCCTGTTGCTGGCCATATACGTTTGCTAATTGCCGAAATATTTTGTTAATTATATGTTTATTAAATAAATAAAATGCACCTATGGGAACAGAGTATTTCGCAGTTAGTTGCGCCTCACTGCAACGTTCTTACTTGTTATACCCTGAACCCATTGAAAAGGGGAATTCAGAGTATAATGGTTTTGTGAAAATGTATGTAACAGGCAGAAGGAGACGTCGCAGACCCCATAAAGTATATATATTCTTGATCAGCATAAAAAAATAAGTTGATTGAGCCCTTTCCGTCTGTCCGTCCGTCAGTCCGTCCGTCCATGAAGATCGTCCATTTCATGAAGATCGTCCATATAGAAATGGAGTTATAAACGTCCAAAGTTCAACCCAACCCACCCCCAATCCACGACAACAACTGCGCAGTTAGCAGAGAGCGCGCGCTCATAAGTGAGGAAAGAAGAAGAGTATCACTTCTTTTGCAGGGTTCAGGGTATCTCGTAGTCGAGCCGTCTCGACTAGAGCCTTCTTACTTGTTCAAATCTTAATTTTTCGGTAATATGATTTTGCTTATGTTTAATTTTGTTTTTAAATATGTACATATATAATATTGAATTGAATGTGTATTTTATTATACCCTGAACCCATTGAAAATGGGAATTCAGGGTGTAATGGTTTTGTGAAAATGTATGTAACAGTCAGAAGGAGACGTCGCAGACCCTATAAAGAATATATATTCTTGATCAGCATAAAAAAATAAGTTGATCTAGCCCTATCCGTCTGTCCGTCCGTATGAACGTCGAGATTTCGGTAACTACAAAAGCTAGAGAGCTGAAATTTCACATGAACACTCGTATATTCGCTACGCAATACCAGTTTATTTTGTTTTTTCGATAACTCTTCCCATTTCCAAATTATCGATAAAAAATAGAAAATTCGTTTCCACATTTTTGGTTTTTTGGGTATAACTTCTACACCGTTATGGCTAGAGACTTCAACTTTATATATTTAGATAGATATTATGGATACGCAGATTTTGTAGCTTTCAGATTTTTGATGCCACGCCCCTTTCGCCCCCTAATTTGAAAAAAACGCATTTAAAATACGAGAGACTTGCAATTTGGAAAAAGCTACAAATAGCTACATTAAGATACTCTTAATCTACTCTAAAAATTTCATAGGGATCTTTCATCTAGAAATGGAATTATAAGCGTCCAAAGTTCGGTCCGACCCACCTTCAAGCCACGGCAGCAACTGCGCGGTTAGCAGAACGCGCGCTTATACGTGCGTAAAGAGGAAGAGTATAACTTTTTTGCAGAGTTCAGGGTATCTCGTAGTCAAGCCGTCTCGACTAGAGCCTTTTCACTTGTTTTGCGAAATTGTTGTTAAAATATTAGTTAATAAATCATTTTTGCCCATCTTGCATCACTTATTCGTTGCCAAAGAAAAAAATCATTGCTGTACGAAGACATATTGGCCCACTATAAGTGTTGTAAGTTGGTGATTCAACAGATCTCATATCTTAACAGGATCCGTTTCGATTGAGCTTATGAATTATAATTTACACCTAAAGTAACCTGAATAACCATCAACTGACTATTATACGCAGGTGCGCGGAACCAGAGTGCAATGCCGCCTTCACCACAAAGCAGTGTCTGCAGTTCCATTATAAGAAGGTGCACAACTATACCCAAGAGCAGATGCCGAAGATAGAGCGGAGTGTGGCCTATACCTTCGATGCCTACTCGGGCGGCATGAAGGTGGACTTTTTGGGTAAGCCAGTGGGGCAGGCGCTCTTGGGTGCACCACAAGCGCTACGCCATAACGCTGCCGTCTCCTTCACAGAACAAGCACCGCGTCGACGACGCAAGAGTCTCGAGGATCAGAATCAAAACTCAATGCCCAGCAGCTCCATGCAGAGCGATACGGAATATAGTGATGACAACATATTTGAGGCCATCAAGAAGAGCGGCAAGTCGATAAAGGATCTATGCCGCAACGAGCCAAACCTGTCACTGCTAAGCTCCAAGATCTCCAGCATATTTGCCGAAAAAGTCCCGCCGGTGCAGCAGCCATCGCTGGTTGTAGGCGCTGCGGCTGGCAGCGGGCGTAAGCGAAAAAGAAAGAAGGACTCGGCCTCGGCACATGTCGCCCAACAGCAGCAACAGCAGCAGCAGCATCAGCAACAACAGCAGCAGCAGCAGCAACAACAGCAACACCAACAGCATCAGCAGCAGCAGCAACAGCTACAGCACCAGCAGCACGCACAACAATGCCATCAACAACAGCAACGGCCACAGCAACAACATCATGTCGGTCATTTAGATCAGTCGCCCTCGCATTTGTCACACCAGCAGCAGCATCAGCAGCAGCATCAGCAGCAGCACCATCAGCAGCACCAGCAGCAACAGCCCCATTATCATGCCCATAACCTCGCCCACGCCCACGCACATGCTCATACACATACACACGGCCATCAGCAACAACAGCAGCAGCAGGCGGCTGCGCACCATCAGCAGCAGCAGCTGCACGACGCCGACGTTGAGGACGAGAGCGCACGGCTGGAACAAGTGCGCCGCAAGCAAAACGCTCAGCTTAGTCTGGTCGAATCATTCCTGACCACCACTGCGCAGCGTCTGAGTGCCCAGCAGCAGGTACAGCAAGTGGTTGCTGCGGCAGCTGCCGTTTCCGCCATGGCCGGCGCCAGCGAGGATACCGCCAAGCTTGGCCACATGATGGGCCACATGGGCAGTGTAGGCGTAGGCCTGGACCAGGACGATGATGATGATGAGGATGATGAGGATGGCACAGTGCATCACTTGCACCAGCAACAGCAGCAGCATCAGCAACAACACCACACACATCACCACGCCCACACACATCATCATCAGCACGCACAGCAATCGGCTCAGCAGTCACACAATGATGCTGGCTATCGCCATGCGGCCGCTATGAATGCAACTCTCGGCCAGAATCTGGTCGTCAGCAAGGGCAGCAAGAAGTGGATCGGCGCTGACGATCGCCATTTGAGCGATAGCGGTGAAGTGGCCAACGATGCGGCTGTCGGCAGCGGCGCTGGTAGTGGTGGCATTCCTAGCTGTGGTCAGTTATCAGGCGGCGGTGACGCCAGCCAAGATCTTGGATTTGCAGTGCCGCCCAGCGCCGTAGACGAGCATAACAAGCTGTTGGGTCAGAATCGAGACTTTTTGGCGAGACTCATGAGTAGCGCCACAGCTAGCCATGCCACCCACGCAAGCCACCAGCACCAGCATAGCGCGCACAGCCGCGAGGAAGACGAAAATAGTTCCTTTCTGGATGTTGTCGAGTCCAACAACAATGCGGCTGCTGCTGCTGCCGCAGCCATGTCCCAATACCATCATAGTGCCTCCGCCAATGGTGGAGCAACGGGCGCTGGTGGTTCTTCTGGCAGCGGCGGTGGTAGTGGTGGTGGTGGCAGTCATACTCCGACCGGTGCACCTACTGCGCCCAACAGCGTGGAGACGCCACAAATGCAAATGAACTCGCTCAGCCACTCGCAGTCGTTCATGAGCTCCTTCTACAACAATCCCAACGCGAGACTGAGCGGCGCTGGCGTTGGTGTTGGCGTTGGCGTTGGCGTTGGCGTTGGTGCTAATTCTTCCTCGGCCAGCATGCTGGTGGAGGCTGCCCTCAACTCCGTTGGCAATATGATTGACAGTGCGAGCAGTGATCTAAAGGTGCGTCTAAGAAACGACTCAACGTGTTTTGACTTTAATAGGGCGTTACCCTTAATGCCTGCAATAAATATATGTATATATGTACATATGTACATTTATGAATACAATACTTTCTTGAGATGAATGAGTAATCATATGCTAGAAGGTACCCTAGCTTACCTTGTAGTCATATCTGTTAGAGAAAACTTAAGCGAACCAGTTAACAGCATAATCGAACTCATATTCTGTTTTCAATCCATTAAAAGATATATTTATTCAATAACAGTAACATATATTATCAAATTACTTTTAATTTGAAATCTCTAGCTCCCGAATTGTCACGCCAGAACACCAAACATACTAACCCTCTCCTTACAAACCTGTAGGCAAGGTGGCAATGCAACATACTTGATTCACTTTATAAGATATGAATTAAAATTTTAGTACTAATTGAATGAATGACTAAGTAAATGATTGGCGAATTAATTTCTGTTTACCGGCGGATATGGATGGAGAAGTGTCACTTTGTCATTCTGTCAATTATTCTTCACTAATCATAGTGCTTTTCATCGAGGGTTACCTTTTATTTATTTATTTATTTATTAAACAGTTAGAATTAATGTTATATTAAAGCTAAATAAAAGCTAAAGCACTGGTTACTGAGGCCTTCGGCTTGAGGTTTTACATTTATTATACCCTGAGCCCATTGAAAATGGGAAATTAGGTAAATGGTTTTGTTAAAAGTATGTAACAGGCAGAAGGAGGCGTGGCAGACCCCATAAAGTATATATATTCTTGATCAGGGTGACGAGAAAAGTAGATATAGCCATGTCCGTCTGTCCATCCGTCCGTCTGTCCGTATGTTTGAACGCGTCGATTTCCGAAGATACAAAAGCTAGAGAGTTCATTCTTTTTGTGTTAGGTTCGTATATTGCACGCGCAGTACGAGTTTGTTTCAGAAATTCGATAACTTGTATATTTGCAAAGTTATCGATAAACGAATTTATCGGGAACCAGTTATAAAATTCTAGCTAATTCATCTTTAGAATTAGAGTCTCTAAGTCTTCTGCATATATATAGATACTAATTTAATACAATTTCGGTTTTTGTCAGATTCCGTTCCCCACTTCGCCCCACCACCACCAAATGTGAAAAAAATGCATTTCAAATACTAGAGATATGCAGTTTGGTTTAGCATATAGATATGAATATCATAATCATAATCTCAAGATATCAATACGATTGTCCATCTAGAAACAGAATTATTAAGCATCAAAGTTTTCTCATCAAAACCCATGCGACGCAGCAGCAAAGCAGCGAGACAGCAAGACGCTTGCAATGCTTACACACATGCATAAACACATACATGCCTACAAGCGTAGATCAGCATCTATGTGTGCGCGTGGTTTTGCATGTACAGTTTCTTATGCGTGCAGAAACGAATCGAATGATTCTTGGAATATTATTCGTTCGAAGAAGCGCTCAGGGGATTTCGGAGTCGAGCAGTCTCGACTAAAGCTTTCTTACTTGTTTTTATATGAGGTTATAAGTGTTGGATTCTTTGAGGAACTTAATTATTTTAGGAATGTCTTTTGGGGTTGGGTATGCGAGGATCGATATAGGGCATACGTTTTTGAAGATTTGGGTTTTAAGGAGAGAGGTTACGGGACAGTCTTTGAGGATGTGTATAATATTTGGATCTGTTGTAAGGCAGTTGGGGCATAGTTGGGTGAGATCAGCGTTGATGTGGTGTTGTTGTGTAAGTTTTGTGTGTCCTAATCGTAACCTTATTAATTTTATTTGCTTGCTGGCATTTTGTTGTTTTATGTTTTCATACCCTGAGCCCATTAAAAATAGGAAATCAGGGTATAATGGTTTTGTTAAATGTATGTAACAGGCAGAAGGAGGCGTGGCAGACCCCATAAAGTATATATATTCTTGATCAGCATAAAAAAATAAGTTGATCTAGCCCTGTCCGTCTGTCCGTCCGTCCGTCCGTATGTATGAACGCGTCGATTTCCGAAGATACAAAAGCTAGAGAGTTCATTCTTTTTGTGTTAGGTCCGTATATTGCACGCGCAGTACGAGTTTGTTTCAGAAATTCGATAACTTGTATATTTGCAAAGTTATCGATAAACGAAATTATCGGGAACCAGTTATAAAAATCTAGCTAATTCATCTTTAGAGTTAGAGTCTCCGAGTCTTCTGCATATATATAGATACTAATTTAATATTTTGGATTCCCGTCCCCGATTCCCCCCACACCCCCAAATGTGTAAAAAACGCATTTCAAATACTAGAGACATGCAGTTTGGTTTAGCATATAGATATGAATATCATATTCATAATCTGAAGAGATCAATACGATTGTCCGTCTGAAAACAGAATGGCGCAGTAACTACGGCAGCGAGACAGCAAGTCGCCTGCATTGCTTACACACATACATGCTTACAAGCATAGATCAACGTGTGTGTGTGCTCGTGTTTTTGCATGTATAGTTTCTTACGCGTGGAGAATCGAATCGAAGCATTCTTAGAATATGATTCATTCGAAGAAGGGCACAGGGGATTTCGTAGTCGAGCAGTCTCGACTACAGCTTTCTTACTTGTTTAGATATAGTGTTGTGTGTGTTAGATTTGTATTTAATTGTTGATACCATTTGTTGCAAAGTTCTATGTTACGCTTGATTTTTAGAGCTAGTCCGTTTGTGAGGAATTTGTTTATTTTGGGGCAGATTTGGTGAGGATGGTTCAAATGTACCTTTTATTATACTTTGTTCACAAAGGGAAAAAAGTATATTTGGTTTGTGCCATGTCCGTCTTGCTGACCGTATGAATATTTTTCTGCGCTATTAGAGCTAGAGACTTAAAATTTTAAACACATACTCATATATGCTCCCGAATTATAAAGCGTACAAATTTTCCCGATCCGCCCACTGGGGGCGTGGCTAATCAGAAAACTCTTCCGCCCATAGGCAAGTTATCATTCTAGATGATGAGCTGCAATTTGGAATGTGTACTCGGGGTGACAACCCAAGTTCAAAAAGCTATGGCTATATCTATGCCCATTGGGGGCGTGGCAAATCGGGAAAAACGTTAAAGCTAGAACGCTGAAATTTTTTATGTGAGTCAATGTTCTGATTCTACGAAGATCTATCAAAAAGGTATATGTCTACGCCCATTGGGGCATGACAAATCGGACCTGACTATATAGTGATTTTTCAAATTGTGCTATATTTTGAACATTCTTGACACTAGAGACTTGAAATTTTGCATGTATACTGGGGTTGACAACCCAAGACCAATAAGCTAAGGTAGATATATCTACGCCCACAGGGGGCGTGGCAAACTGCAAAAGTTTATATCTCCTACAGTTTTAGAGCTAGAAGCTTGAAAATTGGATGGTTCAGTTACTAATGTCCTCCTCTATCGATGACATAAAAATAAATTTTCAGTCTCTTTGGCGGGTGTGGCATATCGAAAAACGCCCTGTAATTTTCGCATTTTTGGAATGTAAGCAACCAAATTTTGCAGTCATGTTAGCCTCGGCCCTTTCTAAGAACTGGCCAAAATTATGCGTCTACGCCCATTGGGGGCGCGGCAAATCGGCAAAGAAGTTTGTTGTGGCCAACTGCATAATTCATGCATATAATAGCTTAGTAATAATTGCTAAGATGGCAGAAAGCATTTTAACATAAATATTAATAATGAATTTAAAAAATAAAATTTATAAGTTTTCGATTAATAAACCTAAATAAATTCACAGCTGATCAGCAGCTTGTGACAAAACAAAACAATACAATCGCAATTCTTGCAATATGTATGTATACACACTTGGATGTGTATACACGTACAAACATCTGTGTATACATATGTACATACATACATATGTATATGCATGCATAGAAAAACTTATTGCCACGCAGAGTGGCAAATCGGAAACGTTGTTTTAGTTTTAGCTTAAATGCACAATTCATATGCGTATGTTTATAAATTATTATCAATTGGCAGCAAGCATTTTATAATAAATATACAAATATAAAAAAAATTAAAGAATAATAATTTTTGAAAAAAAATTTTGTGTGGGACTCGAACCCACACACCTAAGTATACATATCTTGCATGGCGCTTACCACCAGCGCCACTTCCCTGATATGAGCCTTGTTAACTGAAACCAAATAAGGCATTGCTGGAGCGCCTTTTGACAAAACTAAAGTTATTCAGTCACAATTCTTAGAATATTCTGGCATGCAAACTTTTGTATGCATACATAGAAAATTGTGTGTACTCGTATAGTGTGTACATGTGTAAATCTGTATAGGAAGAACGTTTGTTGCTTGCCATGTACGTTTTCTAATTGCCGATTTCGTTAATTAAATGTTTATTAAATAAATAAGGTGCACCTATGGGAACAGAGTATAGTTGCGCCTAACTGCAACGTTCTTACTTGTTTTTGCTTAGTCCAATTGATAACATACAAATTTTACTTGACCAGGTACCCACCGAGAACCCCATAAATAGCGAGAGTCCGATGAGCACCCATGTGGATGCGGAGGCACAACGTTTTGGTAGCGGTGGTGGCGGAAGTGGAACGAATGGTGCTGGCATTGGCGCCAACATTGAGCATTTGGAGAACGAACTGAAGATGATAAAGAACCTAGGCAGCTTCCCCATGCAGATACCGTCATTGCCTATGTTTCAGGGAGCATGCAATATTTCGCCAAATACTTCAACGCCCACAAATCCGCAGAGCAATCAGAACCAGAACGATGTAGATGTAGATGCGGGCAGCACGCCACGTCCCCAGCATCCGGACTCTGAGGGTTTTTCTTCGTCGCACCACCGGACACCGCCCTCTCCACCGCCCATATCGCCGGGTCGCGACTATGGCGGCATGTTTGGTGCCGGCAACGGTGCCGGCGGACCGAGCTCAAACAGCACTCCAGCAGGAAGGTCCAGCGGAGGCGGTGGTGCCCCAACAGCAGGTAACAATTTGTCCGCATCGCCTCTGCCGCCAGTGCTGCAGCCACAACGGCGAAACGCCTCCAGCGTCAGCAGCACTTATCCTGAGCACGAACTCATCTCGCCCGCCTCCTCGCCAAGCATACCACGCTACAACTTTAACGGTGATATGATGCGCCACAAGCGCGCCGTCCAGGAGCATGATCAGCAGGAGCGACGCCACAATATCTCACGGCATATCCAAATGTCCAGCGATGAGGAGAACAGCATTATACCACAGAACAGGTAAGTCCCCTAATCCGAGTGATCCAATAGATTTCTCTTAACTCTCTTATCGTGCAGCGCTGGGCAGGATATGCGCATGAAGTTCCCGCAGTCACAGATCGATCTCATGTACTCCAAATATGAGAGCATGGCCAGCAATCTGAAGTACAACAGCCAGGAACTGGACTCACCGGTCGAGTATCGGCAAAGCACCAATAGTAATGCGGCAAGCGCTGCAGCTGCGGCAGCAGCTGCTGCCAGTGCTGCGAACGACATGTCAGATCTGCAAGGACTGGATATGAGCTCGCGCTCGAACACGTCGAGCAACTATCATCATAACTTCCAACTGCCGAGCAGCCGCTACCATCACCACATCTACGATATACTTTCCGATCGTGAGCAGAATCAACAAGCGCAGGCGCAGCAGCAGGCACCAGCATCGGTGGTGCATCAGCAGGAGCATGGGAATCATGGCGGCCACAGTAGTCAACTGTCCATGCAGCATCAGTCGGCAGCGATGCACAACATGCTGAGCGAACAGTTGAGCGAACAGGAGCATGATCAGACCACGTCGGTGGATCTTAGTCGCACCGCCAACTATGTGGTGTCGTCGCCGCCGCAGCTGCCCTACAATCATCCCCATCACGACATGCTGCGCATGGCCTCGCTGGACCTGACCCCCAATACGGCCAACATGGCGGTGGGCAACAATCGTTCGTTTCTGTCTTCGCAGATGCAGCACCAGAGTCGTGAGAGCCTGGAACACCATCGTCTGCTCTCGACGGTCGAACAACATCGCATATTAGCCGCCTCGAATGCGGCTGCTGATCAGCATCGACTTCTCGTCGATCCCACTGCCCATCTGCTAATGGAGCAAAACAATCGATTGCTGGGCACGGCGGATCAATCTCGTCTCCTTGGCGAGTCGGCGGCGGCAGCTGCCCAGAATCGACACATGGCCAGGAGCTTTGGGGCTTATCATCAAGTAGCCTCCAGCAATTATCATCCGGGAGTACGGCCGCCGCCCGTGCTACCGTCGGCCAATCATCATGCTTCCAATCCGTCTAACTACCATCCATTTCCCGCCTACTACTAATATGCATCGCTCGTCTATCACCTCCAGTCACAAAATCCAATAAGAAAGAAAACAAACGATTAATCGATCCCAATAAGCAACCACAGATACTTTTAGTCACCCCAGCTCAGTTTATATGTACACACTAGAGGTGGGCATGGGCCGAAATTTTGCACCCAACCCGACCCAGTCCATGGGCCGAAGAGCAAAATTTTACCCGCACCCGAAAGCTACAAAAATTTTGCAACCCGAAAAATTTGTTTCTTCTTTTTCTTTTTTCCTCCGAGCTTTTTTTTTTAGTGATCACAATTGTAATAGCTAGTGATGATAATTATAATTGAGATAATAGATATCAAACATAATCGTTAGTGTACACGAAGTTAAGAAAAGAAAATATTTGCAATCCAAATTGAAAATATTAAAACATTTCACAATTGCGTTCTCATATTTCCAAATTTTTTTTCGGGTAAAGCGGATTGAGCGGCGTAACTCGATTTTCCAGCCCATACCCACGACAAAAACCCAACCCATGCCCACCTCTCTAGTACACACAATATACATATGTATATCTTACTTTACATATACATATGTACATATGTTATATGTTAACTGTTTTTACTCAAATTGCTATAGCGCTAAATATACGATTATTTTAATAATCTATTGTGTTCCGACAGGCGATTTCCTAGGAACTAGCTACATATACGTTTATATACATATATATCTAGCTGAAGGACCTACATCTAACTAACCGGGATTACGTGCAATTCAAATATAGGATCTATATATGTATATTTTCTATTAGTTAGCGCCTGGCAGATATCTATGTATCGTATCCTTGGTTCAATTTCAATACATATGTATGCTTCCAACGTAACAGTTTTTGGTTCCTCGGTTCTATTCGCATCTCTTTCTACTAACAAATTATTTATTATCTGCTATATGTATATTAAAATTAATGAACACATGTCGCATTACGTTAAGTTTTGCTATCTATTGTTTAAAGTTTGTGCGATTTTTAGTTGACTAAAATGAAATGATAAAAAAAAAAAAAGAAAAGTAAATACTAAAAAAACTATTGTGTGCCAATAAGTTTAAGTGTATATAAATTTTTTCTTTCACAAAAATTGGCAGACTATATATAAATAACAATAAGAACAATATGTATAGTTGTATATTAAAAAAAGAAAAGTAAATTAAATCAATAGAGATAAATACTTATTAAAATTATAATTTTTAACGATTTGCGGCTGAGTTTGTATAAAATAGAAATTATATAAAAACGAAACATGCATTGATATTTTTTATTTTTACACTATATATAAACGAGTACAAAGTGTTAGTAACAGTTGAGTTGAGGCAATTCAATAAATTAAAATTAAAAAATAAAAATACATATATATATATATATATATATATATATATATATATATATATATATCTGTGTGTGTGTGTATTTTTTATTTTTTAATTTTAATATATATATATATATATATATATATATATATATATATATATATATATATATATATATATATAAACTAAGAAATAATGTAAGAAAAATTTTTGGCAGCAAAACCTAAGTACACCCCAAGATGAAAGCGATGAAAGGAAATGAAATATAATTAATAATGAATAAATAAATACCATAAGTTATATTACTAGATAAAACTTTTTATGATTGACTTGCACACACAATGTAGCTGAACATTAACATACATACATATATACATACATACATACATACATACATACATATATATATATATATTTGGTTTGTCAGATCAGGAACTTAGCTCAAGCTAAGTCAGTCATTATATTTTCTACTTATTTTAATTATTTGTCATATATATACATACATACATAAATGAACAAACATATATATATACATACATATAAAAATATAGGAAGTTAAATGTATTAATTCATACAATTTCATGTAAATTATTTAAAAAAAATGAAAGGGCAAATATACATATATATATAAATAAAAATTATATATATATATATATATATATATATATATATATATATATATATATATATATATATATATATACCAATAATAATATTAATAATGAGCGTTATAATATACATATGTATACATATGTATGTATCACACATGACTGCGTGTGTATAAGATACTTAAATGTTAAACTGCTAATTTGCCGATGAGCACATTGAAAATGCTAATAAAAAACTATATGTATTTACATGTGGAGTAATGCAATTATCGATTATTAATAAATATTGTCATTATTTTAATGAAAACTAACTCGATAGCTCTGGTTTCGGTTTGTCCTTATCGATAATACAAACGCAGGCCTTCGACAGGGCCATCAATAAAATAACATTAGCTTTATAAATTAAAGAGGTCGAACAGCTCTTTTTTGCATGATTACAGATTATAAATTAACCCCTTAAATCATATTTTATCCATAAAACAATATCGTATTTTTTACAAACTGAAGAAAATAAATATTAATAACTTTAGGTGACATAATTATCCAGTTAACTATTAATTGGAAATACCAAACCACGAGAACTACACACTTACTTACATACTATTTGTATATACTTTTATTTTTTTTGTTACTTCTGAAATCAATATAACATTGTATTCAACTTTATTTCTTAATTTTGATACATGAAATATACATATGTATATAAATCATTGTAAATTTATTCAAATTCAGCTCAAATTATTTGTTTGTCGATATGTAAGTATGTATATTTATTTATATTTATGTATTTATTTATTTATATATTTATTTATATATGTTTGTAATGATATGATGTTTATAACTTTGGCATTTCCTTCCAAATTTTGTTGAACAAAATGCACAAGTTTTGTTTCCTTATGAAGTGTGTAGTTAATAGGGAAGCAACATCGCGAATTTACAAAACCATACGAGACGACACTAATTTCAGCAAGCAACGAATTCAAACGACAAGAACTATAAAATCTGTAGTCAAAATCTATTGCGGTAGCTAAGAGCGCTAATCATTTTTATGATAAAGTGAGAGAGAAGAGTAAAGGAGGGAGAGAGAGAGAGGGAAAAGAGAGAGAGAGAGAGCGCGAGAAACAGAGAGCCACAGCGAGAGAGCACGTTCGAGAGCATTAACATGTCGGAATTGCTATCCGATGAATGGAATAGCAAATAGACAATTGTTCAGAGCACACCAAGCAAAATACATATGACGCCGACCCCGGTGGAGATTGTAGTAGCGACGTCGACGCCGCTGAATGAGCACAATAACAATGAGCATAATGGGGCGGAGGCGGCAGCGACAACAGCCCCGTCAGCAGCGACAGCGGCAACCAAGAATGGCACGGACAATATTTCGTTGTCCGCTGCTGCAGCAGCGCAGTCGGCGCCGTCACCACCCGATATTGGCAGCACGAGAGTAGGTAGCGACATGCTGATAATGACGCCAGAGCAAATTGCCGAGGCATATGAAAAAACTGTGCAAGAGGAAGAGAGAAAGAGAGCAAAAAGCGAAGAGCGCAGCTGGTTTTCTCGTAAGCTCAATCTTCGGAATGCGCCTACCGCCTTTCGTGATAGACTCTTACTGATAGTCGGCAAAATTTTGAGATTCATTTTACATTTAGACATGCATGGGGGCACGACCGGTAACAACATCAATTTCGTCGGGGGTCTCATAGACTTTTTGGCCGGCTCATTGGGTGAGTTCTCAGGCTTCGCGGAAATTGTACATACATATACATATGTACATATGTATATGTATGTACATAATTGTTTGAAACATGATGTTATTACATGGAATTCTTTTAGGCGGTGCCGCTCAGGTCTATGTTTCGCAGCCATTGGACACTGTCAAAGTAAAGCTCCAAACATTTCCAGAGGCCTACAAGGGCATGTTGGATTGCTTTTTCAGTACCTACCGAAAAGATGGAGTCATGCGTGGTCTGTATGCCGGCTCCTTGCCGGCGGTGTTTGCGAATGTGGCTGAAAACTCGGTGCTCTTTGCCGCCTACGGTGGCTGCCAGAAGTTTGTCACCTACGTTGTGGACAAGGAATTGACAAGCGAATTGACCACCACCGAAAACGCATGTGCAGGTTCATTAGCCGCTTGCTTCTCCACGCTCACCCTCTGCCCCACAGAGCTAATCAAGTGCAAGCTCCAGGCGTTGCGCGAAATGAAGCACTTCGTGGAACCCACTCAGACGGCAGACATTCGAACTCCATGGACATTAACACGTTACATCTGGCGTACTGAAGGTGAGCGTTAATAATTTAATTATTTTTCCGGCAATGTTGATTAGATTAAGCACATACATACATATCTCCTTTTATACCCTGAGTCCATTGAAAATGGGAAATCAGGGTATAATGGTTTTGTTAAAAGTATGTAACAGGCAGAAGGAGGCGTGGCAGACCCCATAAAGTATATATATTCTTGATCAGGGTGACGAGAAAAGTTGATATAGCCATGTCCGTCTGTCCGTCCGTCCGTCCGTATGTATGAACGCGTCGATTTCCGAAGATACAAAAGCTAGAGACTTCATTCTTTATGTGTTAGGTTCGTATATTGCACGCGCAGTACGAGTTTGTTTCAGAAATTCGAAAACTTGTATATTTACAAAGTTATCGATAAACGAAATTATCGGGAACCAGTTATAAAAATCTAGCTGATTCATCTTTAGAGTTAGAGTCTCCGAGTCTTCTGCATATATATACATAGATACTAATTTAAAACAATTTCGGTTTTTGTCAGATTTTGGTTTCCGGTCCCCACCTCGCCCCACCACCCCCAAATGTGTAAAAATGCAAATACTAGAGACATGCAGTTTGGTTTAGCATGTAGATATGAATACCATAATCATAATCTGAAGATATCAATACGATTGTCCATCTAGAAGCAGAATTATTATTCATCAAAGTTTTCTCATCCAAACCCATGTGCTGCAGCAACAAAGACAGCGAGACAGAAAGCCGCCTGCATTTCTCACACACATACATACTTACAAGCATAGATCAGCGTGTGTGTGTGCTCGTGTTTTTGCATATATAGTTTTTTACGCGTGGAGAATCGAAAAGAAGCATTCTTGGAATATGATTCGTTCGAAGAAGGGCTCAAGGGATTTCGTAGTCGAGCAGTCTCGACTACAGCTTTCTTACTTGTTATACCCTGAGCCCATTGAAAATGGGAAATCAGGGTATAATGGTTTTGTTAAATGTATGTAACAGGCAGAAGGAGGCGTGGCAGACCCCATAAAGTATATATATTCTTGATCAGCATAAAAAAATAAGTTGATCTAGCCCTGTCCGTCTGTCCGTCCGTCCGTCCATATGTATGAACGCGTCGATTTCCGAAGATACAAAAGCTAGAGAGTTCATTCTTTTTGTGTTAGGTCCGTATATTGCACGCGCAGTACGAGTTTGTTTCAGAAATTCGATAACTTGTATATTTGCAAAGTTATCGATAAACGAAATTATCGGGAACCCATTATAAAATTCTAGCTAATTCATCTTAAGAGTTAGAGTCTTCTGCATATATATAGATACTAATTTAATACAATTTCGGTTTTTGTCAGATTTTTGATTCCGGTCCCTACTTCGCCCCACCACCCCCAAATGTGAAAAAAATGCATTTCAGATACTAGAGACATGCAGTTTGGTTTAGCATATAGATATGAATATCATAATCATAATCTGAAGAAATCAATACGATTGTCAATCTAGAAACAGAATTATTAAGCATCAAAGTTTTCTCATCAAAACCCATGCGACGCAGCAGCAAAGCAGCGAGACAGCAAGACGCTTGCAATGCTTACACACATGCATACACACATACATGCCTACAAGCGTAGATCACCGTCTATGTGTTCGCGTAGTTTTGCATATACAGTTTCTTATGCGTGCAGAAACGAATCGAATAATTCTTGGAATATGATTCGTTCGAAGAAGGGCTCAGGGGATTTCGTAGTCGAGCAGTCTCGACTACAGCTTTCTTACTTGTTATACCCTGAACCCATTGTAAATGGGAATTCAGGGTATAATGGTTTTGTGAAAATGTATGCAACAGGCAAAATGAGACGTCGCAGACCCCATAAAGTATATATATTCGTGATCAGAATGAAATTTTGTAATTTTTAGATTTTGGATGCCACGCCCCCTCGCCTTCAATATGCAAAAAACGCATTTCAAATACTAGAATTGAAATTTGATAAATACACACATTTGGATGCTATTAATATATTCTGAAAGTTTCATAAAGATCATCCATATAGTAATGGAGTTACAAGTGTCTAAAGTATATTACACGCGCAGTACGAGTTTGTTTCCGAACAAACAATTATCGACTATCAGTTATAACATTTTATCTCGTTCATCTATCTAGTATCCTTCTGAATATATATATGTAGATACTAATTCACCCCCACATAGGGACACGAAAAAAGTATTGATACTTTTTGGTATCGAGTATTTTCGTTATTGATACCCGATATTTTATACTCGATACTTTTGTTTCGATATTTATACTTGACAAGTATCTCTGGACACTAACCATACAACCACTAACCATACAACAATATGTATGTGTGTGTGTAGACTCACAACAGCACCACACAGCAATCGCTGGGAAATTAAAATTGCTACATGCAGCAAGTGTATCGCACACAGGCACATAAATGCTTACACATATAGCAAGGAAGTGTAAATGTGTATGTGTGTGTGTGTGCGTATGCAAGCTCACATCGCTCACATCACAACCGAACGAACATCAACTGCTGGGGGTTTTAATAGTGCTACAGGCAGCATGAATATCTATCCCACACAGGCACATAAATGCTTACATTGCCAAAATGACTGCTGCAAGCCGTAAAGGCTCATTTGACAGTCACTCTACAATTCAAACCATACAAAATAGACAAACCACTGAATCGCGCTGGTAGCAAGAGAACAAACTGCATGTGTTGGGCCCTGCAATTGCTACAGGCAGCAAAAGTTTCGCACACAGTCACATAAATGCTCATACATGTAGCAAGACACAGTAAATGTGTGTGTGCATGCTCATCGCGAAAAAGTAATGCTTATGCACATCAGCGCTTTCATACCCTTCCCAAAAATCTTTACGAAAACACTAAAATTTTGCATGAGCATGGCAAAGCCGTTTAAGAGTTCGGCATACTCTTACTAAGAATGGCAGACGGGATCGTCGCGGATTGCCACTCGCGAACAAATTTCAATTTTCTTGGGCAACTGGCTTGTGCTCGCATAGAGTGAGATAGAGAGAGAAAAAAGAGAGAGGGAGAGTAAAGTAAAATATCGCATAGAAAATGCTCATATGAAAATATGACCATCCCGGTCGACCGCTGGCAGCGCAATGAATTCGTCGTTTCAAATTTTGACTGCCCGAGCGCGAATTGCCAAAACCGAACAAATACGAAGTTGTGCGGCGATTCGCTCATATTTTTGTGCGTGAAAAAAGTTTGTTCTACTTGTCCAGTCTATGTGTTGTATGGTTCGTTCCAAGAAGGGTTCAGGGGATTTCGTAGTCGAGCAGTCTCGACTAGAGGTGGGCATGGGCCGAAATTTTGCACCCAACCCGACCCAGCCCATAGGCCGAAGAGCAAAATTTTACCCGCACCCGAAAGCTACAAAAATTTTGCAACCCGAAACCAACCCGCCCGCCCGAAAAATTTGTTTCTTCTTTCCTCCGAGCTTTTTTTTTTAGTGATCACAATTGTAATAGCTAGTGATTATAATTATAATTGAGATAATAGATAACAAACGTAATCGTTAGTGTACACGAAGTTAAGAAAAGAAAATATTTGCAATCCAAATTGAAAATATTAAAACATTTCACAATTGCGTTCTCATATTTCCAAATTGTTTCGGGTAAAGCGGATTGAGCGGCGTAACTCGCACCCGCCCGCACCCAACCCGAAACTCGATTTTCCAGCCCATACCCACGGGTACCCGACAAAAACCCAGCCCATGCCCACCTCTAGTCTCGACTAAAGATTTCTTACTTGTATACTCTCTGTTTCTTCATAATTCACATTTAATCGCGAGTGTTACACACACGCTGTCAAAAGAAAATAAGTAAGGAATCTCTAATCTAGGTAGCTCGACTACGAGATACCCTAACCCTGCAAAAAAAAAATTAATCTTCTTCTTCGTTACGAACGTATGAGCGAGCGCTCAGCTAACCGCGCGTGGGGTGGGTTGGTCTGAACTTTTGACGCTTATAACTCCATATCTAGATGAACGATCTTCATAAAACTTCAGAATATATATATAATAGGATCTAGATGTGTCTATTTGCCAAATTGCAAGTCTTTACTATTTAAATTTTTTTCAAATTGGTGGCGAAGGGTTCGTGTCATCACTAACCATACAACACATAGACTGGACAACTAGAACAAACTTTTTTCATGCACAAAAATATGAGCGAAACGCCGCACAACTTCGTATTTGTTCGGTTTTGGCAATTCGCGCTCGGGCAGTCAAAATTTGAAACGACGAATTCATTGCGCTGCCAGCGGTCGACCGGGATGGTCATATTTTCATATGAGCATTTTCTATGCGATATTTTACTTTACTCTCCCTCTCTCTTTTTTCTCTCTCTATCTCACTCTATGCGAGCACAAGCCAGTTGCCCACAAAAATTGAAATTTGTTCGCGAGTGGCAATTCGCGACGATCCCGTCTGCCATTCTTAGTAAGAGTATGCCGAACTCTTAAACGGCTTTGCCATGCCCATGCAAAATTTTTGTGTTTTCGTAATGATTTTTGGGAAGGGTATGAAAGCGCTGATGTGCATAGGCATTACTTTTTCGCGATGAGCATGCACACACACATTTACTGTGTCTTGCTACATTTATGAGCATTTATGCGACTGTGTGCGAAACTTTTGCTATATATGTACATATATATATATAGAAAGAATAAAGAATGGCCAAGCGCCTAGGTACTGCAGCTCTCAGTCGCCGCACTTGCACTAGGGGAAAATTAAAACGACATCACCCTCAAGACCGGCTGGATCGTGTCTTGATATAAAAAATCTTCCCATTACCCATAAGAAATAAAATTTCAAATAAAATATCTTGTTATTGTCTTATTTTTATGTATTCTATGTTTAAATAAACATAGCTAGTAGTTTTTCCATTTAGAGTAAGTTGCCTAAAAGGTAGCGGCACGTTAAGCTGTAAATAAACATTTAATTAAAAAAAAAAAAATAAATAATAATAATTAAAATTTGTTCGCGAGTTGCAAATCAAGACGATCTCATTTTTTACCTTCTGAGTGAAGAGTATGCTGATCTTTTCAAAGCGCTTGCCATGCTCATGCAAAATATAAAGAATATTATTATTATAAAATTAAAATTTGTGCGCGAGTGCAAATGAAGATGATCCCATTTCTTACCTTCTGAGTGAAGAGTATGTTGATCTTTTCAAAGCGCTTGCCATGCTCATGCAAAATATTAAGAATATTATTATTATTTGTACGTAGGGTATGAAAGCGTTCATGCGCGTGGGTATACTTACATGATATGCAAATTGGCGTGTGCCTTTCACGTAATTTTAATTGTGTGAACGATTTCGGTCGGATCCGATTTACGGAGAAAGCATTGAATGCCCTTTTTATTATCACCTCAATTTTTCTAATAAACTGCCTATTTGCCTATTTGATATGCGGAGAAAGCATTGAATGCCCTTTTTCTTATCACCTCAATTTTTCTAATAAACTGCCTATTCCTGAATCATTTTTAATTTTTTTTTATTTAAGCTATTACTTTTTCCAACTATTTTTTCTGTTAGCCATTTGCAGTTCTTCCTTATTAAAATTAATATGAATGTGTCAAAATGCAGTTTAATCAAATTATAAAAATTGTCAGAAGGGGCTTTCAATTTTAAATAATGATTAATATAATGGAAGTTTTTATTGAGTATTAAATACTCAGAAGAACATTGCATTTCATCACATGATTTTAGAAGACTATTACAATCTTCGCAATCAGTTTTTTGCAACAGCTTGTGCAAAAGATACCCACCAAAATACCGCAATGCATTTTCATTAAAAGCATTTTGAATATTACCTATAGTTGCATCTAATGCCAATTCTATTTCTAACTCATTATCTATTTCTAACTCATTGTCAATATCTGTTGACAAATTCACGTCACATTGATCGTGAAATACAGATATTTGGGACCCGCTATCTTTTATGATGTTAGCTAACATCTGATCTTCATCTGGAATACAATTTCCAGAAACTGAAGCAGATGTCAACATTTTCATCGACAACATTTTAGAAATTATTGTGTTAAATTCAAATACAGTTGGATTTGTATTTGTAACACCCCGACATCTAATTAAATAAAATAAATTTTCTAGCGGGTCCTGATTTAATTTGGAAGTGGCAACAAAGAAAGCATCTGTGTTGTCATTCCATACATTTTCCGCCAAAGCAATTACTTTGTTACAATCATCCCATCAATGCAATATACTTTGGATAATGCAGATTTTGGAAGTAGTCACGCATTTCCAGAAGGTATTCGTGAACTACATTATTTTTTCTAAGCGCACACCTATAAGGATTGCTATCAAATAGTACATGACTATTTAAACCATCAAACAGTTTATTTATTTTTTCAATAAATATTGCCGTGGCAACTGCACTATCTTTGCAATCAGCAAACCCACCCGAATCCACAACTGTGCGTATCGCAGCAGCTACACTGTGGCTAAATACCTGTGTGGCAAACTTTACCTTCATTTTTTCAAAACAATTCGTACTGACATGCTTTGGAGTTAATTTCGGACAAAGGCGTGTTAGGTTTTTAACCTCAACTTCATATAATTTTCGAATTATATCCCAAGAAACTATACCTTCTGGTGAGGAAATATTTCGCTTTAAAAGTATATTCCAAAGAGATTTAATAAGATGCGGTGCATCGAATATCGCGAATATTTTTTCCCCATTAATTTCAAAACAAGGATTGTTTTGATTAATACCCCATCTATTAAAAACTGCTCTATTATTAGAGCCCTGATCACAAACTACGGCTTTGACACTAAGCCCCAATGCTTGCGATAATCCTATATTTTCCTCAATCTTATGTTTGAGGTCAGTATGTTTTATGCCATTAGCTGAAATTGTATAGCTTAAAACATACTTCCAATTCTCAACAAGTAAGAAGGCTCTAGTCGAGACGGCTCGACTACGAGATACCCTGAACCCTGTAAAGAAAATGATACTCTTCTTCTTTACGCACTTATAAGCGCGCGCTCTGCTAACTGCGCAGTTGCTGCTGCGGTTTGGGGGTGGGTCGGGCTGAACTTTGGACGCTTATAACTCCATTTCTAGATGCATGATCTTTATGAAATTTTAAGAGTAGATTTAGAGTATCTATATCTATCTATTTGCCAAATTGCAAGTCTTTAGTATTTGAAATGCGTTTTTTGCAAATTGTGGGCGAGAGGGGCGTGGCATAAAAAATCTGAAAACTACAAAATCTGCGTATTCATAATATCTATCTAAATATATAAAGTTGAAGTCTCTAGCTGAAACGGTGTAGAAGTTATACCCTAAAAACCTAAAAAATGAAAACGAATTTTCGATTTTTTATCGATAATTTGGAAATGGGATGAGTTATCGAAAAAACAAAATAAACTTGTATTGCGTAGCTAACATACGAGTGTTCATGTGAAATTTCAGCTCTCTAGCTTTTGTAGTTTCCGAAATCTCGACGTTCATACAGACGGACAGACGGACAGACGGACGGACGGACAGACGGACAGACGGACGGACAGACGGACAGGGCTAGATCAACTTATTTTTTTATGCTGATCAAGAATATATATACTTTATGGGGTCTGCGACGTCTCCTTCTGCCTGTTACATACATTTTCACAAAACCATTATACCCTGAATTCCCATTTTCAATGGGTTCAGGGTATAAAAAGACCCCTAACAAGAAAAACACAGACTTGTTGCCCTAAAAATCTACTACGTTTTTGGCCATCATCTTCAAATCCCTGAATCTCGTCAAGGGATGAATTGTATTGAAGGCCTCTTTTTATTTTCACCTCATCTAAAACTAAAACTGCACATTTTGCCTTTTCAGTCATTTTTTCCACAATGCTCTGAATATTTTCTAATAATTTTGGATTGAATCCAGGAACTACATTTTTCAAAAAAAGAGCCCATCGATTCAGGGATTTTTTGCAGGGAAGTCTTAATTGGAGAACATCCCTAAGATAGTCATATGCTCTAGCTGAGTAAAAGTTTATATTTTGCGATATAACCCTTTCAGCGCTATTATAAGCATGACTAGTTTTCAAAAGCATTTTACATAACACTTTTGATTGCTCAGAAACATTTGGTAATTTATTGATTGTCGTGAAGACATTGCTACGCTTTTTTACTTTTCTAGTTCTATAAGAAATGCTTCTGTATCTAGAAGCATTTTTTAAGGCTACATATCTTTTTTTTAAATCACTAAACTCTTTCGGTACTTTTTTTAAATGTATTCCCATATCAAAATATTTTTTCCTATAATATACCTCATTTTGCTCTCTCTTTAAGCAATTTTCACAAAACGAAGACCTACCAGTGCTCAAATCTTGCTACAACTGATTTTTTAAATTATTGTCAAAGCTTAAAAGATTCGACAAATTTTCTTCCTCACTACTTTCACTCTGAACAGTTTGATTCTCCTGATCTGGGGCAGGTAACTTCTCAAACTCAACTAATACTTCATCTGAAGTTTTCTTTTCGTAGCTATAAGGGGTAATATCTTCTTCCTGACAATCTATTGAATAAACCTCCTCATTAAAGCTAGTAAGATTTTGAGAAGGAAAATTTGGTTTACATAAATTTAAGTTTGGGACAGCATTACCTTTTAAATAGCGTATACCAATATATTTCCTTTCGAAATGCTTGCTACAGATCTTAGCTCTTTTCCAGTCGAAATTATTTGGTAAATTACACGCTTTGATCCACTTATTTAAAAGAAAATCATTTTTTGGAAATGAAAATAATCGAACTGGAAAATTAATAGAGCTTTTTCTGTAACTTGCACCACACGTTTCAATAACGCACTTCCCGCCACTTCCTTGTGAATATTTTCTATTGACAATATTTTTCACACCACCACTTGATTTCTTAACAATACTTCTTTCGGCCATAGTTTTGAAAAAAACTTATATAAATTTCGTAACGATTTTTAATAATATAAAAAACACAGAAGTAATAATAATAGGTAATTAAATACTCCCTCTGCAGATCTTTACAAAAATCGTTCACACAATTAAAAGCGTGTGGCAATCGCGCGCCAATATTCCCACACTATGCACACACACATATAAATGTATATACATGTATTTCACATGTACACATGTACATGTACAGTAGCAAGAATAGACTTTCACACATTGGCAGACCCATACTGTAAATTCTGTAACGGCCGATTGCCGAAATTATTATTTTTGCGCACATCAGCGCTTTCATACTCTTCCCAAAACTAATCATAAATACACAAAAATTTGGCATAAGCATGGCAAACCTTTGAAGAATTCTCTTTACTAGAAGAGATACGACCGAAGAAATAGTGTATACAGTCCGCGCGTAAGCAATCGGCAATTTTATATATGTATGTACAATACACACATACATATATTTCACCGCAAGCTAGAGTTGAGTTACGCACACAGGCACATAGACTCTAATGCATACACATAACTTTCATACCCTTCCCACCTAGCATTTGGAAGACTGTTTTGTAAGAAATGAATTTGGCGAGTCGCTTTTGAGTCCCCGGGATGATCAAAAAATGATTGATCATATGCGCGATTTTTGGAAGAGTCAAAAACGACTCGCCTGTATGATCAAAAAGTGATTTATTTGAAATACAGCAACAAAATGTAAAGCAATAGCCAATTGAGCATGCGGGGGATTGAAAAGTGATTGTTTTCACTTCTGCTCTGCACTAATACTCTGAATTTTCAAGAAGATGCCAGAGCCGGATGTGGCTCGGTGGATAGGCTTGTGGCCTGGGGGACTTGAGAAACAACGGCCCCTGGGTTCAAATCCCATTTCGAATTTAGGAAAACATAAATTAAAAAAAAAAAGAAGATGCCAATTTGGGTTTCTTATGAGATTCACTAATTTCTCTTGTCTCCAAATTCTTAAAGCTCGGGGCTAGTGCATTTCGATCACTGTTATTCTTACAAATTCAATGTAAAGTTCAACGCAGGAACATTATTGAAATAAATTAAATAAATCAAAATGGGGAGAAAAATAAAATAGTCAATCAAAAGATAATAATGATAGTTCAAGTTATACTTGTTCTTTTTAATTTTTAGTTTATTTTATTATTTAATAAAAATATTTAATGAATTTAATTTAAATAAAACATTACTTGATTATGGTAATAATAAAAAAACGAATCAGCAAAGAGTCGCATGTGGTTGAAATTAAGACTCGAAAAAGAGTCGCGTATGATACGAAATATGACTCGAATATGACTCGAATATGACTCGAATTCGATTATAAAAATGGGTCATAAGCGACGCATCTAGAGGAGTCGCGGCTAGGGTATTTTTTTCTCCCGACGGGGGAGTCATTTATGATCCGAAAATGAGCTCATTTATGCTTATTTTAATCAGAAAGAGGACTCAAAAGCGACTCGCTTATGATCGCAAATGTTTGCTGGGTTCACACAAATAATAATAGAAATTTAACATCTCTACATGTCAAACCCTTTTAAGAATTCGGTATACTCTTCACTCAGAAGTGAAGAAGTGGCATTGTCGCGATTCGCTACATAGTGATTGGTTTTCCCTTTCCCACTCTTGCTTTGACCATCGTAAATTCATAATTAATCATTTTGTTTTAATTTTAATAAGAACAAATTGTAAATTGATTACAGATAGTACAGTTAGTAATAGTAGTAATTTAAGTAAAAGAAAGCTAAAATTATTCGGGAATAAGAAATTTTAAATATATAACGGGTATATTTGATCTTTATATCTAGGCATTTCTTTAAAAGGTTATATGTGACCTGAATTTACGTAATTGTTTGAATAACATGTCCCATTTTTGCCTATAGGGTCAAATAAAACAAACATGTAATACAAATTAATTGAACTATCCTACAATTCGAAACCAAAATCGTTCACACAATTCAAAGTTGAGGTAGGCCTAACAGGCAGCAAAAGTTTCGCGCACAGTCACATAAATGCTCATACATGTAGCAAGACACAGTAAATGTGTGTGTGCATGCTCATCGCGAAAAAGTAATGCCTATGCACATCAGCGCTTTCATACCCTTCCCAAAAATCATTACGAAAACACAAAAATTTTGCATGGGCATGGCAAAGCCGTTTAAGAGTTCGGCATACTCTTACTAAGAATGGCAGACGGGATCGTCGCGAATTGCCACTCGCGAACAAATTTCAATTTTTGTGGGCAACTGGCTTGTGCTCGCATAGAGTGAGATAGAGAGAGAAAAAAGAGAGATGGAGAGTAAAGTAAAATATCGCATAGAAAATGCTCATATGAAAATATGACCATCCCGGTCGACCGCTGGCAGCGCAATGAATTCGTCGTTTCAAATTTTGACTGCCCGAGCGCGAATTGCCAAAACCGAACAAATACGAAGTTGTGCGGCGTTTCGCTCATATTTTTGTGCGTGAAAAAAGTTTGTTCTAGTTGTCCAGTCTATGTGTTGTATGGTTAGTGGTGTCATCCAAAATCAGAAAAATACAAAATCTGTGTATTCATAATATCTATCTAAATATACAATTTGAAGTCTCTAATGGTGTAGAAGGTTTTACAAAAAAACGTAAAAAGAACGAATTTTTTATTTTTCATCGATAATTTGGAAATGGCATGAGTTATCGAAACTGCTTAACTAATATAAGTGTAGTTTTCGAAATTTCGACGTTCGCGTGGACGGGCGGACGGACAGACGGACAGGGCTACATCAACTTATTTTTTTTTTTGTCCTGATCAAGAATATAATACTTTGTGGGGTCTGCGACGTCTCCTTCTGCCTGTTACATACATTTTCACAAAACCACTATACCCTGAATCCCAATTTTCAATTGGTTTAGGGTATACAAAAAAAGGCAGATGTATGCCTATTTACAGTTTCTTTTCACTTGCCAAGGAACAGTTGCCAGCTGCTTTCTTCCATGATACCAACGGTGATATACAATTGAAATTTATAATGTCAGATTGTTCACATTTTGCTTTACTATTTGATTTTTATTGTTTTCTATTTTAAGCTCGCTATAAAATCTATACTCTCCTTGAATGCAAAGGACCATATCTGAGTTTTTTTATACCCAACTTATTTTGTTCTGCTGATATTCTTATATATACTTTGTGGGGTCTGCGACTTCTCCTTCTGCCTGTAACATAAATTTTCACAAAACCATTATACCCTGAATTCCCATTTTCAATGGGTTCAGGGTATAAAAACAAATATTTTCTTACACACCTACAGTGAGTCAAAAAAGTAGTAGTTTACGATTGTAGCAACGAAAGCGTAAGCTAGAACATAAAGTGTGCCAATACTTTTTTGATGTAAATTTGTGCCTGTATTTATATTTTAGTATAATACAAAGGAACCAAAGCAGAAATTTAATTATTTTTTTGTTGAATACTCTTATAATAAATCATTTTATAAATACCGTTTATCATTTATATATACATAGGTGTGTTCAAAAAAAAGTTACAGCACATAGAAGTTTGATTTTTCAAGTGTGCCAATACTTTTTTGACTCACTGTATATAGTCACAAAAGTAATGTGTGCTATCAGTAAAGTAGAAATTTAACCCAACTCTTCGATTGATTGACAGAGTGAGGCATAGAATAGACAGAGCAAAGCTGACGAATTATCTAATTCGCAGTCTTGATTCTGTATTCCGTTTTCAATATACATAGATGTGTTTCACATACGCATTCATTAGCGCCTGGCTCACTGGCAGCTATAGATAACGTGATAAACATCACGATCAGGGTTAATCCACATGGGCGTTATACAGTTAAATTATTAATATAGCACTGACTTCACGTGCGAGCCACTGACTGTTATTTTCCGAACATCAAGTACTTGACAGTCACCTAATGCGCATGCTATCTCCCTCCCTCTTCAATTTCTATGTAATACTCTCACTATCTCTCTTCAGGTATACGCGGTTTCTATCGAGGATTGGGCTCAACATTTGTACGCGAAATGCCTGGATATTTCTTCTTCTTTGGTAGCTATGAGGGCACACGCGAGCTGTTGCGTACGTAAGTACAGCATTCATAATGATTTTGGCATCATACATCTTTATCTATGCATATATATATATATATATATATGTATGCCTAAACGTATTGACAATTGACAGTAAGGATCAGACAAAGGATGAAATTGGTCCGGTTCGTACAATGATCGCTGGGGCCATTGGCGGTGTCTGTCTGTGGACATCGACCTTCCCAGCTGATGTCATTAAGAGTCGTATTCAGGTAAAAAACCTAAATGAGGGCATGTTCAGTGTCGGTGCAGATATTGTCAAACGCGAGGGCGTACTGGCATTATATCGTGGACTGTTGCCATCTGTTCTGAGAACCATTCCGGCCACTGCCACACTGTTCGTTGTCTATGAATATACTAAAAAGGCTTTACATGGGACATTATCACAGTAACTTGTAGCAATCGTGACAAGGATGGTCGTGACCGCAGGCGGTTCTTATAAATTAGCCCATGTTTCTTGATTTATATTATAAACCTATCCACTACAGAGCTGTTGCGTTTTTTGTTAAAATTATTATTAGTATTAACTATTACTGTTGTTAGTACTATGATTAGAATAGTATTAACGATTCACGATCACCGAGCATGCCCATATCCAGCCAACTCAACGTGTCGCCAGTCAGATGTTGGCCGCTTGGCGCAGACATCGTTTTAAGAAGTCCTGCCGATCCGATGATGTTTCCAGTTCCCGCCATTCATGCCAATGGATCTGCGAGTGAAGTGGTATAAGAGATTTGCAAATAGTTTGATATTTTATATAAGATGCTTTTGTATAAAAAATAAAATAATTTTAATATCCAGCCAAAGGCTTGTATGTAATTTGTTCAACTTTACTTTGTACACCGGCACCTGATACGATCATATTTTATTGGATCTAGCCAAGCAGTAACAGATGAATCAGAACGAATAAGGTATATCTGATAGGTATTCAGAAGTCATTTGAAGGACTTACCACAACAGGCTTGTGGCCCAGCTGCTGCAGCTGGTTTAGCTTCATAGCAAATTGTCCCGTGTAACGTTCCTTTTCGCGTATAACATTATTCCAGCCAGCGGCTATAATTATCAGCGATTCTATGTGGGGACCCTCCTTTGAGCCAAGCAGGTGCTGCCGCGTGAGCAAGACGCCGCTATAGTTCTCTAGACACTTATTGACTCTCAATGACACAGGTCGCTGCCGGTGTCGATCATAGCATACAACAATATCGCAGCGATCGTAATGTGGCAGAACGTGCTTAAAACTAACTGTGGTCCGAAGCAGACTGCCTACAGCATCGCGGATCTCCAAGAGAATGCGATCGGTGCTGTTGATCTTAAAACGGCCGTCTGTGCGATCAGGTATATACTGTGTATACAGTTTGGCCATTTGCTGACGCTGCCGTTCTGTGAGTCTTGGTCCTTCATATCTAGAGCCCAGTAGCTGGGCAAAACTATCCAAGTGGAAGTACTCGCGGCCTGGCAGGTCACTGCGATAGGCGTGGCGCTGGAAGCGTGGCTCCAATGCCACGCCTAGCTGCTCAACGTCGCAAATGCCGCGCATGCTGAGGAATTGTAGGCAGTTGGTGTAGCAGCGTGGATAGTGCAAGATCTCATCCATACGGCCTCGCAGTACTTCCGGAATGCGATCGACTAGGCGGCACTCCACACCGCTAGCAGTGTTCATGTTAAACAGCGAGATGACCAGGCAAATGCGCTCCAAATCCTTGAGACGAGCCGCATCCAGTTCGCGCTCAAAGCGTAACAAAATGCGCTCCACAAGCACATCATTGCAAGTCTGCAGCTCGCAGCCAAGCAACGCCATGTGCAAGCAAACCAGCAGCGAAACGCGGTCTACTTGCGGCTGAAGCGCCACCAATAGCTGAGTGAGTGCAGCTACTTGTGGCAATTTGCTGCTGTAGCGCAACACTTTAAGCATGGCAACTAGAGTGATGTCTTCGACGCTATCCAGCTGTGCTTCCAGTCGATTGTAGAGCTGCTGCAGTAGTTCGGGGCTACGAATGGGCGTCTGTGTTTTGAAGAAGCCCATGGCCATAACGCCCAGCTCCTTGAGCGTCATTTGGTGTAAGCACTGCGCCAGCTTTACCTCAAAATCGAACATCTCGAACACAGGCCGACGCAGCACATTACATAAAAACATAGACTGCACCAGCTGTTCCGGCGGCATCTTGCGAATCTTGCGGCCAAGCTTACGCAAGGCGAGCCACACAAATTCGCCAATGCGCGCAAGTCCGAGCTGATACCAGGCGTCGCTAACCAGAAGCAATTGTGCACTGGGCCAGCGTTCGATGCGGCGACAGCACTCGATGTCCAGTGTGTTCCACAACTCCATGTAGTTGGCCACCTTTGTGGACGCTGGCGTCGGTAGCAGTTGCAAGCAAAGCAGTGTACCTAGCAGCTGATCATCACTGAACTTATGTAGCTCTTCGGAGTAGCAAGTTATGAAGTCTGTAAAGCGATCATCGCTGATCTGTACGCACGTGTGTACACAGTACTGGACCAGCGACTGAAAATCTGCATACAATTCAGCTGATTTCGCATTCTTTGAGGGCTTCACCACACGCGGAGGCGTCTCATAATGAGTATCGGTTGAAGCTGTTTTTAACCAATCGCTGGGACGCACAATGTGATACGGCTTCAGAGAATCCGATAAAATTCTGTGTGCGTATTGATTCTCAAAGTCAACAAAAACCTTCGCAGGCAACGCTGGCAGGTTGCGTATATAACGATGTAACTGGAGGGGCGATATCTGTGCTGCGATCAAGCTGCGCATCATGCATCTTGTTGTCGACGACAACATGTTATTAACTTTTCAATACACAATACACAAAATTGAAATTATAATTTTGTCTTATGAAAAAAAAAAAAATAATAATACAAGCAGATGCATTCCTAAAACATCAGCTGCTTTTAGTGTTGCCAGACACTTATGTAAGTATGTGGCTTTAAACTACATGACAGCCCCTTCTGAGCGATATTATGGCAACGTAAATATCGACGGTATATTATCGGTTATTTGTTATTAAACTAAAATTTTAATTGATGATTTACATTTATTTTGAGTTATATCACTAACCATGCAACAAATAGACTGGACAACTGGATCAAACGATTGTGCACAATTTCTGCCAATTTACCTTTTTCCCCGTCAAATCTGGCTTTTTCCTAAGACCAATTGCGGGAAAAATTTGTGAATTGTGGGAAGCGGGAATTCCGGCTTTTTTAGAAATTACTGGCTTTTTCGCTTTTTTTTAATACTGCATCCAATTTCATGAAAACATGTAACCTTTTCGATCAATTTGTGAAGGAATGTACCACCACTAACCATGCTGGCAAAAGATCGATCTTTACTTAGATCGATATTTCAATATTATCAATGGGTCTCAGATCGATGTATCGATCTTTTCATAAAAATATTTTAGCTACCAAAATTAAAACAAAAAAAAAAAAAAAAAAACAAAGTTTTCATATGAAAAACAAAAAATGAATTTCTAATTAAAATTAAAAAAGTTTCATATAAAATAATCTAAACTACGTAACAATGGTTATATTATTTAATGAGAAATTTTCCACAGCACTGCCAACAAAACCTAGTCAAACCTAAATGAAAAGTGGGTTACTATTTTAATTATATTGTTAAAATTAATTTTCAAATTACCTTACCCTTTATACCGCGTTTTTATTTAAGTGATAGGAAAATAATAGTCTAGAGATGGCGATATATCGAGTATCGAAGTTAGCCATATCGATAGTTTCGATACCTATCAAAACATCGATGTATCGTTTTTAGATCGATCTGTTTTCCCAGCACTACAACACATAGACTGGACAACTGGAACAAGTTAATGTTCACACTTATTTTTTGACTTTAAACCCCCTTAACTTCGTATTTGCTCGGGTTTTTACTTTTAGGGTCGGGGGAGAAAAATTGCTGATGGCAAAATCATTCCGCTTCGAGCGCTCGACGGTGACGGTCGATTTTCCAAAAAGGCCTGACATGTGCCGCTCTTTCCCTTGCTCTCTTTCTCTTTCTGCCCCATGCTTTTTACTCTCTGCTCTTTTCTCACAAAAATATATGTATGCTGGCACAAACAGCAAGCAGCTCACAAAAATTGAAATTTCTTCTCGACTCGCGAGTCGCGATCCGATTGGTTCCCTTCTGAGCGAAGAGTATACCGAATTCTTAAACTGCTTTGCCATGCTCATGCAAAATGTTTGCGTTTTTATGATTATTTGTGGAAAGGGTATGAAAGTGTTGATGTGCATAACGAATATTATTTCCCTATGACCATACACACACACATTTACACTTCCTCGATATATGTGTAAGCATTTATGTGCTTGTGTGCGATAGATATTCTTGCTGCCTGTAGCACTATTAGAACCCCCAGCAGTTGATGTTCGTTCGGTTGAGTAGCGATGTGAGCTTGCATACACACACACATTTACACTTCCTCGCTATATGTGTAGGCATTTATGTGCTTGTGTGCAATATTCTTCCTGCCGCCTGTAGAGCACTTTTAGAACCCCCAGCAGCAGTTGATGTTCGTTTGGTTTGGTAGCTGCTGTGAGCTAGCATACGCACACACATACACATACACATTTACACTTCCTTGCTATATGTATAAGCATTTGTGTGCCTGTGTGCGATACACTTGCTGCATGTAGCAATTCTAATTTCCCAGCAATTGCTGTGTGGTAGCTGAAGCGGAATGATTTTGCATTAACAGCAATTTTTCTCCCCCGACCTTAAAGTAAAAACACGAGCAAATACGAAGTTAAGGGGGTTCTAAAGTAAAATAATAAGTTGTCCAGTCTATGTGTTGTATGGTTAGTGGCGCTATGCAAGCTATACTTAGGTGCGTAGGTTCGAATCCCGCAGAAAACTTTTTTTCAAAAATTATTTATTTTTAATTTTTTTTATATTTGTAAATTTATTATAAAATGCTTGCTGCCAATTGATAATAATTTATAAACATACGCATATGAATTGTGCACTTAAGCAGAAACTAAAACAACTTTTCCGATTTGTCACGCTGCGTGGCAAGCAGAGTTTCTATGCATGCATATATGTATGTATGTATGTGTACGTGTATACACATCCAAGTGTGTATACATATTTCAAGAATTGCGATTGTATTGTTTTGTTTTGTCACAAGCTGCTGATCAGCTGGTTAGCTGATCAGCTGTGAATTTATTTTGGGTTAGCTAACGATTACATTTTGTTTTCAAAATACCTAGGTTCGAACCCCGCTGGAAACTTTTTATTTATTAATCAAAAACTTATAAATTTTATTTTTAAATTCATTAATATTATTATATTTATGTTAAAATGCTTTTTGCCATCTTAGCAATTGCTACTAAGCTATTATATGCATGAATTATACAGTTGGCCACAACAAACTTCTTTGCCGATTTGCCACGCCCCCAGTGGGCGTAGACGCTTAATTTTTGCCAGTTCTTAGAAAGGGCCGAGGCTAACATGCCTACAAAATTTGGTTGCTTACATTCCAAAAATTCGAAAATTACAGGGTATTTTTCGATATGCCACGCCCCAAAGAGGCTGAAAAATTATTTTTGGATCATCGATAGAGGACATTAGTAACTGAACCATCCAAATTTCAAGCATCTAGTTCTAAAACTGTAGGAGATATAAACTTTTGCGGTTTGCCACGCCCCTGTGGCCGTAGATATATCTGCCATAGCTTATTGGTCTTGGGTTGTCAACCCGAGTATACATGCAAAATTTCCAGTCTCTAGTGTCAATAATGTTCAAGATATAGCACAATATGAAAAATCACTATATAGTCAGGTCCGATTTGCCACGCCCCCAATCGCCGTAGACATATACCTTTTTGATCGATCTTCTTAAAATCATAACATTAACTCACATGCAAAATTTCAGCGTTCTAGCTTAAACGGTGTAGAAGATACGTATTTCCCGATTTGCCACGCCCCCAATGGAGCGCCATAGCTATTTGAACTTGGGTTGTCACCCCGAGTACATTCCAAATTGCAACTCTCTAGCTCATCATCTAGTATGATAACTTGACTATGGGCGGAAGAGTTTTCCGATTTGCCACGCCCCTAGTGGGCGGATCGGGAAAATTTTTACACTTTATAATTCGGGAACATATATGAGTATATGTTTAAAATTTCAAGTCTCTAGCTCTAATAGCGCCGAAAAATATTGCGTTCATACGGACAGACGGACGGAACAGAGTATATAAGGGAACAGAGTATAACAAGTAAGAACGATGCAGTTAGGCGAAACTAACTGCGATATACTCTGTTCCCATAGGTGCATTTTATTTATTTAATAAACATTTAATTAACGAAATATTTCAGCAAACGAACATGGCAAGCAACAAACGTTTTTCCTACACATACATACAGATTTACACATGTACACACTATACGAGTATACACACTATTTTCTATGTATACATACAAAAGTTTGGATGCCAGAATATTCTAAGAATTGTGACTGAATTGGGAATTTTTTGATGGTTACTTTAGTTTTGTCAAAAGGCGATCTAGCAATGCCTTATTTGGTTTTAGTTAACAAAACCCAGGTCAGGGCAGTGGCAAGCGCTATGCAAGCTATACTTAGCTGCGTGGGTTCGAATCCCGCAGAAAACATTTTTTCAACAAGTAAGAAGGCTCTAGTCGAGACGGCTCGACTACGAGATACCCTGAACCCTGCAAAAAAAGTGATACTCTTCTTCTTTACGCACTTATAAGCGCGCGCTCTGCTAACTGCGCAGTTGCTGCCGTGGCTTGGGGGTGGGTTGGGCTGAACTTTGGAAACGAATTTTCGATTTTTTATCGATAATTTGGAAATGGGATGAGTTATCGAAAAAACAAAATAAACTCGTATTGCGTAGGTAACATACGAGTGTTCAAATTTCAGCTCTCTAGCTTTTGTAGTTTCCGAAATCTCGACGGACGGACGGACAGACGGACAGGGCTCAATCAACTTCTTTTTTTATGCTGATCAAGAATATATATACTTTATAGGGTCTGCGACGTCTCCTTCTGCCTGTTACATACATTTCACAAAACCATTATACCCTGAATTCCCATTTTCAATGGGTTCAGGGTATAAAAATGGTCAGCTGATCAGCCGTGAATTTATTTAGGTTTAGCTAATGATTACATGTTGTTTTGGAAAGACCTTGGTTCGAATCCCGCTGGAAACTTTTTATTTATTAATCGAAAACTTATAAATTTTATTTTTTAAATTCATTAATATTAATTTATTTATGATAAAATGCTTTTTGCCATCTTAGCAATTGCTACTAAGCTATTATATGCATGAATTATGCAGTTGGCCACAACAAACTTCTTTGTCGATTTGCCACGCCCTCAGTGGGCGTAGACGCATAATTTTTTGCCAGTTCTTACAAAGGGACATATATGAGTATATGTTTAAAATTTCAAGTCTCTAGCTCTAATAGCGCCGAAAAATATTGCGTTCATACGGACAGACGGACAGACGGACGGACAGCAAGACGGCCATTGCACAAACCCAATATACTCTCTTTCCCTTGAAATCTTAAACATATACTTATATATGCTCCCGAATTATAAAGTGTAAAAATTTTCCCGATCCGCCCACTAGGGGCGTGGCAAATCGGAAAACTCTTCCGCCCATAGTCAAGTTATCATACTAGATGATGAGCTAGAGAGTTGCAATTTGGAATGTACTCGGGGTGACAACCCAAGTTCAAATAGCTATGGCGCTCCATTGGGGGCGTGGCAAATCGGGAAATACGTATCTTCTACACCGTTTAAGCTAGAACGCTGAAATTTTGCATGTGAGTTAATGTTATGATTCTATCAAAAGGTTATATGTCTACGCCCATTGGGGGCATGGCAAATCAGACCTGAATATATAGTGATTTTTCAAATTGTGCTATATTTTGAACACTATTGACACTAGAGACTTGAAATTTTGCATGTATACTCGGGTTGATAACCCAAGACCAATAAGCTATGGCAGATATATCTACGCCCACTGGGAGCGTGGCAAATCGGCAAAGAAGTTTGTTGTGGCCAACTGTATAATTCATGCATATAATAGCATAGTAGCAATTGCTAAGATGGCAAAAAGCATTTTAACATAAATAAATTAATATTAATGAATTTAAAAAATAAAATTTATAAGTTTTCGATTAATAAATAAAAAGTTTCAAGCGGGATTTGAACCCAGGTCTTTTGAAAATAACATGTAATCGTTAACTAAACCAAAATAAATTCACAGCTGATCAGCTGATCAGCAGCTTGTGACAAATATATACACACTTGGATGTGTATACACGTACACATACATACATACATATGTATATGCATGCAAATAAAAACTGCTTGCCACGCAGCGTGGCAAATCGGAAAAGTTGTTTTAGTTTTTGCTTAAATGCACAATTCATATGCGTATGTTTATAAATTATTATCAATTGGCAGCAAGCATTTTATAATAAATATACAAATATAACAAGTAAAAAAACTCTAGTCGAGAGTGCTCGACTAGATAATACCCTGAACCCAATTTTAATAAAATAAAATAATTATCTGTACTGTGGTTTGGTTTTTTGTAATTATCTTGAAAATGCATCAATTTTAGTGCTGAAATGGCAAAAAAAAAAACTTCTTAATTTTGGCAAATAGTTCAATATATTGCTCTTGATTAGTATTAAAATTAATCCGTTTTCAAGATAATTACAACAAACCAAAGTGTCGAACGTGACAGAAAGTTGACTTTTCTGGAGAATTACCCATATAGATAAATCAGAAAGGATACATAAGAATGTATGCGTGTAACGTTCAAAATGTACATAGTACATGTATGTATATATACATTGCATTGCCAAAAAAAATAATAATAGATGGCGCTTATATTAGTTGAAATTCGAAAAATTTTATATTATTAAATATCATTAAAAATAGACCCAACAAATAGACGTTCCTCGATTAACACGCATCACCTTAATTAACACAGACACTTCATAATTGTAAAAGAAATATATCAATGCCACTCAAAGCTGTAATAGCCATAATAAATAAGTTCACTGCTTAAGCGCCATCTAGCAAGTTTAAATTCTTAGACCATGCTAGGCTAGTTTTGTGTATACATATGTGTGCATACATATAGGAAAACTCTTACCGCAGATGTCACGTGCTTTTGTTATTTGGGCAAACTTTCTGTTTATTATTTTCTGTTGACTTAACGGAATAAAATATAATTGAAACAAAAACACTTTCAGAAATGATGCTATTAAATATTTGAAATTAAAAAAAAAACGCACTTATTCACAATTAGTTAAACTACCAACTGACTTTCAAAGGTATCAAATACAAAAGAATAAATAATAATAAAAAAGAAAGAAATAATAAAAAAACAAGTAAGAAAACTCTAGTCGAGAGTGCTCGACTAGATAATACCCTGAACCCAACACTTCATAATTGTAAAAGAAATATATCAATGCCACTCGAAGCTGCAATAGCCATAGTAAATAAGTTCACTGCTAAAGCGCCATCTAGCAAGTTTAAATTTTTAGACCATGCTACACTAGTTTTTTGAATGTACATGTGGGCATACATATAGGAAAACTGCAGATTTCACGTGCTTTTGTTACTGACTTAACGGAATAAAATATAATTGAAACAAAAACACTTTCAGAAATGATGCTATTAAATATTTGAAATTAAAAAAAAACGCACTTATTCACAATTAGTTGAACTACCAACTGACTTTCAAAGGTATCAAATACAAAAGAATAAATAATAAGAAAGAAAGAAATAATAAAAAAAAAAAAAATTAAAAATAATGGAATGTAATGAGAGTTTGAGCATATGATCTACATATTCTATTTAACATTTTACGTTTTTTTAGAAATCATAACTCTTTTACAATTAGCTTTACATGCACAAATACATACATATGTATGTATGTATGTATGTACGATTGCAGCCACACGCTGATCTACGCTTGCACACATAAACATACATACATACATACATACATACACACATACATACATATGTATGTATGTATGTATGTGCGCCCGCAATGCGTCTTGCTTCGCTGCCTTGCTTGCTGCACCACATGGTTTTTGATGAGAAAACTTTATAGACTAATAATTCTGTTTCTAGATGGACAATCGTATTGATATGTTCAGATTAAGATTATGATATTCATATCTATATGCCAAACCAAAACCTGTATGTCTCTAGTATTTGAAATGCATTTTTTACACATTTGGGGGTGGTGGGGCGAATTGGGGACCGGAATCCAAAATCTGACAAAAACCGAAATTGTATTAAATTAGTATCTATATATATGCAGCAGACTTGGAGACTCTAACTCTAAAGATGAATTAGCTAGAATTTTATAACTGGTTCCCGATAATTTCGTTTATCGATAACTTTGCAAATATACGAGTTATCGAATTTCTGAAACAAACGCGTACTGCGCGTGCAATATACGGACCTAACACAAAAAAAATGAACTCTCTAGCTTTTGTATCTTCGGGAATCGACGCGTTCAAACAAACCCATTGAAAATGGGAATTCAGGGTATAATGGTTTTGTGAAAATGTATGTAACAGGTAGAAGGAGACGTCGCAGACCCTATAAAGTATATATATTCTTGATCAGCATAAAAAAAATAAGTTGATCTAGCCCTGTCCGTCTGTCCGTCCGTCTGTCTGTCTGTCCGTCCGTCCGTCCATATGAACGTCGAGATTTCGGAAACTACAAAAGCTAGCAGTACGAGTTTATTTTGTTTTTTCGATAACTCATCTCATTTCCTAATTATCGATAAAAAATCGAAAATTCGTTTCCGTTTTTTAGGTTTTTTGGGTATAACTTCTACATCGTTTTAGCTAGAGACCTCAGCTTTATATATTAAGATAGATATTATGAATACACAGATTTTGTAATTTTTAGATTTTGGATGCCACGCTCACTCCGCCCCCAATTTGAAAAAAACGCATTTCAAACACTATAGACTTGCAATTTGGCACATAGATAGATTAAGATACCCCTAATCTACTCTAAAAATATCATCTAGAAATGGAGTTATAAGCGTCCAAAGTTTAGCTCAACCCACCCCCCAGCCTAGGCAGCAATTGCGCAGTTAGCAGAGCGCGCGCTCATATGTGCGCAAAGAAGAAGAGTATCACTTTTTTTTTGCAGGGTTCAGGGTATCTCGTAGTCGAGCCGTCTCGACTAGAGCCTTCTTACTTGTTTATTTAGCAATTTAACATATTTTAGAGAATTTATGTACAACGAAGCGTTGTTCATTGTTGTTGAATTAAAACCAAATAGTTCAGTATACACACAGGATGTGTAACTTAACAGCTAAGAATTTAAGGCTGCAATCAGCTACCAAACCCAACATCAACTGCTGGTAGTTAATAATGCTATAGACAGCCAGAAATGTGTATGTATGTGTATGGTCATCGGGAAATAATATTCTTTATGCACATCAACACTTTCATACCCTTTCTACGAATAATCATGAAAACGCTAACATTATGCATGAGCATGGCAAAGCCGTATAAGAATTCGGTATACTCTTCGCTCAGAAGGGAACCAATGGAATCGCGTCGAGAAGAAATTTCTATTTTTGTGAGCTGCTTGCTGTTTGTGCCAGCATACATATATTTTTGTGGGAAGAGAGCAGAGAGTAAAAAGCATAGGGCAGAAAGAGAAAGAGAGCAAGGGAAAGAGCGGCACATGCCAGGCATTTTTGGAAAATCGACCGTCACCGTCGAGCGCTCGAAGCGGAATGATTTTGCCATCAGCAATTTTTCTCCCCCGACCCTAAAAGTAAAAACCCGAGCAAATACGAAGTTAAGGGGGTTCTAAAGTCAAAAAATAAGTGTGAACATTAACTTGTACCAGTTGTCCAGTCTATGTGTTGTATGGTTAGTGATAGCGGCTAGCGGGAATTATAGTTATTTTTCGAGAAAAACTCGCTTTACTTCATATTTTTGAAACATCTGGTAACTTGGCGTATTTTTATGCTCTATGATGCCACATTTTCATACGAATAGTATTTTTTCATTTGAATGGCAATATACATACATCGGAATGTCAAGCGAGCATTCAATATTATCGATTTCTGTGAAGTCTACCGAATCGTGTTTTATGCCATCACCAAGAGGGTATTTTACAAGTTTTTAAGCTCAAGCGGAAGTTAATGCCAAAAATTTAGAAGCAAAAACCGCGTATTATGTGGATGCATGATCCTACATCTAAAAATTGGTTGAATTTAAAATGCATTTGATGAGGGCAAATGTTATTGCAAATGCTGCAAATCTAGCATTAATGCCAAGTTTTCAGACTTGCACGCACATGCCAAGACTGCTAAATACAAGCACTAACCATACAACACATAGACTGGACAACTGGAACAAGTTAATTTTCACACTTATTTTTTGACTTTAAAACCCCCTTAACTTCGTATTTGCTCGGGTTTTTACTTTTAGGGTCGGGGGAGAAAAATTGCTGATGGCAAAATCATTCCGCTTCGAGCGCTCGACGGTGACGGTCGATTTTCCAAAAATGCCTGGCATGTTCCGGTCTTTCCCTTGCTCTCTTTCTCTTTCTGCCCCATGCTTTTTACTCTCTGCTCTCTTCTCACAAAAATATATGTATGCTGGCACAAACAGCAAGCAGCTCACAAAAATTGAAATTTCTTCTCGACTCGCGAGTCGCGATCTGATTGGTTCCCTTCTGAGCGAAGAGTATACCGAATTCTCAAACTGCTTTACCATGCTCATGCAAAATGTTAGCGTTTTTATGATTATTTGTGGAAAGGGTATGAAAGTGTTGATGTGCATAACGAATATTATTTCCCTATGACCATACACACACACATTTACACTTCCTCGCTATATGTGTAGGCATTTATGTGCTTGTGTGCGATAGATATTCTTGCTGCCTGTAGCACTATTAAAACCCCCAGCAGTTGATATTCGTTCGGTTGGGTAATGATGTGAGCTTGCATACACACACACATTTACACTTCCTTGCTATATGTGTAGGCATTTATGTGCTTGTGTGCAATATTCTTGCTGCCGCCTGTAGAGCACTTTTAGAACCCCCAGCAGCAGTTGATGTTCGTTCGGTTAGGTAGCTGCTGTGAGCTAGCATACGCACACACATTCACATACACATTTACACTTCCTTGCTATATGTGTAAGCATTTATGTGCCTGTGTACGATACACTTGCTGCATGTAGCAATTTTAATTTCCCAGCGATTGCGCTGTGTGGTAGCTGATGTGAGTCTACACACACATACATACATATGTGTACGTCTGTGATGTGATAATTACAATCGCCGAGTATCACTTGTATAGGTATTTGAATGAATGCTGTGCCTGGGGCATTTGCATGTTTCGTGCATGGGTCTCGAATATTGGGCGTGTGCCTACCTCAACTTTGAAACCGTCGAGCGCTCGAAGCGGAATGATTTTGCCATCAGCAAAAATAAAGTAACAAGTAAGAAGGCTCTAGTCGAGACGGCCGGACTACGAGATACCCTAAACCCTGCAGAAAAAGTGATACTCTTCTTCTTTGCGCACATATGAGCGGGCGCTCTGCTAACTGCGCAGTTGCTGCTTTGTCTTGGGGTGGGCTGGGCTGAACTTTGGACGCTTATAACTCCATTTCTAGATGGACGATCTTCATGAAATTTTCAGAGTAGATTAGGAGTATCTATATCTATTCCCATTTTCAATGGATTCAGGGTATAAAAACCCGAGCAAATACCAAGTTGATGGGGTTCTAATGTCAAAAAATAAGTGTGCATATTCATTTTTAACCTTGCTTTCGATTCCACTACCTTGATTTCGAGCCCATTGAAAATGGGAAATCAGGGTATAATGGTTTTGTTAAATGTATGTACCAGACAGAAGGAGGCGTGGCAGACCCCATAAAAAATATATATTCTGGATCAGCATAAAAAAAAAGTTGATCTAGCTCTGTCCGTCAGTCCGTCCGTATAAACGTCGAGACTTCGGAAACTAAAAAAGCTGGAGAGCTGAAATTTTACATGAATACTCACTCGTATGTTAGTTACGCAGTACGAGTTTGTTTTGATTTTTCGATAACTCATCCCATTTCCAAATTATCGATAGAAATCGAAAATTCGTTTCCATTTTTTAGGTTTTTTGGGCATAACTTCTACACCGTTCGAGCTAAAGACTTCAAATATATATATGTAAAAAGATATTATGGATACTCCGATTTTGGATGCCACGCCCCCCTCGCCCACAATTTGCAAAAAAAAAGTATAGCCCAACCCACCCCCAAAGCAACTGCTCGGTCAGAGCCAGAGCCCGGTGCCCTTCCTGGATACACATTCGGCACGCCCTGGAAGGATTGGGGATGTGTATCCTTTGTCCTGGGGCACCAGTCTTTGGCGCGGGACGAAGACTCACCTCCTTGGCTCCTCTACGCAGAAACTCTTCATCGTGGCCATCCCCATCGGCGCAACCTCTTGCGGTCTCGCTCCAGCTCCTGGATATCATCTGCATCAGCTCCATCAGGCTCTGAAACTAATGCGGGAACTGTTGTTACAGATCAGCTTCATCTCATGAACTGGTCCATAACACAGCGGCCGCATGAGAGTCTGCATCTCCGCCATGTAGACCTTGAACGGCTCATCCACCATCTGCTTCCGACGCTTGACCTCGTCCTTGAGATCCTTGAGATAGTCCCTCGGCAGGAAGAACTTTTGGAAGCTTCTCACGAAGGTTCCCCACGCCTTCCAGTGCCTATTGTTGGCCACGTACCACTTCAAGGCCATACCTTTGAGCAGCTCAGACATTGCCCTCGTGATCAAGTCCAGATCCAGGCCATATGTGTTAGCCGACCACTTCACCTGCTCCAGAAAATCCAAAGGCTTTTAGGTGCCATCGAAGCGGAACTTTCACTACTCGTTTGGCCACCTTTGGATACTCCTGTGTGGACGTGGCTCTCCATGCTCCTTGTTCTGTCTGCTGCAGCCGCGCGGCAGCACTGGTGGATGGCAGCGATGCCGCGCCACATTCGGGTCTTCCTCATCGTCATCGTTGCCACGACGACAGCTTACGCGTCATCTCCGAGCGATGGACGGCGAAGGAATCCTTCCTTCATTCGCCTCGGCCCACTCTCCGAACTGATGCGGATCACGTCCAAACTCGTCCCCGTATCGCAGCACTTCGTCCTTTTTGAGATTATATACCCTCGCACCATTGTCCACAAATATGAATTATTCTCTTATCGCAGGGCCCCACGTTGGGCGCCAGTTGTATGCACACAATGCCACGTCTACCTGAACTTACTCAGTTCATGTACAGGATTCGCCAAACTTCTACCACGACTTGCAGCAGTACTGTATCAGTTCCCTTGCTGATGGTCGCTGCTGCTCCTGCGTCGCCTGTGGTATTTAGTATGCGTCCAAATATCCTCCAAGGATATTTTATGTGCCCCCATGACGTCTTATCCGTCTGAAATCCTTGCTATCGGTATCCTGTGCCGATATCGTAGTCCTTCGGCGTCTTCCTGCTTTCACTCGTGTTGACTGGCAGCAATTTCACTTTTCCACTGTTCACTTTTAAATATACTCCAGCTATCTATTCTGACTTCACTCTGACTATCTCTCCATATGACGCCGCCGGTGCCCTTTTATAGGGCAGCCGAGCTCCCTGTTCGGCTCTGGAGCAGGGCCTGCTTGCCGCTCATGCCCATGTAACGCTAGAATCGCGTGATTTGGGTGACGCCAGAAACCCGCCAAGTGTCGTGGCAGCCGCTCGTTGGTCGAAGTACCGCTGTTGCTATGCGGAGAGAAAGCGTCCATCACTTGGAGCGGTACCTCGGCTAACGGTCCCCTATGACCGGCGGGTGAGCGACGCGAGCCAATTGCTGACAATGTAGAATTGAAGGATACGGCTTATAGCCCGATCTCTGACCCTTTCCAGTCGCGAGGGTTGCTCCTACAATTCTCGTGTGGAGCAACATATGCATGCACATATGTGCATATAAACACACAGCAAATACATGTGCACTGTGGTTCCGCCAAAAGCCAAAAATAAAAAAAAAATGATCACAACGAAAAAACAAAAATTGTATGCAAATTTTCTCTAAAATGTCCACTCTTTGTTATGGCAAAGAATGCGCTTATTCAACTTGGCTAGTATATTGTTTTATTTTGGATGCGTTACGATCGTAAGAAGTCTTCCGTAAATGTCACGAATAATAACAAATACGGACATACTAAACTACCTTCTTTTACGGTCTGACCCATATATTACTGGGCAGAAAAAGATTGAAAGAAGAGACAATTCAGAGTTATTAGATTCAGTTCATAGTTTATCTGAGGAGAGTTTGTAAAATTTTGTATTATTATTTAATTGTTATTGTAATTACAACTCATGTAAATTTTTTGGTATATATAAAGCTTATAAATGGTTATTTTTCATTTATTTATTACATTTTAACAATTGGAATTTATTAATTGGCGTATTTTTGCAACTACAAAAAGTATTTAAGAGGCTTGGTAATATTTTCAGCACTCTACTGGTCTTATAAGTATTTTGGCCGCGTTTCCGCGGTTTTTATGAGATTTTTGATTACGGTTCTCAATTCATCTTCACACCCCAAAATGTGTAAAAAATGTATTTCAAATATTTGAGACATACAGTTTGGTTTAGCATATAGATATGAATGTCATGATCATAATCTGGACATTTGATTACGATTGTCCGTCTTGAAATAGAATTATTAATCAAATAAGTTATGACAGCAAAACCCTCGCGGTACAGCGAGAGAGGCAGGGGGACGGCAAAACGCCTGCAATGCTTACCCACATACCGGCGTACAAGCATAGATCAGCGTGTGTGTGCGCGTAATGTAAAGTTTGTTACGCGTGGGGAATCGCAACGAAGCGTTCTTGGAATATCATTCGTTCAAAGAAGGGCTCGGGGGATTTCGTAGTCGAGCAGAAATTGCTGCCAGTCAACGCGAGTGAAAGCAAGAGGACGCCGAAGAACTACGATATCGGCACAGGACACCGATAGCAAGGACTTCAGGCGGACAGGACGTCGTGGAGCACATAAAATATCCTTGGGGGATATTTGGACGCATACTAAATACCACAGGCGACGCAGGAGCAGCAGTGGCCATCAACAAGGGAACTGATACAGTACTGCTGCAAGAAGTTTAGCGAATCCTGTACATGAACATGAGTACATGAGTAAGTTCACGTAGCCGTGCGAAATAGGCGTGGCATTGTATGCATAAGAACCTAGGCACACCTAGGGCGAGTCCAATTTTAGGAGTAGCCTGCAGTGCATCCGAGCGAACCGCTGCAGCATACACAGCGAATCCTGGCGTACTCTGGAGCGATTGGTCTAATTCACTAAGCCATAGTCACTCGCCCAGCCGGAGTGCGTGAACACTCGACGATCTGATGTACAGAGCATACAAGTTGCAAAGTGAATTGTAAAACGAAACTATAATTAATAAGATAATGTAGAAATCGCAAACACAAAGTGTACTTATTCAAACATCGCAAGGGCTTCAACAAATAAATTTGTTGGCACGAACAGCGTTTGAAAATGCTACGCTACTCCGTAGTTTTTCGTTTTGCTCTGGCAGATCCATAGTCGAACGAAAATATGTGAGAGCTCTGCTCTGCTCTCGGAGTTTGCTATGCTCAAATCTGTAGCGGTAGCAAAGGCACGAAACGAAATTAACGACTACGCTTCGGCAGAGCGATAGCCGTAAAACGAGAGAGACTTTGTTGCTACGGCTCTTTGGGCCGATATTCTTATTGCAAATAAAATCAAAGTAATGCTTACACACACACACATTCAAAAATGCGAAAATTACAGTGTATTATTCGATATGCCAAGCCCCCAAAGAGGCCCAAAAATTATATTTGGGTAATCAATAGAGTGGGCCACTGAACCATCCAATTCTGAAGATTCTAACTCTAAGATTGTGAGTGGATATATCTACCATATCTTATTGATCTTCGGTTGTCAACCCGAGTATACATGCCAAATTTCAAGTCTCTAGTGTTAATAGTGTTCAAAATATAGCACAACTTGAAAAATCACTATATATTCAGGTCTGACTTGCCACGCCCCCAATGGGCGTAGACATATAACATTTTGATCGATCTTCATGGAATCACAACAATGATTTACACGCCAAATTTCACCGTTCTAGTTTTAAAGGTGTAGAAGATACGTTTTTCCGATTTACCACGCCCCAATGGGCGTAGATATATCCGCCATAGCTTTTAGAACTTGGGTTGTCACCGCGAGTATACATTCCGTATTGCAACTCTCTAGCTCATCAACTAGTGTAATTTCACGCCCCTAGTGGGCTGATCGGGAAAATTTTTACACTTTATAATTCGAGAGCAGACATGAGTATACATATGTTATATTATATGTTATACGAACAGACGAACATTGCACATAACCAATATAGTCCGTTTCGCTTTGGGAACAGAGTCTAAAAAGCGTCAACATTGAAACCAGCCTGACAACTAATTTGAATATGCATTGATGGGTTTCATTAATATCAATATGGGTTTTTTTCCATCATCAATGTTTTATATCATATTATCATCAAACAAGTCCCCATTCGAGCTACTGAGGCTTCGATATCGAATTCGAATCGGAAGATACTTTCATCGTGAACTTTCGTTTGGCAACAGTTTTTGTTGCTGGCGGCTAGAAAAATGTATTTATTTATATATATGTGTATGCGTATGTGTGCGGTCGACTGTGGCTCATTTCATTTCAATAATAATGAAAACAAAAGTTAAAAACAAACGACGAATATGTAAAAATATATAGGAAACAAGTAAGAAAGCTCTAGTCGAGACTGCTCGACTACGAAATCCCCTGAGCCCTTCTCCGAACGAATAATGTTCCACAAATGTTTCGTTTCGATTCTCCACGCGTAACAAACTATACATGCTAAAGACACGCACGCAGTCACACGCTGATATGTGCTTGTCGGCATGTGTGTACGCATTGCAGGCGGCTTGCTTTGCCACGTGGTTTTTGCTGCGAGAACTTATTTGATTAATAATTCTGTATCTAGATGATCATGACATTCATATCTATATGTAAAACCAAACTGTATCTCTCTAGTATTTCAAATACACTTTCTTACACATTTAGGGGTGTGGGGGTGCATTGGGGACCAGAATCTAAAATCTGACAAAAATCGAAATTGTATTAAATTAGTATCTATATACATATATGCAGAAAACTGGAGACTCTAACTTTACAGATAAATGAGATATAATTTTATAACCGATTCTCGATTAATTGTTTTATCGATAACTCTGGAAATATAAAAAGTATCAAAATTCTGAAAAAACTCGTATAACGCGTGCAATATACGGATGAATGAACTCTCTAGCTCTTATATCTTCGGAAATCGACGCGTTCATACATACGGACGGACGGATGGGCGGATCGAGTTTTCTCGTCACCCTGATCAAGAATATATATAGTTTATGGGGTCTGCCACGACTCCATCTGCCTGTTACATACTTTTAACAAAACCATTATACCCTGATTTCTCATTTTCAGTGGGCTCAGGGTATAAAATCATTTTTTTTTTTCAAATCGATTGCTAACTGTGCGTAAACAAGATCGTAGGGCACAGGCCGAGGCCTTGGCCGAAACAGAGGCAATGGCAGAGGCAGAGAAGAGAACAGTTTTGGACAGTTAGATGGGGACGGCGTAAGCCGGAACCCAATTACGAAAAGAGGCTACCCGGCTCCCCGCACCATGATGATTGTAATGACATCGACAGTTTACAGTTGTTTGTTAATACACTACCTTATGAAAGCTATGGCTATGTATCTTATAGTTTCAATGAAGCTTATTTTTATACCCTGAATGGCAGTAACTGCGAGGTTAGTAGAGTGCGCGCTCTTACGTTCGTAAAGAAGGGTATTAGTTATTTTGCAGGGCTCAGGGTATCTCGTAATCGATCCTTCTCGACTAAATTCTTCTTTTTCGTTAGAAATGAATAATTGAAGAATTATACAAATATAGTTTTTAATATATTTTATTAGTTATGTGTTAGTAAATCATTATATATATATATTGTGTGTTCTTATTACTAGCTCATATAACTAATAAAATACATATATATATAACATACATATATACATATATATATTTAAAACTCTATTAAATTTTTTTGATAACTAAATTAATATAATATAAATATTATAAAATCAAGAATAAATTAATTAAATAAAACAAATTAAACTATTATTTCGATTTACACATATAGTATATATTTATTATAGGTAAATTCGTAAATATTCTTAGATCTTGTAAATTATATAGATAACAAACTTGAGCAATAACAAAATTTTCTATTTATTTATTTAATTATTTATTTATGTATAATTTATTTGTGCGTGTGAACAAACTACAGAGCATCGCATGGTCGCCCTTTCGACGTTATTTTTTAATTTTCCCGTTTGATCTGAGCAGTCGCGAATGGTATATAAATTTTGACAATGGAAAGATCACGGTTTAAACCAATTTTGGCAATGCGCGCGGTTAACAAATCACATCAGTCCTAACCAAACTAAGCCTTGGCGTAAGACAGATTGGCACACACTTAGTCTCATGTATTCCGCGACTGAATCAAATGCGATTCCAGCTTTGCTGCTGACGGTGTTGACGCCGTTAGTGGTTGGCTTTGGCAACGAATATGTTCACATTAAGGTGCATGTGCCCAAGGATCAGGTGCCAAGCATTGGTGTCGATGCAGATCAACCGCCAGAACACAAGGTGATCCATCACTTTCACCACCATGCGCCACCGCATCAAAGACCACGAGTACGCCCTCCCCTAAAGCCGAAAGCAAGCCCACTACTAGAGAGCGTCATTCTGTCGGACCTGGATAAGCCGCTGCATATGAGTGAGCATGCGGATTATCTGAACCATGCCAAGGAACTGGCGGAGCATCTCAGCGAGTCCTATACGATCAAGAAGCCCCCTCCAACACTGCCCAAGAAGAAGGTGAACACGTATACGATCATCGAGGAGAAGCATCGACCCAACAGTTACGAGTATGAATCTCAACCAGACCATATCGTGGATACGTATCGCGTGATCGACAGCCGACCACAACAGCATCATTCACTTCATCACCACAAACACTCACATCAGCTGGACGACAACGACAACGATGTGGGCTACCACTATTCCCCACCTGTGCGCCAGCATCGTCACAAAAAACCCTCTTCCTCGTTATACCATGGCGGAGGATATGCAGAGCCGGCGTCGGTCGAGAAATCATTGGGTTTGGAGGAGGGCTATAGCTACTCGCCGCCCAGCTATGCCCATGTCAAGTCGGTTCGTTCGCCTGCCCACACACTGGAGGCGCCTGACTCCTCCGTTGACAATCCATATCCATACGACTTCAGCAGCAGCATCAGCTTCCGACCATCGCCTCAACTGGCCCAGTCAGATAGCTACGACGCTAACATTGATACGTATGCCGCTCCAATCCAACCACGTCGCCGTCGCCCCGGCCAGATGGATTTGCCAAGTCGCACAGGATATAAGAATATTGCCGCCGAGACATATATCGGCGCTGACAGCTACAACGTTGGACACGTCCAGGGCGTGGGAAGCAGCGGATATCAATATCCAGGACCATACTTATAATCCAAATTTTCACTAATTTTAATCTAATGCTAATTTATTGGATTTTTTTTTTTTACCTAGCCTTAAGTTAATTGAAAACTACTCTGAAATTATGTTGTGAAGGGGTATCTACGGTTCAAAATATTCTCAATATGTGTATTCACCACAGGAATCTTCAAAGCTACAGTTGACAATTTGTTAATTATACCTTGAACCCATTAAAAATAGAAATTAAGGGTATAATGGTTTGTGAAAGTGTATGTAACAGGCAGAAGGAGATGTCGCCGAGCCCACAAAGTATATATATTCTTGATCAGCACATAACCGGACATGTAGATCAAACCAGTTAACTTTGTATTTGTTCGGCTTTGATACAACGAATTCATTGCGCTGCAAGCGTTCAAACGCTATGGTCATATTTTCATATGAGCCGATACAATGCGCTAGTGCTGGGCGCAACATCGATGTAACATCGATACATCGATGTTTTTTAAAAAATTAGAAACATCGATGTTTTTTGTTCGATGATCGATGTTTTGTAAAAATGTTCCATTCACTAAATTTATCCAATTTATCCATAACAGCGGGCAGCGGGAATTCTGGCTTTTTAAAAAAATATTTAAATTTTTTCCGCTTATTTTTCTTAGCACTTTAACATATTTTAGAGAATGTATGTACAATGAAGTGTTGTTCATTGTAGTGCCAGGATGTGTAACGTAACAGCCAAGAATTCAAATGATGGCTGCGAAAAGACTTAAATGATAAGACCAGAATATATTCGTATATTGCAGTCATTGCAAATTTAGTATAGCTGCCAGTTGATCACATAACCAATTGGTGCTTGAAATATTTTAGTAATAGATCTGGGAGTTCTGTGAAGTTTCACAAAACAAAATGTTGCTTTCGATACTTATATACATTAAGAAGGAATGCTGTCGTGATTATTAAAATATGATTGGCACTATAGAATAATGCAATAAACATAATAATTATCACGAATAGGACGAAACACTGGTCTTTTCGTAAAAAAAAACCTTAAAAAAGGCAAAAAACTTCACCTTTTTTGTCAGATTTTTTCCCCAAAATTTCAGGTTTTTTAAGTATGTTCGCTACAATCAAAAAATGTTGACATGCTAGTCTTCATTAACAAAAACGATTGGATCTCAAATGAGATCCATTAGAATATAATAAAGTGAAGCTATCCATACTTAGATTAAATTAAAATAATGAATTTAATAACAATTTTATTGCAGATCTTAAAAAATGAGAGAATTTTAAAAAAGAAACGGTTAAGACTGATGAAGATATATTTTTTATTTATTATTTAATTTTGTTTTTCTTTCTTTTTTTAATTTTAAGTTTTGAATTTGTGAAATGATGAATAAATTTCAATCAAATATACCATTTAATTTTGTTAACATTGAATACGTTTATAATAAGTTTTTTCCGATGTTTCATCGATACATCGATGTTTTTTATTGCAAAACATCGAAACATCGATGTCGTCAAGCATCGATGTTTCTCCAGCACTACAATGCGCTATTTTTACTTTGTTGTCCCTCCCTCTTTGTTTCTCTCTCTCTCTCATTCACTGCACGCATCCCACAAAAATTGAAATTTGGTCGTGAGTGGCGATTCGCGGCGATCCCATCTGCCCTTCTTAGTAAGAATATGCCGAACTTTTAAACTGCCTTGCCATTCTCATTACTCTTTTGCGAGTGTTTTGCTACATGTACATATGAGCATTTATGTGACTGTGGGCGAAACTATGCCTGTTGCAATTGTGAGGCCCATTTTATTTTGTTTTTCCGATAACTCATCCCATTTCCAAATTATCGAAAAAAATAGAAAATTCGTTTTCATTTTTTACGTTTTTCTACGTTTTCTACACCGTTTGAGCACGAACCATACAACCACTAACCATCACTGTTGTCATTTCAGCTTCTTTCCAGCTAGATCTGGCTGTTTTGGAAATGCGATTGCGGGAAAAATTTGAAAACAGCGGGCAGCGGGAATTCTAGCTTTTTTAGCAAATTGATATTTTTTTTTAAATTCTACTTTTTCTCAATTTTGTGAGATATTTCTAACGCATTTGTCGATTAAAATCTTATAAATGTAAGTCTATTAGTAAAGCATCGATATTTACTTTTATCGAATAATTTCTCTCAACAATTGCCTATGCAAATTTTTTCGTCTTCCATCACTAAAATTGTGAAAATTGTGTATTGTAGCTACTGTAAATGCAGCATAATTGCAAAATTATGTGATTTGCGTGCACACGGTGCTACAAAAAAGCACATAAGTTCGATGGGCGGCTTTGTGAAAAAAAAAAAAAAAATAAAAATAAAAAAAAAAAAAAAACAAATACAATATAGTCAAAATTAGAAATTAATTTATCTCAGATATTAGGTATGGACTGCACCGACAAAACAAATGTTGTTTTGACTATCAAATACCACCCAACTGTCTAGTTTCAATAGAACGAAGTGAATATTATCCGAGCGATAACAAAGATTTTGATAACATAGTATTATATTATTGGATAATACGTTCATTCTTGGATAAAAAAAACAATATATACAAATCAGCTTTTTTTCCGCTTTTTTTCCCGGGGATTCAGCTTTCTTTAGCTGTTTTCTTGAGTCGATTTAGCTGTTTTGGCGTTCCAAAAAATGACATCACTGCTAACCATACAACACATAGACTGGACAACTGGTACAAGTTAATGTTCACACTTATTTTTTGACTCTAGAACCCCCTTAACTTCGTATTTGCTCGGGTTTTTACTTTTAGGGTCGGGGGAGAAAAATTGCTGATGGCAAAATCATTCCGCTTCGAGCGGTCGACGGTGACAGTCGATTTTCCAAAAATGCATGGCATGTGCCGCTCATTCCCTTGCTCTCTTTCTCTTTCTGCCCCATGCTTTTTACTCTCTGCTCTCTTCTCACAAAAATATATGTATGCTGGCACAAACAGCAAGCAGCTCACAAAAATTGAAATTTCTTCTCGACTCGCGATCCCATTGGTTCCCTTCTGAGCGAAGAGTATACCGAATTCTTAAACTGCTTTACCATGCTCATGCAAAATGTTAGCGTTTTTATGATTATTTGTGGAAAGGGTATGAAAGTGTTGATGTGCATAACGAATATTATTTCCCTATGACCATACACACACACATTTACACTTCCTCGCTATATGTGTAGGCATTTATGTGCTTGTGTGCTATAGATATTCTTGCTGCCTGTAGCACTATTAAAACCCCCAGCAGTTGATATTCGTTCGGTAGGGTAATGATGTGAGCTTGCATACACACACACATTTACAACTTAGATTTTATTTTTTAAATTCATTAATATTATTATATTTATGTTAAAATGCTTTTTGCCATCTTAGCAATTGCTACTAAGCTATTATATGCATGAATTATACAGTTGCCCACAACAAACTTCTTTGGTTGCTTACATTCCAAAAATGCGAAAATTACAAGGTATTTTTCGATATGCCATGCCCCCAAAGAGGTTGAAAATTTGTTTTTGGGTCATCGATAAAGGAGGACATTAGTAACTCAACTATCCAAATTTCAAGCTTCTAGCTCTAAAACTGTAGGAGATATAAACTTTTGCGGTTTGCCACGCTCCGTGGGCGTAGATATATCTACCATAGCTATTTGAACTTGGGTTGTCACCCCGTCACATTAATTTGTTCCAGTTGTCCAGTCTATGTGATGTATGGTTAGTGGTACTGCGTAACTAACATACGAGTGTTCATGTGAAATTTCATCTCACTAACTTTTGTAGTTTCCGAAATCTCGACGTTCATACATACGAACGGACAGGGCTAGATCAACTTATTTTTTATACCTCGTGTTAAGGCATTTGAAGACATGCTTTTTTGTATTTTTAAAACTGTATAGATATAATATTGAATTGTAACAAATAAGATTGTAACCAGTGTGCAGAGCAATTGAGGTTTGCTGTAAGAGCGAGCATAGGGGGTTTCGCTCTCCCTCTGCTCGCATTTAGATGCGCTCTCTAATGTGCAAGCTGCGCTTGCTGTTAGACAATAAATCAGTATGAATTGAAACACTGGTGCCGCAAGTTGCATTTTATCATGGACCAATTGACGGACCAGGCAGACCCCTTGTCGTAGGACACTTTTGGCGCCCCCGGGTGGACTCTTCAGGATTGGAAGGCTGGTTTATGGATTTTATCAATAATCAGGGAAGTACCAGATAAACATAGTGAATGTATCAATCACCAAGTAATGCAAGACCAAATAAATAAATGCATTACTTGAGACATACAGAATATTATAGTATGTAAAAACCTATCTATGCCTATGTGAATAATATTGAATTTATTTAAAATATAAAAAATAAATAAAATAAGGTGCAAATTATAATTGACCTTTGCCCTGTTCAATCTCTGGTAATTCGCATAATCCAAATTGTCTTTGGCGCCTTTAGCGTGTTGCAATTCTTGCTCATTTTTCGTCTCGCATTTCGCTTTGCGCTCTCGTTTTGCGCTCTCGCTTGCACTTATAGTTTTGCTCTCGCTTTGTGCTCATCACTTTGCGCTCATCACTTGCGCTCATCGCTTGCGCTCATCACTTGCGCTCATCACATGCGCTCGTCACTTGTATGCATTAATTGTCGCTCAAAACTTGCATTCTCGCTCTCATCGTATGCGATTGTTTGCACTAATATCTTGCATTCTAGCTTGCACTATTGTTGCGTTTATACTTACACATATCGGCGCGCTCTCGCTTGTGCATGTGTAAGTGGGAATGCACTGCACTCAATCGCTTAATCGCTCGCTTAGCAATTTCGCTCGTTGATACTCACGCTCTCGCTTGTGCATGTGTAATTGGGAATGCATTGCACTCAATCGCTTAGTTGTTCGCTTAGCAATTTCGCTCGTTGATACTCACGCTCTCACTTAGCGCAGTAGCAAGTGTGCATGCGTTGCACTCAATTGCTTATCCGTTCGCTTAGCGATTTCGCTCGTTGGTACTCATGCTCTCACTTTGCGCAGTAGCATGTGTGCATGCATTGCACTCAATCGCTCTACACAGTCAGTAGAGATCACTTAAAGTAATAGTCACTCAGCCACTCTGGTTGTTGTCTTCGCTATATCGCTAACAACTGTCTGTTACAGTCACTCAAGTATAGTTAAACACTGCCAGCGTAATATATTGATATTTATTACGATCGCGCGCATTTTTTTAACTTCTTTGAGTTGTTCTTCGCTTGTAGTCATACATAAGTGAGCTTTTGTTTTTATTGAATTTCGTTTCAACTGAGCTTCACTTATAGCATCATGACTGGCAAGCGAGGAAAGAATCGGTCTATGCACGAGTCATCATCAGAGCGTGTCGATGCTCTCTTGACCGTCTATAAGAACGTCACAAATGACATAACCCGCATAAACAAATCATTGAGAGATTTCACTACACCAGTAGAGCCATTCGAAATTGAATGTAGACTTGAGATACTGAACCGCTATATAGAAAAGGCCTTTAAAACACAACAAGAGTTGGACGACATTAATGCTGACTTAGTGTCTCGGTCCACGTTAGAGGACTTATATGTGTCAACTAAGGCACTTCTAATGAAGCGAGGTAGTGATAGCCAACCTAAAATTGAGAGTCCCGCCAACTCTACAATGATTGGCTCCATGTCACACTCTAGAAATCTACCGAATATAAAATTGCCAAAGTTTAGTGTCGAATATTCGGAATATCAAAATTTCATTGGTCTGTTTGAAAGTTTAGTAGATAATGAGCCAGGGTTATCGAATATAGAAAAGTTCAATCATTTGTTGTCCTGTTTAGAAAAAGAAGCGTTAGGCACTGTCAAGGCTTATAAGGTGACTAACTATCCAAAAGCGTTAGCTGCCTTAAAAAATGTATACGACACAATCAGTGTCTCATATTTTTTAACAGCATCGCTCAGTCGTTTGACCCCCCACGCATGTCTGAACCCGCAACATCATCTTTGCGCATGCTAGTGGATTCAGTACGTGCTATATACGAATCATTGTTGTCGTTAGGATCTGATAAACAGATTTCGAATGCCATGCTCATCCATTTGGTAATGATGAAAGCAGACGGTGGCACGCGTTCTAGGTGGGAAGAGAATCTTGACTACAACAAACTTCCACTGTGGCAAGATTGTGAAGCTGCCTTAAACATACGATATCAACACTTAAGTGCTGAAGAATCATCTGGTTCAAGTCGTAAGGCAGTTCAGGACAAAAGGAAAAGAGTTGGGAAAACTTCGCTAGCTGTCGCTCTGCCAAGTCAGCCACAAGACCCTAAATGCGTGTATTGTAAAAAGAATGATCATTTCGTCCATTCGTGTTCGTCGTTCGCAGCAATTCCATGTCAAAAACGGTTTGCATTTGCAAAGAGCTATCCCCAATGCATAAATTGTTTGCGAACAGGTCATTCAATGGCTGCTTGTAAATCAGCCCATTGTCGAGTGTGCTCTAAGCCGCACCATACCATACTGCATAGATATACCTCTGAGGCGACTCAAGGTAGCTCAGCAGTTGTATCGGCAGTCCCTCGAATCAATCCTTCACAGACTTCATCTGTAAATCACGCACGGATAGCCTCAGATCAAGTTCTCTTAGCAACCGCAGTTGTTAAGATAAAAGATCAATCTGGAGCTTACCACTTAGCTAGGGCCTTGTTAGATTCCGGTTCGCAGGTTAACTTCATGACTGAAGAACTTGCCAAACAGCTAAAGTTGAGAAGGCAAAAATTTGGGATTCAGTTGTTGCGTATTGCTAACTGTCAGTCTTCTGTTCGTCACAGCGTTTAAACCGCCATAGCATCTCGAATGGACGATACAGAAATTAGAACAGACTTTGGTGTGTTACGTTCTATATCGTCGTATCAACGGATAGACTTGCTGCTTGGTGCTGATATATTCTTTGATATATTAAGAGAGGGCAAAATAAAGGGACCTGATAACAGTCCAACGTTGCAATTGACTGCCTTTGGTTGGATTGTGTCTGGTCGCTGCCGAGCAGCTAATGCAGCTAATAATTCGTCGACTTTCGTTAGTGTCGTAAAGGACGACATAGATATAGATTCGATAGTTCGTAAACTCTGGGGGTTGGAAGAAAAACCAAATACAGCTGCTTCGACTTTGTATACCCCAGAACAACAACTGTGCGAGAAGTCTTTTGTAGAGACTATTTGCCAAACCACCTCAGGTCGGTTCAGAGTGTCATTGCCATTCAAGTCACAGTCTTGGTATGTCATATGACACAGCCAGGCGACGTTTTGGAAAGGAGAATGAGCAAACAAGATGACATTCGGCCAATGTATATCGACTTCATGAAAGAGTACTTGGCTTTGGGTCATATGAGCCCAACCGATAATCAAATTCCGAAAGAGCCGCATTATTTCATCCCTTATCAATGGGTGCTAAGACCGCACAGCGCATCCACTAAATTACGAGTAGTGTTTGATGCTTCTAGCAAGTCTTCATCTCAATTGTCGCTGAATGATCTACTCATGGTGGGTCCGACCATCCAGCCTCAGTTATGGGAGACTTTGCTAAGATTTCGACTTCGTCCTTGGACTGCTACAGCAAATATCGCTAAAATGTACCGTCGAATTGAACTGATACATTGTGGCCACCCAATTCACAACTCTCGTTATCGAAAGAATTAGAGCTGTTAGAGAAGCGTAGAACTGCAATCACTCTGATCGCGGTCGATGAGGTACCAAATTCCATCGTACAGCTTATCGAAGCAACTTCTTCATATTCTAAGTTAATTCACATAGTTGCATATATGTTCCGTTTTATCAATGGAAAACGAGAAAGTCATACTTCACTGATACCTACAGCTTCTGAGTTAAGTTTTGCTTTTCTTGCAGTCATATCCGTAATTCAACACATTGAATTCATCGATGAAATAAAGAAGCTAAAGAAATCAATCGTTTTGCAACCTGCATTGCAAAAACTGACACCGTTTTTGCATCCACATCAGCATGGCAGGCGTGTGTTGAGGTTGCTACGAGTAGGAAGTCGTTTATTGAAGGCTCCACTAGCACATAATGCCAAGTTCCCCCTATTACTTCCAAAATAATGTAGATTCGTAACGCTTTATTTGGAGCACTTGCATCGCTCTCATTGCCACGCCAATCCACTGGTATTAATGGGTCTGCTTCGACAGCGGAATTCGTGAATTCGTGGCAAATCACCAGTTAAAATGTATATTGCCGTATTTGTTTGTTTTACCTCGAAGGCTGTGCATCTCGAATTAGTAACCGATTTAATAACCAATTCATTTTTGATGTGTTTATCCAGATTCATTGGTCGACGTGGCCTTGTACTGAAGCTGTACTGCGACAATGCCACCAACTTCGTGGGTGCTACACGCACTCTGGACCTCATGGGCACGTTCCATGCCAACACAGCGGACATGGAAACGTTTGCTGCGGATCGAAGAATGGAATTTGTTTTCATTTATCCTCGAGCGCCGCATTTCGGCGGTCTCTGGGAAGCGGCAGTGAAGTCTGCCAAGGGACTGCTACTCAATGCAATGAGCAGCGCAGTCTTACGGCAGGACAAGTTGGCCACCGTGGTGGTCGAGGTCGAGGCCGTACTCAATTCGCGGCCAATGGTGCACTTCCTAATAGGAACAACGCACGCGCCGCTGCCACTCGCGTCAACAGAGCCAGTCGACGACGTCAAGCTGACATGCTTAAAAAGATGGCAGCTGATATCAAACATCAAGCTTCGATTTTGGATCGACTGGTCAAGGGACTACCTGCTGGGCCTCCAGCAAAAATCGAAGTGGACCAAGGAGAGGCAAAACGTGGAGGTCGGAACAGTCGTCCTCGTGGAGAGGACAACGCTCCTCCTCAACAAAGGATGCTAGGCGTGGTGACCGAAGCCATAGCCGGCGGAGATGGTAGAGTGCGAGGGGTTATCATAAAAACCAAATCCGGCACCTACAAGAGGGCAATCCATCGCATTGCCCCGCTTCCACTTAATTAATAAGTTAACTTAAAAAATGAATATTGTATTGAAGCCCTACGGCCTTTCAACGCGGCCGATGTTAAGGCATTTGAAGACATACTTTTTTGTATTTTCAAAACTGTATAGATATAATATTGAATTGTAACAAATAAGATTGTAACCAGTGTGCAGAGCGATTGAGGTTGCTGTAAGAGCGAGCATAGGAGTTTCGCTCTCCCTCTGCTCGCATTTAGATGCGCTCTCTAATGTGCAAGCTGCGCTTGCTGTTAGACAATAATCAGTATGAATTGAAACACTGGTGCCTAAACACGAATTATTCTGAAGAGGCCGCAAGTTGCATTTTATCCTGGACCAATTGACGGAGCAGGCAGACCCCTTATCGTAGGACACCCTGAGCCCATTGAAAATGAGAAATCAGGGTATAATGGTTTGTTAAATGTAAGTAAAAAGCAGAAGGAGTCGTGGCAGACCCCATAAACTATATATATTCTTGATCAGGGTGACGAGAAAAGTCGATCCGTCCATCCATGAACGTGTCGATTTCCGAAGATATAAGAGCTAGAGAGTTCATTCTTTTGTGTTAGGTCCGTATATTGCACGCGTTATATAAGTTTTTTTTTTCAGAATTTTGATAATTTTATATTTTCAGAGTTATTGATAAAACAATTAATCGAGAATCAGTTATAAAATTATATCTCATTCATCTGTAGAGTTAAAGCACTAACCATACAACACATAGACTGGACAACTAGAACAAACTTTTTTCACGGACCAGAATATGAGCCAAGCGACAACTCAACTTCGTATTTGTTCGGTTTGGGCAATTCAGGGTCGGGCAGTCAAAATATGAAACGACGAATTCAGTGCGCTGTAAGTGCGCATGGTCGCATTTTCTTATGAGCACATTCTGTGTGCTATTTTTCTTTACTCCCGCTCTCTCTTTTTTCTCTCTATGCGAGCACAAGCCAGCAGCCCACAAAAATTTAAATTTGTTCGCGAGTGGCGATTCGCGACGATCCCATCTGTCCTTCTTAGTAAGAGTATGCCGAACTTTTAAACGGCTTTGCCATGTTTATGCAAAATTTTATTGTTTTCGTGATAATTTTTGGGAAGGGTATGAAAGCACAGCTGTGCATAAGCATTACTCTTTTGCGAGTGTTTTGCTACATGTATATGACTGTGTGCGAGACTATAGCTGCCTGTTGCAATTGTGAGGCGTTTTCTGCATAAATGAAGAAGGTAATAAATTTTATTGGAGCTACCCTACTCACGAATGTGCAGTGAAGCACGAGTTCAGTTCGTTCTTGCTCTACGTGCCCACGAGTATTTGGAGAAACGATAAGGTCTTCGATAAGGAAGCCGTGGTTAAACGATGATGGGCTACTGCATCGACCAGGTGCTGCAGTTTCACCTGCGCTGCTATCACCTGATGGGGATGCACGGACTGCCGCTGCCATGTGATGCGCATCCACGACAAAAGGCCCGGCTACTGCACCTCTGGGCCGGATGCCTGTTGACGGGATTCAGTGGAGTGGTTTACTTGTGCTTGCGCAGCGATGATGACCTCTACAAGGGTGACGATTTCAGCTACTTCAACGATGCAATGAAGTTCGGCTTTGCTGAAATGGCTATACTGAGCATCTACTGGGAGACACTGTCGTCAAAACGAGTACACTTGGCTCGCTTTTGGCAGTTGTATGAAGCTCAGACAGCAATACCCACGACAACGCCATCAGTTCGAAGCCTGTGGCTTCAGCTGCTGCAACACTGGCGTTTCCTGGCTATATTCTTTGGGACGTTCTTGATGGAGCTGGTGCTGTTGTGTGCGTATATACTAATGCAGGAGAGTTCCCGCCACCTTGTGCTTTTCCAGATCCCCTTCTTGGCGGTGTACCTGCGGAACACATAGTTCATGTTGCACCTGGATCTGTTGCTCCTAAATTTAGAGCGCGAGCTGATACTGCTTGTGGAATACTCGGATTTTGCCAGCGTCTCAGCCAAGTTTTCCAACTTCGATGAATATCTAAGACGTCGTGTGCGAGAGAAGCAGATAATTTACGAGCGTACCCACCTGCTTCAAAAAAGGCTTCAGCTACTCTACGCTCGCCGTGCTGCTCACGATATACATTCGCCTCACAGTCGATTGCTATTTTTTCTTGTACACCTCGTTTAATAACATTATCAACTTGGGTAAGCGTTTTCCTTCGATCTTTTATATCCATATCCATCTCTCTTTTGTTCTTATTATAGATTACTATTTATTGTTGCCAGCAATCCTGCATATACCCGCTTTTCTCTATGCCTTTCAAAACTGCATGCAAATAGTCCCTCGGATCGCCTATCAGGTGCACAACATTGTGGGCAGCTGCGCGCCCGTTTTCCTACAGGTACTGATCTGATCTGAACTGATCTCTGTATTGAGCCCTTACATCCAAATTTTCAATTGCTTTCCCAGATCCAAAACTTTCCGCTAAAAATTTTACACGAACAGATGCGCATTGATTGTCCTGGCATAGTTATTTTAGACAATCAACTACTGACACAGGCGAGTAAAATAAACTTTCGGTTGTTGCAACTTGCAGCTAATCCAACGATTTCAGATTGCTTACGCCGTTTGCACCTATATGATCTTTACCGTGCAGCTGATGCTCAAATTGAATGGGGTCTATCTATAGTTCGTGTTGACTATTTCACATTATATTAAAGCTCTATGTATTTATCGTATATTCTATAAAAGTCTATCTTTAAAGGAATGGGTATAAGCGCGAAGCGTCGCTTTGTATTTACACGCACGTTAAGGATGGACGGGCACTTACATGTATAAAATGGAACTAGAGGGGAGAGGGGCTTTTGTTGTTGTTTATATATATTCTTGATCAGGGTGACGAGAAATGTTGATATAGCCATGTCCGTCTGTCTGTCTGTTCCGAACATACAAAAGCTAGAGAGTTCATTATTTTTGTGTTAGGTTCGTATATTGCACGCGCAGTACGAGTTTGTTTCAGAAATTCGATAACTTGTATACTTGTAAAGTTATCGATAAACGAATTTATCGGGAACCAGTTATAAAATTCTAGTTAATTCATCTTTAGAGTTAGAGTCTCCAAGTCTTCTGCATATATATATATACTAACACTAACCATACAACACATAGACTGGACAACTGGTACAAGTTAATGTTCACACTTATTTTTTGACTTTAGAACCCCCTTAACTTCGTATTTGCTCGGGTTTTTACTTTTAGGGTCGGGAGAGAAAAATTGCTGATGGCAAAATCATTCCGCTTCGAGCGCTCGACGGTTTTCGGTAATTTTAGTAAAAGAAAACTGAAAATGATTCGGGAATAAGAAATTTAATATAAATAAAACATAATACATGTATATTTTTGTTATTTAGTGGAAAATAAAAGGGTCATTTTACCTGTATATCTAGGCATTTCTCTAAAAGGGTTATATGTGACCTGAATTTTCGCAAGCATTTGAACAACTTGTCCCTTTTTTGCATATAGGGTCAAATCAGGTACAAAATATTAAAGAAAAAATGATAACTTATCAACAGGTAATAAAAAATAATTTACCTTTCCTGCAATTCGAACCCAAAATCGTTCACTTAATTCAAAATTGAGGTGGGCGGCACACGCCCAATATTCGAGACCCATGCACGAAACATGCAAATGCCCCAGGCAGAGCATTCATTCAAATGCCTATACAAGTGATACTCGGCGATTGTGATTATCACATCACAGACGTACACATATTTATGTGTGTGTGTAGACTCACAACAGCTACCACACAGCAATCGCTGGGAAATTAAAATTGCTACACGCAGCAAGTGTATCGCACACAGGCACATAAATGCTTACACATATAGCAAGGAAGTGTAAATGTGTATGTGTATGTGTGTGCGTATGCTAGCTCACAGCAGCTACCTAACCGAACGAACATCAACTGCTGCTGGGGGTTCTAAAAGTGCTCTACAGGCGGCAGCAAGAATATTGCACACAAGCACATAAATGCCTACACATATAGCAAGGAAGTGTAAATGTGTGTGTGTATGGTCATCGGGAAATAATATTCGTTATGCAGATCAACACTTTCATACCCTTTCCACAAATAATCATAAAAACGCTAACATTTTGCATGAGCATGGCAAAGCAGTTTAAGAATTCGGTATACTCTTCGCTCAGAAGGGAACCAATGGGATCGCGACTCGCGAGTCGAGAAGAAATTGTAATTTTTGTGAGCTGCTTGCTGTTTGTGCCAGCAGCATACATATATTTTTGTGAGAAGAGAGCAGAGAGTAAAAAGCATGGGGCAGAAAGAGAAAGAGAGCAAGGGAAAGAGCGGCACATGCCATGCATTTTTCGAAAATCGACCGTCACCGTCGAGCGCTCGAAGCGGAATGATTTTGCCATCAGCAATTTTTCTCTCCCGACCCTAAAAGTAAAAACCCGAGCAAATACGAAGTTAAGGGGGTTCTAAAGTCAAAAAATAAGTGTGAACATTAACTTGTACCAGTTGTCCAGTCTATGTGTTGTATGGTTAGTGATACTAATTTAATACAATTTCGGTTTTTGTCAGATTCCGTTCCCCACTTCGCCCCACCACCCCCAAATGTGAAAAAAATGCATTTCAAATACTAGAGACATGCAGTTTGGTTTAGCATATAGATATGAATATCATATTCATAATCTCAAGATATCAATACGATTGTCCATCTAGAAACAGAATTATTAATCATCAAAGTTTTCTCATCAAAACCCACGCAGCAGCAAAGCAGTGAGACAGCAAGACGCTTGCAATGCTCACACACATGCATACATGCCTACAAGCGTAGATCAACAAAGGCGTGTTTTTGCATGTATAGTTTCTTAGGCGTGCAGAAACGTAACGAATAATTCTTGGAATATGATTCGTTCGAAGAAGGGCTCAGGTGATTTCGTAGTCGAGCAGTCTCGACTACAGCTTTCTTACTTGTTTATCACTTGGCAAGATATGGAAATCGTCTTTAAAATACGATTGCAGATAGATGCGTATCATGTATATCCAGTTTAAATATAAATATATACATATATATCAAACAAGAATGTATGCATTTACATATGTGTATATGTGACTGCCGGTAAGTGCGTCTGTGTGTGTGTGCGTTTAACCAAAGATCTAATCGTATTCATGGCTTGATTCCCGCTTTGAAAGCAGATTTTCGCGCTCATCATCATTTCCTTCGATAATGGTTATAGAGTTGGACTGGCCCGAGCGATTGAGCGGTTTGACACGATGCACCGATGCGGTGAGACCCGATTCGGTAACCACTTCCACATTATCGTCTCCCTCGTCGTCTGGCACTGTGAAATATGGATGTGATGACACTGGACGGAACTTGTAGCCCGTAAGCACGAAGAACACATATGTGGCCATCTCGCGAAACATCTCATCCAGCCAAGCGTACTGAAAGACGACTGTCATTTGCAGCAAATCCACAATAATGCGTGTGAAGTAAATATAACAGACGATCATGATGTAGAACTGGCGAAAGAGTTTTAGCTTTCGTAGATTAATTGCTGCCTTGCCATCCGTTGCCGACGCCTCATGTAAATGGCGGATGGACCACACAATAGGAAAAAGTATAGCGCCGCAGCAGAGCAAGTCCACAAAAAAGAAAATATTGTGCCAAGTGCGAAATTCAGCGTCGCTTTGATCAGATTCATCCGTTATTATTTGCGCCACATTGGCCAGTACCTGTAATGGGATTAACATTCAAATTATAAAATTACTTAAGAGCACTAAAAAAATTGGTGGCCAACCTGGAGCGGAATGACAATCATGAAGATCTTCTTGTCCTTATCGGAGAGTATATGTTTTATGAAAGTCCAGCCTGTACCAATGAGCACAATAGTTATAAATAGGACGGCACCCTTCAGTAGATGCGCAATATAATATAGTATGGCCCATGTTTCCACATGCTCGCCACGTTTCTCGATAAAATGATAATTGATGGAATGGAACATAAGAGAGAGCGACTTTAAAAACACAAGCACAGACATTAGGTAGTGTATCTTGTATACGGTGTACCTGCAATGCAGCAAAACATTATGAATAAAATTAAGTCCCTCTATATAGAGAGAGTAAATACTCTATGAACTCACTTGCTCTTCTTCAGAATGAACATCCAGAAAAGGCCGGACAATAAGAATAACAGACTCATCATAAAGTACAAAGCCGGCAACGGCATTTCTCCAGCTGACAAATAGTTTCCATTGTTGTTTTCTTCAATATCCACCTAGAAATAAAACCTTATTTAATTTGTTTGTTGCGATTAGAAACAGAACTCACATTAAACGACAGCATCTTCGGGCGATGATAGTTGGGGCAGGCATGGAAGTACAAATTGTACAATCCCTCATCATGCTGCGTTGCTACAAACATGGAGAACGTAAAGTTATAGTAGCTCGTACCGTAAATTATTAGCTTATTAAGCGGAAGGGAGAAATTTCTGCATAGCTCTTCTTGCGACTGCCTGTAAGAGTTTGAGTCGTAAATATCAGGCATTGAACTGTGAGAACTGTCTACAGGCATTGCTGGTTTCACTTCAGCATCAGCATCATTTGGAATCTTCTTATTGTTGCTACTATATAAGGTCGATGATGCGACAGCCACGGTACCAGCTTCGATATTGACGTCGCCATTAGCACTGGCATCAACTTCTGATTCAATGTTACCACCCGCATTGAGAGCAGTGGGCGAAACGGCTAGAACAAAGGATTCAATTGGTGCTGCCATCTTTGGTGGCGAAATAGAAACTTTTTTGTCGTCGAGCCGTGCAGTTTCCGGCTTATTAACATAATTGACGCTCGTCTTAAGGGCTCCGTCCATTTTACCAGCCACAATAGGTGACGACAGCTTTGGATGCTCCATATTTGCATTTGCCCTAGCATCTGCTACATCCACCTCTGACTGCATCGGCTCCTCAATCGAATGATCATCCATGTCACCAACGGCTTCATCTGAGTCGATTGGCAGCACAGCATGACGTCGACGCTTCTGCATAAACAACGCCGAGTCGCTGACTCTAGCCAGATGAGAGTTGCGCTTGTGACGGTACTTCACATCCTTGTAGATGTGTTTGTTTACCCATTCTGGTGAGCATTGAACACGTACTCTGGAAGAACATAACTATAAATATAAAGCGATTCGATAGACTTAATAAGAAACATACTTCAGCTCCTTCAGATCAAGCAGAAAAAACAGTATAGGGCCACTTGTTTGTTTGGAGGGCGGCTCCTCTAGTATGCACTTATTTTGGTGAGAGTCAAGGTATGGATTAAGCTGATCAATAGTTGTCTTATCTAGCGATAGACCAAACTGTAATCCCAAAATATATATGCACACAAGTGTGTTATAGAATACTGTCAAATGTAAGCAATTATGTGTTGATGCGCACCAAATCGGTTGACTGTTCATCATCCACGGTAAGCTGACTAAGGTGGACATCCAAATGTCCGTTTGTGTAAAAGCCGAAGGTGCTCAACGCAATGTATGGACGCATATCATTCTGTAAATGTACAAGGAAACATACATACGTATACACACACTTTCACTTTTTTATGCACCTACATACATACATATATCCGTATCAGCTAGTGGCAGACCGGTAGCAATTACTTACCCGAACTTCCAAATGATGTCTACGCGATACAACCACATTTGGAGCAATGAGTATCACCGCGATTATTGTAACAAATATTGATTTAATATTTATTATGTGCGTTGCCGTTAGTGCACGCATTCTCCTTGCTCTTGCTTATTTTGCCTGCAGTGCCTGTACTAGTGCTGGGAAAAATATCGATCTGATACATCGATGTTTTGATAGGTATCGAAAATATCGATATTGCTAACTTCGATACTCGATATATCGCCATCTCTAGACTATTATTTTCCCATCACTTAAATAAAAACGCGGTATAAAGTGGTAAGGTAATTTGAAAATTAATTTTAACAATATAATTAAAATATTAACGTAACCCATTTTTCATTTAGGTTTGACTAGGTTTTGTTGGCAGTTGGCAGCACTAGGTTTTGTGACAAGAACAACAAACGCCAAGAGAACAAACTGCAAATGTTGGGCCCTGCAAATGCTACAGGCAGCAAATGTTTCGCACACAGTCACATAAATGCTCATACATGAAGCAACACACAGTAATTGTGTGTGTGCATGCTCGTTGCGAAAAAGTAATGCTTATATACATCACGCTTTCATACCCTTCCCAAAAATTATTACGAAAACACTAAAATATTGCATGAGAATGGCAAAGCCGTTTAAGAGTTCGGCATACTCTTACTCAGAAGGGAAGATGGGATCGTTGCGAATCGCAACTCGCGGACAAATTCCAATTTTTGTGCGCTGCTGGCTTGTGCCTGCATACATATACATACATACATATATATGAGAGGCATAGAGAGCGTGAGTGAGAGAGTGAATAAAGAAAGAATAGCACACAGTGATGTTTCATATGAGAATAGAATCATTTCGTTCGAGGGCTGGCAGCGAACTGAATATCAACTACGATATTTTCGCTGCCCGAGCAGCAAATGATAGAGCCGAGCAAAACGAAGATGATTAGGACGCGAAATCAAAATCTGGCTCGTGAAAAAGTTTGTTCTAGTTGTCCAGTCTATGTGTTGTATGGTTAGTGGTTGCAGTTAGGCTACTAACTGCGAGAGACTCTGTTCCCGTAGGTGCCGTTTATTTATTTAATAAACGAAATATTTCGGCAATTAGTAAACGTACATGGCAAGCAACGTTTTTCCTATACACACTATAGAAGTATACACACTGCGTACGCACTGCTGTGCAAATTAAGCGATTTTCTATGCCTGCATACAAAAACTGTCTGCCATTTTAGCAATTACTACTAAGCTATTTGTATGAATGAATTATGCAGTTCGCCACAACAAACTTCTTTGCCGATTTGTTCTTAGAAAGAGCCGAGGCTAACATAACTGCAAAACTGCTTAACGCTTGCACTCCAAAAATGCGAAAAATACAGGATATTTTTCGATATGCCACGATAGAGGTAGTAACTGAACCATTAAACTTCAAGCTTCTAGCTATAAAGCTGTAGGAGATATAAACTTTTGCGGTTTGCCACGTCCCCTGTGGGCGTAGATATATCTACCATAGCTTATTGACCTTTGGTTGTCAACCAGAGTATACATGCCAAATTTCAAGTCTCTAGTGTCAATAGTGTTCAAAATATAGCACAATTTGAAAAATCACTATATATGGGCGTAGACATATACATACATACATTACTTTTTGATCGATCTTCATAGAATCATAACATTAATTCACATGCCAAATTACAACGTTCTAGCTTTAAAGGTGTAGAAAATACGTTTGCAACTCTCTAGCTCATCAACTAGTATGAATGGGCGCATGAATTTTCCGATTTGCCACGCCCCCAGTGGGCGGAACCAGAAAAATTTTACACCATATATGTAATTCGGGAGCATATGTTGAGTATATGTTCTAAATTTCAAGTCTCTAGCTCTAATGGCGCCGAAAAATATCGCGTTCATTCGGACAGACGGACGGACCGCAAGACGGACATTGCACAAAGCCTTTTCCTCTTTTTGGGAGCAGAGTATAAAAATAAAAATAAGTAACAAGTGTACAGAATTCAAGTACCACGACACTTCCGAAATTCAACTGAAGTACTGAACCGATGCGTAGTCTGCTTTAATACTTTCGTTTCTTTATAAAGGGCCTCTTCTCTTATTCTAGAAAGTTATGGAACAGCCAACTGTCTTTAGTACATAAATGTTTATTTCTTAGAAGATGATGAGTTTTCGAGACCATTCTACAACAAATGGTTTTTTAAAATGTATGTAACATGCAGAAATAGGCGTATGTACATATGTATGTACATATATTCTTGATCAAGGCGATAAGTTGAATTAGACAGTCAGACAGACAGAGGGACAGGCGAACGAACAAATATACACCTAACAAAATCAATATAATAATTGCACTTCCGTAAATGAGTTTAAAAGGACGTCCATAGATATGTACATATGTAAGTACTGTGGAAGTAACAGCTAATAACGATTAACATAAGTATGATATAAGTATTTATTCCATGTAAGGCATGTGATGCGGTGGATCGCACAGGTCACGACGAAACTGTAGCCCATGATCGCAAACGCTAGGCTTAAACTTGCCAGTGCCGAGTGTTAAAGCTGCCGCTGTCTTTCTAACTCGAAATGTAGCTACCTCAAATGAAGGTGGTGGTGTGGGCTTCTTGGGTTTGGCTTTCGCTTTCTTATGTATATCTGTATCTTTGTTTTTGGTACTAAGCCAGCCAAATTTGGTGGGCTGCGTTACATCCAGCGGCTTGACCTGGGTTACCAGCGCCAAAGACTTTAGCTTTTTCTGATAATACATTATCTCAATGATAAGCGTAATCATGGCCAGAATAAGGCCAAACAAGGTTGCAATGAACACACCGCCCAAGCTCTGTAGTGTGATGCCTTCCTGATCGTCAGACAGCGGACAGTGGCGCAAATTTGATTGATTCCAATATTTGGCTTTCAGCTCTTCAAAAAAGCGGTCTTTCTGCAGTTCCAAAATCGCATAACTCACCTCATCCTGCGCAAGAAATGTTGATAGAAAGAGTATAGTGTGAAAGTTATGTAATACTTACGCCCAGATGGCTGCCCTGCTGGACGGCAACAGCATATGGTTGCTCGGCAAAGACCTCGCCAACCTCCGTTAGATTGCAGTTTCTGGTCACCTCGTACTTAATCTCTGCTGAGTCGTGTATGAAAGCGTAGTCCGCATTGCCATGTGCATCCACATTTTGAAAGCCTACTGTCGCATTTGCGACTGGCAACGAGCTATTAATGGACAGCAGAATGTGTCCGAACTGCTCCTTAATGGGGTAGTCCCAAATCCGAAACTTTTGAAAATCTTTGGATGCATTCAGAGCCAGCTCCTTCCACATGCGATACAACGTATCCTCGGCGAACTTCATATTCATAAAATACTGATGTGTGTCGGAGTCTTTGACCACTGTATAGTTGATGCGGGACTGTCGCGCTAGCTGCTCCAGCGACTGTACAGGCGTCTGCATGCGTTCCACCGTAAGGAACGCAGCCAAGTTAGCCGTAAACGTTGCAAGCATGAGCACCACGAAAAGCCAATACGCAGCGACCAACAGGCGTCCCGAGACGGCTTTCGGAGCCTCGCCGCCGCCTTGTGGTGTGAATGAGGTCAAAGCGAACCAGAAACTTTCGCGAAGCGTAAACTCTCGGCACTCATATGGATAGGCAGCGCGATTATTGCGTGAACTATAAGGTGAATACTTATCCATGAACCAAATCATTAGCGCAGTGCCCACCAGGGCGGCAATGATGCTCAACCACACCTCGAGACGTAGTACCGTCATGAACTTGAAGAGCGAGGTGCGTCGCATCGGCTTTCGCATAACAATAGATATTCCAGTCTGGTCGTAGTAGGGTGGAAGAAAATCGACCACTTCCTCACGTTCCGAGTACATCTTAAGCGCAGCGATGGCTATGTCCGTCTCGCCGCTTATCAAATCGCCAATGACGCCATCCCACTCACCACGTTCACTGCGCTCGCCCATGTGCCCCTGTGTGGGTGCAACAATTTCGTAGTCAAAGTTGAGCTTCTCTGCTAAACGTCTTATAAAATCGATGCAGTAGCCCTCCCAGATGGGAGCACCACTTTTGCTGCGGATCAGCTCACCGGTGTTCAGATTGCGGCGATAATAGCTCCATGGTACGCTCTCAGCGGTACCAATTCGAAAAAAACGTCTAGTCGGACTAATTGTTTCATTGAGCAGTCGCAGGGCGTTCGATTCCCAAATGGCTAGATCCGTCTTGGCCTCATGCTCACTGGAATAGTAGTCTGCCGAAATGTTGGCCACAAAGGTCAAGAGTGGTATCGACTCCTCATCGCTCGCCTCAGTTACCGTCTCACTTTTATAGGACACATCGCTGGTCGGCACATACCCCACAAAGCTATTCCACTGTATATTCTGCAGCCAGAGGCTTTTAGCGGCGTCTGCGCTATTCGCTTCAGCACTAGTGTTACAAACCAGAAAAACAGGCTCTGGAAACTGTGGACTCAGCTGCGCCGAATAAATCAGACTCCTTAGTACACTTAACAGCAAAGCGCGATGTAGCTGCAAAGATTTATTCATTCAACAGATAACATATATGTATATATACTCATTGTCATATCTATAGCGTTAGTTTAATAGTTACCGTGAATCCGCTGCCACAGTAAGCTTCCCGCATCTGCAACGACTTACAGATGGCGCGAGCGTTCAAGGTGAAGCGCGTAGCAAACTCCACCTGTTGTTTGTACTTGAAAACGCGATCTCTGGTATCGAGGAAAACCATATGCCATTCAGTGGGCCGCTGGAAAAGGTTGCCCTTATTTACCTGGAATAATATTTAGCACTTTAATGCTGTGCGAATCCCTTTCGAATTTACTCACGCGCTCAAAGATTCCATTCATGGCAGCGCCACGAGCAAACATGGCATAGTAATGGGGCGCGGGTCGTAGCTGAGCCAGCCGGTCAACAAAGTCCTCCGACTGCTTATCGCTGCTGTCCAGGATGAGGGTGCGGAATGGATAAGCAGCCATTAGCTGCTTCATAGCCTCCATGGTGTCGCGAGTATTTTGAAAGATCATGGCCACATTGTTGGCCCGCTTCTGGCGCATAAAGTCCGCAAACATGTTCAGAAAGGGGCGTATTATCATGTCGAATCGCACATAAGCAATGCCATGCATACGAGCCATCTCGTAGCCCTGCGACCACCGACTGTAGCTGAGATCGATAATCACAGAGCTGCCCACACTGCCCACAATCTCGCAAACTGCGTTAGCCCCCAGTGATGGTAATGAGATTGAAAAAAGAATATAGCTAGCAGCTTACTCTACTCACAGCTATTCATGTCATCTTGCTCTTCGATGCCGCTCAGCTGCACCATTGAATCGCTGATCTGCGTATCCAACTGAAATGTTTCCAGCTCCTTCAGAACAACCGCAATATCGGTTTCAAACTCCGCTCGTTGTACTGGATCGATCCAAAAGGCTGCCAAAAAAGTGAGAGAAGTGTTTAGCCACCCCCCATTGATATGAATATTCACACAAGAAGTTTGCATACTTATTTTAAGCTCTTTAGCACTGACCAGGCTAATGACAATGCACAGCAGCAGCCTTAGAATATTTGAACGATTCATTCTACCCGTCAACTTCGAGTGCTGACCGCGAATTGGCCGATTGTCTAAAAGCCAAAGCCATTCCCGGTCAATTGACTTGTAGCAATCTCGCGACAATCGTATAATTGCGCCCATCAATTGGACAGCCGTCAAGACAGTATGCATTTACAAGTACCCCCCAGTCCAGTGTTCCAATTGTAAATTCAAAAAATCGAATTAAATTTAAATGTTGCCTCCTACGGATTCAATCACCCAGGGCCCGCTCCTGTGTCATTCGCCTTATAATAAATGAGCTCTTAAGTCAAGTGTACATGGCTCAAATATACTCTGTATTCTGTATGGTAATGTCCCCCCATAAATCCCCACAATTTTCAGCGTAACTATATCCGCCAATAATATATATATAGGTAATATATTACCATCATAACTGACCAAGTACAAACGGATCTCGATAATTCGTACCCCGCTAAATCGAAAACCTCAATGTTTCGTAAGAATCTGCTGGTCCCTTGAAAAAACTTCGTTAATTCGTAAGAATCCCATACATTTTGGTCCCCTCGATAAATCTTAGTTTTATTGCCACCTCGGCGATGATCTTGCCTCTTACAATTTGTAATTTCGTTTCGAAGCCTCTTATAATTCGTAATTTCGTTTCAAAACCTCTTGTAATTCGTAATTCTAGATTTTGCTGGAAGTTAAACTACCGTTATGTCTCGCAGACTATTATGCATGACGCCTTTTTGCCGCTTCATGAACGAAATTTCGTTGTTCTCTAATTTAATATATGTACATAAATACATAGTTTTCTCATTTTATTTGAATCGAGAAGACGATTCGTAAAAATGCCAAGCAAACGTTCTCATAACATGTTTTTTTTTTCATATCATTATGTTCCGGATAATACAATTGATCATTTAATAACCTTGGTAAACGCAATAGCATAATTAGAACCCCAGCAGTTGATGTTCGTTCGGTTGGGTAGCTGCTGTGAGCTTGCATACGCACAAACATACACATTTACACTTCGCTAAATGTGTGTGTGTATGGTCATCGGGAAATAATATTCGTTATGCACATCAACACTATCATACCCTTTCCACAAATAATCATGAAAACGCTAACATTTTGCATGAGCATGGCAAAGCCGTTTAAGAATTCGGTATACTCTTCGCTCAGAAGGGAACCAATGGAATCGCGTCGAGAAGAAATTTCAATTTTTGTGAGCTGCTTGCTGTTTGTGTCAGCATACATATATTTTTGTGAGAAGAGAGCAGAGAGTAAAAAGCATGGGACAGAAAGAGAAAGAGAGCAAGGGAAAGAGCGGCACATGTCAAGCCTTTTTGGAAAATCGACCGTCACCGTCGAGCGCTCGAAGCGGAATGATTTTGCCATCAGCAATTTTTCTCTCCCGACCCTAAAAGTAAAAACCCGAGCAAATACGAAGTTAAGGGGGTTCTAAAGTCAAAAAATAAGTGTGAACATTAACTTGTACCAGTTGTCCAGTCTATGTGTTGAATGGTTAGTGATACAACACATAGACTGGACAACTGGAACAAACTTTTTTCACGCACAAAAATATGAGCGAATTGCCGCACAACTTCGTATTTGTTCGGTTTGGGCAATTCGAGCTCGGGCAGTCAAAATATGAAACGACAAATTCATTGCGCTGCCAGCGGTCGACCGGGATGGTCATATTTTCATATGAGTATTTTCTATGCGCTATTTTACTTTACTCTCCCTCTCTCTTTTTTCTCTCTCTATCTCACTCTATGCGAGCACAAGCCAGTTGCCCACAAAAATTGAAATTTGTTCGCGAGTGGCGATTCGCGACGATCCCGTCTGCCATTCTTAGTAAGAGTATGTCGAAGTCTTAAACGGCTTTGCCATGCTCATGCAAAATTTTAGTGTTTTCGTAAATATTTTTGGGAAGGGTATGAAAGCGCTGATGTGCATAAGCATTACTTTTTCGCGATGAGCATGCACACTCTTTTACTGTGTGTTGCTACATGTATGAGCATTTATGTGACTGTGTGCGAAATTTTGCTGCCTGTAGCAATTGCAGGGCCCAACACTTGCAGTTTGTTATTCTTGTGGACCTCGGCCTTAGAATTGTGGGAACGGACTTAGATTTGTTCGGCCTTGTAGACTGCCAAATCTACTTCCCTCATGCATATGGCATGTATGTTTATATGCATACATATGCATTTCTTTTTATACATGTTTAATGAATAACAAGTAAGAACGTTGCAGTTAGGCGAAACTAACTGCGATATACTCTGTTCCCATAGGTGCATTTTATTTATTTAATAAACATTTAATTAACGAAATATTTCGGCAATTAGCAAACGTACATGGCAAGCAACAAACGTTTTTCCTACACATACATACAGATTTACATACATATGTACACACTATACGAGTATACACACTATTTTCTATGTATACATACAAAAGTTTGGATGCCAGAATATTCTAAGAATTGTGACTGAATTGGGAATTTTTCGATGGTTACTTTAGTTTTGTCAAAAGGCGCTCTAGCAATGCCTTATTTGGTTTTAGTTTACGAAACTTAGGTCAGGGCAGTGGCGCTGGTGGTAAGCGCTATGCAAGCTATACTTAGGTGCGTGGGTTCGAATCCCGCAGAAAACTTTGTTTCAAAAATTATTTATTTTTTATTTTTTTTATATTTGTATATTTATTATAAAATGCTTGATGCCAATTGATAACCATTTATAAACATACGCATATGAATTGTGCATTTAAGTAAAAACTAAAACTGCTTTATGCTTTCCGATTTGCGACGCTGTGTGGCAGGCAGTTTTTCTATGCATGCATATATGTATGTATGTATGTGTACGTGTATACACATCCAAGTGTGTATACATATTGCAAGAAGTGCGATTGTATTGCTTTGTTTTGTCACAAGCTGCTGATCAGATGGTCAGCTGATCAGCTGTGAATTTATTTAGGATTAGCTAACGATTACATGTTGTTTTCAAAAGACCTGGGTTCGAATGCCGCTGGAAATTTTTTTTTTATTAATCGGAAACTTACAAATTTTATTTTTTAAATTCATTAATATTATTATATTTATGTTAAAATGCCTTTTGCCATCTTAGCAATTGCTATTGAGCTATTATATGCATGCATTATGCAGTTGGCCACAACAAACTTCTTTGCCGATTTGCCACGCCCCCAGTGGGTGTAGACGCATAATTATTTGCCAGTTCTTAGAAAGGGCCGTGGCTAACATGACTGCAAAATTTGGTTGCTTACATTCTAAAAATACGAAAATTACGGGGTATTTTCCGATATGCCACGCCCCCAAAGGGGCCGAAAAATCATTTTTGGGTCATCGATAGACCCAAAAACCATCCACTTTTCAAGCTTCTAGCTCTAAAACTGTAGGAGATATAAGCTTTTGCGGTATGCAACGCCCCCTGTGGGCGTAGATATATGCACCAAAGCTTATTAGTTTTGGGTTGTCAACCCGAGTATACATTCCAAATTGCAACTCTCTAGCTCATCATCTAGTATGACCCCATAAAGTATATATATTCTTGATCAGCATAAACAAATAAGTAGATCTAGCCCTGTCCGTCTGCCCGTCTGTATAAACGTCGAGATTTCGGAAACTACAGAAGCTAGAGAGCTACGCAGTACGAGTTTGATTTGTTTTTTCGATAACTCACCCCATTTCCAAAATTCGAAAATTCGTTTACATTTTTTTGTTTTTTTGGGCATAACTTCTACACCGTTTTAGCTAGAAGGTTCTAGTCGAGACGGCTCGACTACGAGATACCCTGAACCCTGCAAAAAAAAAGTGATACTCTTCTTCTTTACGTACTTATGAGTGCGCGCTCTGCCAACTGCGCAGTTGCTACCGTGGCTTGCGGTGGATTGGCTGAACTTTGGACACTTATAACTCCATTTGTAGATGGACTATCTTCATGAAATTTGTAGAGTAGATTAGGAGTAACCAGGGACCGTAACAGTTATAATTTTTATAAAAAAAAATTAAGAAATAACAATTATTTTTAGCGTTATTAAAATGAAATTATTTTTAATTATTATTATTGATTTTTATGATAAAAATCAAAAATAATTATTACAAATCAATTTTTATATAAAAATCAAATCATAACTTTTATTTTCAATTTTTACTATAAAAATCAAAAATAAAAATTATGCCGTGATTTTTATTTTAAAAATTGAAATAAAAATCAAATTGAAATATCTTTTGATACAAAGGAGCCCGATCATATATAGAACTATATATATGACCTGGGTTCGAATGCCGCTGGAAATTTTTTTTTTATTAATCGGAAACTTACAAATTTTATTTTTTAAATTCATTAATATTATTATATTTATGTTAAAATGCATTTTGCCATCTTAGCAATTGCTATTGAGCTATTATATGCATGCATTATGCAGTTGGCCACAACAAACTTCTTTGCCGATTTGCCACGCCCCCAGTGGGTGTAGACGCATAATTATTTGCCAGTTCTTAGAAAGGGCCGTGGCTAACATGACTGCAAAATTTGGTTGCTTACATTCTAAGAATACGAAAATTACGGGGTATTTTCCGATATGCCACGCCCCCAAAGGGGCCGAAAAATCATTTTTGGGTCATCGATAGACCCAAAAACCATCCACTTTTCAAGCTTCTAGCTCTAAAACTGTAGGAGATATAAGCTTTTGCGGTATGCAACGCCCCCTGTGGGCGTAGATATATGCACCAAAGCTTATTAGTTTTGGGTTGTCAACCCGAGTATACATTCCAAATTGCAACTCTCTAGCTCATCATCTAGTATGATAACTTAACTATGGGCGGAAGAGTTTTCCGATTTGCCACGCCCCTAGTGGGCGGATATATGAGTATATGTTTAAAATATCAAGTCGCTAGCTCTAATAGCGCCGAAAAATATTGCGTTCATACGGACAGACGGACGGACAGCAAGACTGTCATTGCACAAACCCAATATACTTTCTTCCCTTTGGGAACAAAGTATAAAAATTACAAGCTTTTTTAAATGTTCATTTTTCGTTAATATGAATTTCTTTATATTTAATTTTGTTTTTAAATACATAATATTGAAATGAATGTGTATTTTATTTATTTTTATTAATAAATTAAAATTGTTGAAACGATGTGAAATATAAAGACCCCTTCAATTAAATGGAAGCCTCGGTAGATCGAAAATCTCTGTAATTCTTTAAAAAATCAGTTCCCTTGCTAATATGAATTATCGAGACTCGACTGTATAAGTAGATTGCAATTATATAAAAATGTATATGTATGGAAATTATGTTTACATAGTGTGATTTTTCCATGCATCTATTCTATTCGTTGTCGAAGTGAAGTGAATTGTCTGTTTGCATGAATGATTATCTACTTGTGCACCATATACTTATGAAAGGTTGACATTTTTTTTTATGCTTTCTATTGGGACGTGACAAGTGGGGAACAATAATTTTAACATTCGATTTAAAACAACAGTAATAACTGACTCAACATTTTCATTGCATTTAATTATATATTAACTTGTAAATAAAATACGTACCGAAAAATACGTTACTACAACATATATAAATCTAGGTAATTATTGAAAAGACCATTTCAATATATTTTATGAAGTTAAGGTTAAAAAAAAAAGTTTAAAAATATAGAAACCGTTAGTATTATGTCCCATGTAAATGCGAGAGTATAGATTCAATATCCTCGATCTGAACGCCAGCATCGTGCCCCTCCATTTGCTGTTCCTCACTCGTGTTGGCTTTCAGTGGTGTATTACTGAATAAGTAATAAAAGAAACGTATGATTAGACCCTAATCATTAGAGTATGATAGAACAGATTAGCAGTGAAAGCTTTATCAGAGTGAGAGAGTGTAGCTTTTTAAAATGTATTTGTGAAAATGTATGTAACAGGCAGAAGGAGACGTCGCAGACCCCATAAAGTATATATATTCTTGATCAGCATAAACAAATAAGTAGATCTAGCCCTGTCCGTCTGCCCGTCTGTATAAACGTCGAGATTTCGGAAACTACAGAAGCTAGAGAGCTACGCAGTACGAGTTTGATTTGTTTTTTCGATAACTCACCCCATTTCCAAAATTCGAAAATTCGTTTACATTTTTTTGTTTTTTTGGGCATAACTTCTACACCGTTTTAGCTAGAAGGTTCTAGTCGAGACGGCTCGACTACGAGATACCCTGAACCCTGCAAAAAAAAAGTGATACTCTTCTTCTTTACGTACTTATGAGTGCGCGCTCTGCCAACTGCGCAGTTGCTACCGTGGCTTGCGGTGGATTGGCTGAACTTTGGACACTTATAACTCCATTTGTAGATGGACTATCTTCATGAAATTTGTAGAGTAGATTAGGAGTAACCAGGGACCGTAACAGTTATAATTTTTATAAAAAAAATTAAGAAATAACAATTATTTTTAGCGTTATTAAAATGAAATTATTTTTAATTATTATTATTGATTTTTATGATAAAAATCAAAAATAATTATTACAAATCAATTTTTATATAAAAATCAAATCATAACTTTTATTTTCAATTTTTACTATAAAAATCAAAAATAAAAATTATGCCGTGATTTTTATTTTAAAAATTGAAATAAAAATCAAATTGAAATATCTTTTGATACAAAGGAGCCCGATCATATATAGAACTATATATATGATCTACGCATTAATATCTTTCAGATGATATATAATATGTATGTAATTATGTACTTGTGTATGTATATTTAGTTATCTGTTTAGGCAGTTGCCCAGGCCTCCTATTCAGCGAGTAATGTGTGGACACAAATGATTCAAAGACATAGATTGAATTAAATACTAATCACTATATATATGTACATATGTATACATATATATATGAAACGATGCATACAAAAAGTTTAACAATGCTGCGCTAACTACTTCTAATCGCAAATCGTATTCTAAAAATAGATTTTTAACGGATCTCAAGTTAAGTCAATACGATTTATTTTAGATAACATATTTATTTTGTTGTGCTCTTGAAAACAATTACAGAGTTTAAAGAATAGGAAAAATGCATGTAGAATCAAGTAACAAAAGAAGTCAAAATGTACATATGTATGTGTGTGCGTTAGTGCACAAAGAGCGAATGAGTGTGACAAAGAGAAAATTAACTTAAGAGAACTAAATCTAAGAGCAATTATTAGCTGCTGCGCCGAAAAAGCACAAAAGAGTGAAAGAGATAGAGAGATCTAAAGCATAATGTAATAAGCACTGTGGGTAATCTATCCAATAATGTAGATTACAGAAACTAATACCAAGCTAAACAAGTGCATAGGTGTAACTTGAGATCCGTTAAAAATCTATTTTTAGAATACGATTTGCGATTAGAAGTAGTTAACGCAGCATTGTTAAACTTTTTGTATGCATCGTTTCATATATATATGTATACATATGTACATATATATAGTGATTAGTATTTAATTCAATCTATGTCTTTGAATCATTTGTGTCCACACATTACTCGCTGAATAGGAGGCCTGGGCAACTGCCTAAACAGATAACTAAATATACATACACAAGTACATAATTACATACATATTATATATCATCTGAAAGATATTGATGCGTAGATCATATATATAGTTCTATATATGATCTAGCTCCTTTGTATCAAAAGATATTTCAATTTGATTTTTATTTCAATTTTTAAAATAAAAATCACGGCATAATTTTTATTTTTGATTTTTTTAATAAAAATTGAAAATAAAAGTTATGATTTGATTTTTATATAAAAATTGATTTGTAATAATTATTTTTGATTTTTATCATAAAAATCAATAATAATAATTAAAAACCAATTTCTTATTAAAAATTGCAAATAAAAGTTTATCCTTTTTTTTTAATTCGCCGTAAAAAAATAACTATATGCCTTTTTATCCCAGTCTTCCTGGTTATTTTTTTGTGCTTGATTTTTTTAAAAGTCATAACTGTTATTTGCGGGCCCTGGGAGTAACTATGTGTATAAATGTGTCAAATTGCAAGTCTCTAGTATTTGAAATGGGTTCTTTTTTAAATTGGGCGCGAAATTACATAATCTGCGTATCCATAATATCTATCTAAATAAACAAATTTGAAGTTTGTAGCTAAAACCATTTAGAAGTTATGCCCAAAAAACCTAAAAAATTTAAACGAATTTTCGATTTTTTATCCATAATTTAGAAATGGGATGAGTTATCGAAAAAACAAAACAAACGTACTGCGTAACTAACATACGAATGTTCATGTGAAATTTCAGCTCTCTAGCTTTTGTAGTTTCCGAAATCTCGACGTTTATACGGACGGACAGACGGACAGGGCTAGATCAACTTATTTTTATACCCTGAACCCATTGAAACTGGGAATTCAGGGTATAATGGTTTTGTGAAAATGTATGTAACAAGGAGATGGAGACGTCGCAGACCCTATAAAGTATATATATTCTTGATCAGCACAAAAAATAAGTTGATTGAGCCCTGTCCGTCCGTATGAACGTCGAGTTTTCGGAAACTACAAAAGGTAGAGAGCTGAAATTTCACATGAACACTCGTATGTTAGTTACGCAGTACGAGTTTGTTTTGATTTTTGTTTGATAAAACAAAATAAGCTCGTACTGCGTACCGAACATAGGAGTATTCATGTGAAATTTCAGCTCTCTAGCTTTGCATTTTACGTAATCTTAGCGTTCATATGGACGGACGGACAGGGCTATATCAACTAATTTTTTGTGCTGATAAAGAATATATATTCTTTATGGGGTCTGCGACGTCTCCTTCTGCCTGTCACATTTGTACATTTTCACAAAACCATTATACTCAGAATTCCGGCGAAATGGCTGTCAGTGGGTTCAGGGTATAAACAAATTAAGAAAGATATTAAAGAATGTATCAACCAATTCAATTTGGTGGTGCCCGACTAGCTGATACCCTGAGCTTATTGGTTATTAAATTTACTACATTTTCATGATGGTTAGTTCTCGAAAAACAATAATACCTTGATTTCTCATTCTAAATGGTTTCAACATAGCTATGCATAGGTGTAAATAATTTATGAAGAAACGTGAAACGTGTTCTTCAATGTTATGGAATTAGAATCTAAATTGTTAAAGTTTTGATTTCCATAAACTTTCATAATTCAAACTAATTACGATGAATTATTTATAAGCAATTTTGGTATCCTTGACGTCGTGGTTAAAATAATGCGGATTATCGGATTCAATTTACATTTAGTAGTAGAGGTAGCGCGATTATCATACTAGATTAAGATTTGACTTACATGGAGGCCACTTCCATGTCGTTGTCATCGTGCTCCTCGCCCTGCGTATGATTGGCTAACGGTGTGGATGATCTAAGGGACAAGTTTGGAGCCGATGAGAGCTCTTGGCTGCCGCCCCCACCACTGGTGAAGCGAATTATACGTTTTTTAGGTATGTTGCGTATGCAAGTGGGGTTGGCACTGTCGTCGACACTGACGCATAGTGATTGATGTAGCAGCTGTGGACTCGTTATGCGAACGTTGTGCATTTCACTGTCGACCATGATGCGCATTTGAAAATTCTTGAAGAACGAGGGCGGCTGCCAAGGCAGAGCGTGCACCGCCTTGCAGCCGCTGTCGGAATAAACAAAGCTATATGTGTTGGTCACATGACAGCTGCTCAGGCACATGTTCAAATCGTAGTCGCCACTACCATCTGGAGCCGTGATCGATGCGGGCAGCTGTCTCCGAGGCTGAAGCTTTGCTATTGACTGTTGCGTTGTTTGTGCCTCGGCCAATGTGGCCAGTGGCGGCGCTGCAGTCTCAATGCGAGCATCAGCGCGTTTCTTCGCAGGTTTTTTTGTTACTTTGGTATTGTTCGATATCTTCAATGGTTTTGCTGCCTCGCTACCAATGGGCTGTGGTTCTTCAGGCGCAGGAGCTACACAAAGAATGACAAGCATAGGATTGGATTATTGACCTATGACAAAAATAATAAAAATCAACTTACTTTTGTTGTCAATCAGTCGTGAAGAGCGTCGCATGCTGCCGCGCGTTGGCTCCAAATTTGGTGGCTTCTTAGGTCGACCACGTCGCTGACCCATGGTCATTGAAAGAGCAGGTTGAGCTTCAATTTGTACAGCGGTACGGCCTACCTTGGGCTGCTGCTGTTGTTGCTGTTTCTTGGCGCTAAGATTCAAAGCAAAGAGCAGCGCCGGATCAAGATTACTGTTAGGCGGTTTTATCTTTTCCAAAATGCTTTCGATTGCTTCACTGGGCTTGGCTAGCTTCGGTTTCATTGATTTGCTAGGCGATGTCTCATGGTTCCTCGGACCATTTATATTACTAACTTTTGATTTCTTCACCGTATTTACACTTGTAGACTCCTTTTTAGGAGAATTATTTGCATGGGTTCGATTGGGATTCGTTAGCTTGCATGTTTCGCGCATCGTTGTCAATCTTTTGTTAACTGTTCTGGGTCGCCCTTTTGGTGTTTTCTGTTGCTTAAACTTCGCCTTGACGCGCTCACACACCTCGGCTAAATCCATAATGCGCTGATCAACGGACTCATCTTTTAATTTCCCTATATTCGGCGATTTCACGTTCGGCACCAATTTCAAAGGCTCTGGAGCAGGTGGAGCTGTTTCGCCACTTGTGTCGACTTCCGCAACTGCAGCAGCCGCTGCCGCATCAGCTTCCTTGCTTGGTGTCAGCCAACTACGTAGTGGATAACGCACCTCACCATCCTGGCTAACTAGTTGCGCTGGCTCGCTATCTATGGCCAATGGTGGAGCGTCTAATGAGCCGCAGCCAGTAGCAACCTTTAACCATTCATCGTCTTCAGTGCTGCTAATATCAGAGAGATTTTCCAATGCCAACAGTTTTAACATTCGTGCTGGAGTCGTAGCGGAAGTCATTTGACCGGACGATGCTGACGAGGCGGATGTGTTGATGGTGTTGCTGTTACTGCTGCTGCCACTGCTAGATGCGCTGGAGCTGCTGGAAGAGGTTGAGCTGCTGACGCTCGAGCTGCTGTTGGAATGGTCCACGACATCGGGCAGTCCTGCTACTAGTTTATAGTGCGGGGTTTCTACTAACTGCGTCGACAACTCGCCATTACGATACAAGGCTGCGGCACCTTCAACACTGTCCACTGCCTCGCTGCCGAACGAGCGCACGCGACGGAGTACCATGGGCTCAACGGGCACTCGCTCTGCATGTAATTTAAAGCAATTTGTTCTCTGTTTGGGTATCTGCCCCAAAAGATCTCTGGGTGACGCGGACGGCAGAGCGCTCTGTGCATTCGTCCTCGTATGCTCGGCCTCATCTGGTCGATAATAGGAGCTGCCGCTAGAGTAGTCCGTTTTCGCCGCGCTGCTATGTGGAGTGCCCAGCACATGGCCAAAGGGCGTCATTAGGCGCATGCCCGGTGTAATGGCCGTCAACATGGGCGTATCCAGTATGCTCTTCGTATCGCTGCCAAACAGAAACGATGCAGATGGCAGCAGTTTAGCAAAAGGCGTATTCATCAACATCGGTTCTGGCGTGGGTGGCACATCACCATCGGCTTCCTTTACGCTCACCTTAAACGGAGTCTCCAAAAGAACCGCCATGTTGGCCATGTTACAATCTGCTGGCTTGTTTTTGATATTCAGTTTGAGCGCCTCTGGCTGCTGCAGATGTTGTTGTATTTGCTGCACAGGTTCGGGCTCATGATTCTGTTCTGTCTCAACAATTTCTTTATTTGTCTTGTCCTTGATCTTCTTGGAATCCTTTGGCTTCTCGACTTCCTTTGGCTTCTTGACTTCCTTCAGCTTGTTTTGATGCTGGCTAACAAATTCTGGTTTTACTGGTGGCTTATGCGGTGTATTTATTTTTATATTAAACTCGCCCATCGTATTGTTGCTGCTTAAATGTTGCTTCTTTTTCTGATTTTGTTTTCTCTTCTTGGTAGTCAGCGGCGTAAGGGGCGACGAGAGGGCTAGGGCCTTCTTTTTGTTGGCCCCTGCAGGTCTAGTGCGACGCACACTCTTTTTATTTTGGAGCACCTCCTGGCGCTTTGCATTGATCTCGCGTAAACGCAACTCCAAGTCCACGCTAGTGCTGTTCATCTGACGCTGCCAGGCGGCCAAGAGATCCTCCTTCTCTTTATTGACCTCGGTCTTTTGCTCAGGCAGCTGTTTTTGCAGTGTCGTTTGCAAACTTTCATTCTCTTTCCTGTCATCTGGTAATCTAGAAACTCCCTTCTCAATCTCCATTTGCTGCTGGACATTCGGTTCGTCCTGTATTACCGCCTGCGAAATAATACGCTTGCAGGCATTGGTCGCAGCACTACGTTTTTGCTTACGCTTGGGTGTGGTCACCATTGCGTCCGATGTGTTAGTTGCCAACTTTAACTGCTTGTATGTCGTGGCTGCCTTGATCACCGTCTGATTACTGCACTCCTCCATGACAAAGAGTGGTGGTACGCAGTCATTGCTTTCATTGCCACACACATCGGCAGGTGTTGTTGTTAGTGCCGTAGCATCTACGATAGCTGCATTTGCATTTGTGGCTGGTGGAACACTGGGAGTAGTACCACAACTTGGAAGAGCTTCCAAATTTTTGATAAGTACTGTCTTTTCCGGATGTAAACCTGTTTCTTTAAACTCTTCTTCCTTTTTCCCTCTAAGTGTTTTGAGTTGCGTTCGCCGCTGAGTCTGCGGCTTTTGCTGTAGACGTCGCGTGGATAGCGGCGTGCTGCCCTGCAAATGTGGGATTCTTTTTGGTGAGAAATTTAGAGTCCGTACATGTGAGGTGCGCTTCCGAGGTGTAGAGAGACTGCGGAATGCCTTAACATTTACAATGCCTGACGTGGACGGCGTCACGCGTTCTAACACCAGGCGCGATAAGTCTAATGAGGCAGGTACAGCACTAGCAGTGGACATTTTGCTGGCAGAATGCTCGAGAAGCGTCGTATTACCTGTCACTGTCTTTTCCTGATCCGCAATTAGTTGCGCCGGCAGTTCTACTGCCGGCTCCTCGACTGTGGTCAGCTGCTGTTTGACCGCGCTATTTATTATAATCGAATTAGGTGGAAGCTGATTTACAGCGATTGTAATGGGTTCTGGCAATGGAATCTCTATGTGAGAAACGTCCATGTTAGTGATGGTATCGGAGCGCAACTGTTGCGCTAACCACTCGTTGTTCACCAGAAACGGCAAATGCGAGAGCAACCCTTCATTAGATAGAAACATGGGAAAAGTTAGCTGGCCATTGGTTGCGTCCACGCACACTTGGCCGCCGGCTTGAGCAGCGACATTACCAACAGAGTCTGCATCTGCCAAAGTTGAACCACCATCAGCAAAGCTTATGAGATTCTCGCTTCCGAAGCTGAGGTTGTTTGACGATTGCATCTGGTTCTGCTTTTGTGCGCTCTCGCTCGAGTTGAGCACTATGAGCTTGGATATACTGAAATTAGGATCCATAAGCGTGCCAATAGAGCTGTTTGCATTTATTTGAATGATGGCATTGCCATTCCCACCATTCACCATATTGATATCTCCACTGGCATTTACAGACCCCGCTGCTGCATTGGCTGATGCCACCGCTGTGCGAATTATGAGAGGTGTTTGCGGCGGCACAGGCTCTATTTCACCTGGTGCGATTTCAGCCGATGCTCTTACTGCTGCTGGTATCGGCTCATCCGTAAGAGTGTCCATACCTACCACTTCCTGAATTATGCGATCAAATGATGGGTCCTTCTCAGTGGCCTCCAATATATTTCTAACCAATCCATCTAACACTGCCTCCGAGTTTACAGACTCCGCCGTGGGTGCATGTACTGTCAGTGATTGCAGAGCAATGTTTATATTGCTCAGTAGCTTATTTTGGAATTCGCGATTAGTCATGATGGCTTGCGTTAATTCCTGAAGTATGCAAATAGATTGTTATTATATAGCCTTGTATATAAATCTTAGTTTCTGTGCCCTTTCACAGACTATTTTTAAGCCTACTTACTGGCATCGTCTGTGGCGTGGGTATCACTAACTCAGCTTCTTCACTTGTGGCTGTGCGAGGTGTGGAATTGTTTTTGGGGCCATCCACATGTCCATGGCGAAAATGTAGTGTATCGTCCGTATGCTCACTCGTAAGTTCGCTAGCTGTGCTGCTGTCCAGCGATTCCTTCTCCTCCTCCACATGATTGCTGCGTCCAATGCTGCAGTACAGATGTGGATCCAACAGCCGTCTACGTTTGCAATTAACTGAGGGTGATGGTGCGGCTGAGTTTGTGTGCTCGTCACCCAACGGAGAGTGGACACATCTATTGACACAAGCAGTGAGTACTTTTTTAAGGAATTTGAGTGTAAAGCTACTTACACGCGTCGTCTCTTACGCTGCGTATTTGGATACACATTTCGCATGCAAGCAGTGCCATCTTTGCTACATGCTCTTGTCCTTGTTGATGCCTTATTCAGCTTTAGTAGCTCGTCAACTCGCTCTGAGAGCTTCAGCTGCTGCAGGCGTTGGCGAGTTTCGTTTGGCAGCTTTTTCACTGCATTGGTCACTGGTAAATGTACCACAGTTAAATGTGAATATATATTATATTTCTTTGTCTTGTTTACCCATGCTTGTGATCCTGACGTGCTCTCGTATGATGTCCTCCAGGCCCTCCTTTAAAAAGTTGTGTGGCTGCAAACCCTGACGCAAGGCAATAAACTCTTGATGCAGATGCGGCGAAGTACGACATAGTGTGAGTGCAGCACGTCTTAAATTGTTATTTACGAAGTAGCCTAAAAATTCGGCAATAACTGTTGAATATAGCATTTTGAGTTTAATAATGCAACAGTGCAACACTCACCAAAAACAAGACGCACGATATCCGAATGCAACACAATTGATTCCATTTTGATGGATTAATAATAAATACATTTATATAGTATAGTATTAAAATTATCTCTCATATTTGCAACACCAAAAATATAATTTACATGTGTGTTATTTTCTTTTGTTCTTTTTAGTTGCTCTTTGCTACACTTCTCTTTTCTTGCATTTCTGCCGATCCCAATGTTGATGCCGATAATGTTGCAGAGCTTTCTTGGGTGTTATCTGTTTATTAGTTTCCAATTTACTATGACATAGTTTGTTCTGTGTACAAGCCAAATTTAATCCGGCACGTGTAAATAACGTTCTTACTATTTATTCTTCTAGCACTGTACAAAATACCCAAACAATAGCATCAGTTTGCCGCCAAAACGTTGATCTGCAGAGTTGCAACTCATTTATTAATTTAAAAGTATCGATAGAATTTTTGTATAGTGCTACCACTAACCATACAACGATCACGTGTGTTGTATGGTTAGTGGTGCTACTAACCTGCGCAGGTCAGTAACAAACAGCAATAAAGTATATAAAATGTGTAAACTACATGGTTAGTGCTAATAGTCAAATATTTTAAGACTAAAACATTTTTAGGTCAATTACATAATTTGATGAAGGGACTTACTACTATATTAACGATTGAAATCAAAAAGATCTGGCAACGCTTTATAGCATCAGCAACTCCTGCTTAAAGTTGAATTTGTATTTAAAGAACATGCAGATGGCTTGTAAAGTAACTATCGCCGAGAAAAATGTTGGTAAAGAGTTTGAAATGTCGACTACAACCATTGCTGAAGTTGAAGCGATTGCCAGCACAGACCTCACAGTGCATCCGACACTGTCAAAAAATGAAGGCGGTGGTCGCAAACGTAAACGCCACCTATTTAATGCGATTCGCGGACAGATAGAGTTTTATTTTGGCGACGCTAATCTCAGCAAGGATCGCTTTCTACGGCGTTACGTGGAGCAAGACCCATGTAAGTAAATGTACAAACCAGTAAATATATTTATTATTGTTGCTATTTATAGATGTGCCACTGGAAATATTTCTAACATTTAACAAAATCAAAGCACTTACACAAGATGTGCAACAAATATCAACGTCTCTTTCTAACTCTCAGATACTGGAGTTGGACGAAAGTGGACTCAAAGTTCGTCGCAAGACTGCGATGCCGGAGCAGCGGGACGTCAGCAACAAAACCCTGTATGTTGAGGCGCTGCCGGCGACTGCAACGCATGATTGGCTGAAAGAAGTCTTTGGGCGTTATGGTCCAGTCAGCTATGTATCGCTTCCGCACTATTCGGGTACGCGCAAGATCAAGGGATTTGCATTTATCGAATTCGAAAAGACCTGCTCCGTGGAGAAGGCTTTAAAGGCCTATTCTCAAATCCAGGGCGTTCTGTCCGTGGAGCACACAGACCCCAGTGATTTGGCCACAATACGGTCTTTCCAGCAGCAAAAGCAAAAGCATAAGAATAAAATTAGTTCGGATCGGCACGAAGGCTCGTCGGAAACAAATGTTGTCAAGCAGCCAAGCAAACGTGAAGCCGATAAAGAAGGTGTGCTGGAGGCTGTGACAGCCAAGCGTGGGAAACTTGATACGGTAAAGTGCGAAGCATCCGCAGCGGAAATAACTGAAACAGAAAACTCACAGCAGAGTGGAAGTGACAATAATAACGAGGAAAAGAACAAAGCTACGAAACAAAAGCGTCGTCGTAAGCAAAAGAAAAGAATTCTTGCCGACAAACTTATGCCAAACATTGAGCCCAGTGCGCTGGAATTGAAAATATTGCCCAGGACCAGCTGGTGCCGCCTTCGCAATAAGTATCTCAATTTGCAGCGTCGCCTAATCAGTGAATCTAAGAGCAAGCTTTGGCGCATCTCGCAGACTCAACAACCGAAGCACAATTGCACGGCTATGCAATTGCATTTGCAACCGCAGCAGCAGCAATTGGCGGAGTCTAAGGGTGTTTGCAACAGCGGTGGCCCTAGCGGACATGACGAGCCAAAAGCTATCAGTGATCCCGGGGATGTGTCTGAAGTACCGGTGCCGGCCAAGCGCCGAAAGCGCAACAAAAACGCTGGCGTCCATAAAATGAATATGAATTTCTATGGTGCGGGTGGCAACGAAACGGAGGAAACAAAACTGGCGGGCAGGGCTGAGGATGTAGCACAAGAGCGCTCTCCGCTCTTTAAGTATGAACCGGGTCTCATTATTGAGTGCACTCTCCACGAGCCGTGCGTCACCGTAAAAGACTTCAAGGCCGACATGCGGCAATATGCGGGCATAAAGTATGTAGACATTAAGGAAGGCGAGCATGTAGCGCATCTGCGCATGGTGACACCAAACGCCGCCGAGCAATTGGCGCGTCACCTCAGCTGTGCGGAAATGCAACTTGAGGTGCTGCGTGGCCAGCATGAAACGCTGTATTGGCGCAAAATCGAACAGGATCGCGAGGCTAAGTTATCTAAAAAAGTGCGTGTGCAGCAGAAACGTGGACGTGAAAAGGTTGCTAAGATGTTTGCGAAGCACATCAAATTTGATGTTGCGGACGATGAGACGATCAACGATCCCGTCACAGCCGCCAGCATTCCATCTGATAATTAATGTTACTTTTAACGATAATTCATGTTCATCATATTATACACTTAACTGAATTCTATAACTATATATTTCAGTGCAAAAAATATTTATCAAATAGAGATCCAGTTACTATATCCTGGACCCATTGAAAATAGGAAATATATATAGATACTAATTTAATACAATACGGTTTTTGTCAGATTTTGGATACCGACACTCAATTCACCCCCATACCCCCAAATGTGTAAAAAATATATTTCAAATACTAGAGACATACAGATTGATAAAAATCTGAAAATTTTAGACTTTGGATGCCCCCCTCGCCACCAATATGCAAAAAACGCATTTTAAATACTAAAGACTTGAAATTTGGCAAATACACACATTTGGATGCTATAAATATATTTTCATGAAGATCGTCTATCTAGGAATGGAGTTATAAGCGTCTAAAATATAGTATATATATATAACTACATACATAAACTTAAAAATTTTGAAGATGGACTCCAGCACCTCGACCATTGTCCATTTTGTAAGGACATTGACAAAAGTGGACTTGCTCGCCAAATTAAATGTAGAGCGAACCGTCGGCAGGTCCCAAATAGTGCATGGATATGAGTAGCACATCGATGATTGTCCAGACGCCGAGACCACCAAAGCTGAAAAGCTTTCCAATGCCCTCCTGCCAATGGCCCAAATAGAAACGGTCGGCGCCAAAGCCACCCAACGTAAGGCTGATGAGCAGCGCGATGCTCCAGCGATAGCCCTGTGTCCAGTTGCAACGCAAATTGCGAGTAAATGAACGACTACCCAGACAGAGCACGTCCTGGTGCACAGTGCAGTTGGTGCGGTAGTGTTTTTCTGCTGCTGAATTGCAATTGGCATGCTGTTCGCAGTTTTGCTGCCACATTTCAGTTTGGTAGCAATAGCGGCAATTCATTTGACGCTGAAACGAGCGCTCTCCACTGCACTGCACATTGTTGGCTGCTTCGCACGTGATGTTAATATTGCGGCCGTACAAGCAATTAAAGTTGTAAGTGCAGCGAATGCACGGGAATTGCAACCGTTCACAGGATGTCTCCTTGTCTGAGGGACATAATAAATTCGTGGTGTTATGGACGTTGCCGTTGCTGTTGTCGCCAGTAACTGGTGATTTACTGCCCATGTTAGCCAGTGTTGGAACAAAGACCACATTATCGTTGTTATTATTGTTTCCTGAATTTATGTTGTCCTTGCGCGGATCACTTTTGATGTCCGTTAGATCCATTTGGTTGCCACCACTAGCAGTTTCGCTATTTCTTATGCCGGTCAATACGAATATAACGATTAGCATTATCGCCGAACGTATATTCACCACAATACACTCTCGCTGTTGTCTCATATTTGCTAAAGGTTAAATATTTTTGAGGCGAAGTTTCTCTTTTTTTTTTTTTTTTTTTTAGTTCTAAAGCCGATATCACTAATTGCAATATCATCGATAGTGCCGATAAATTCATCGATATCTTTCGTATTTGTGCGCATGTCACAAAAAAAGCTATTATAACAAAACAAGAAAAAGGTAAGTAGGTTTTTATTCTATTAATATGCAAATCAATATACACTTGCATAATTTTTCCCAATTTTTTTCTATTTCTTGTCATACTGCTGCGGAACTGCGAATCATTATTCGAAATTGAATATATTGATATATCGAGAAGGAATTGCACTGGGTAATTGCACTAACGATACCATGGTTAGTGGTAATTGCTTCATATTTTCATGTTTTGCAGTTCTACATTTAAAATGTCTTATTATGGTAGAAATGACACTCAGACATTCCGCGTGAACGTGCGTCTACATAGATTCGTAAAGCACTTTCCGGGTGCGTTCCCAGACTTTAGTCGTCCTGATCCAATTGGATTTTATTGCGTTAACGAATCAAGAGAATTCCAGGACAATTATAGTAACTCGAGCTACCTTCGATTGCCGTCTCCTAGCGAGATGCCACTGGATCTCAATGCCGGCATTGAGAATGTACAGCGCAAAGGCACTGTCCCTGACTACCTGGACATATTTCATATCTGTCAATATATATATAACCATCAAGAGCACTTGCGCACCTCGTCCACAGGGCAAATGGAGCTGCTTGCTGATTTCGTCACTTTACGTGGTATTCTTCGCCAAATTATGTGCACACCGTACCAAAGGAATCATGATTACCAGCTAATGGCAATGTGCCTAAACGGCACCACTTACATATCAAAGGTAGAAACTGGTGATCAGCGAGTGGAATTCGAGCAGATGACGCACCATCAAATTGACATGTGTTCCTGGGGCTTTACATTCGAACAGTATTGCACAACACCCCATCCAGACAGAGCACCCGTAACAAATACCCACGTAAATGAATCACCAGAGTTTGTATGTATTTATCGCAGCAAATTAAATGGACTGCGACTATTCTACGGCGCCGAGATGGACTGCATCAAGAGCGATGTTTATGTGTGCATTATGTTCTCTGAATAACATACCCAGATGTTAAAAAACATAAAATTCCTTTATTTTAGCGACCTGAGCGATCCAGAACAACTACGGTCAGCGGAGTTTGTAGAGCTCAAAACATCTGCCTACAAACGGACACAGAGACAACAGAAGTCCTTCGATTATTACAAGAGTCTCAACTGGTGGAGCCAAACGTTTTTGGTTGGAATTGAGACGATTATAGCTGGCTTAAGGGATGATGACGGATTGATTAAAGAATACAGCGTGCGCGAACTATATCGCCACAAGCCTTGGAGTCCGGCAGCCATGGGCACATTCCTATCAAATTTTCTGCACGAACTCAAGTCAATAATGCATCACATTAACGACTCACACGCTGTTGTTATGATTAACTACACAGCGGTTCTGACTGGTATCGCCAAATGATGCAAGGCAGTGGTTCAGTGTAAAAGTATATACGTTTATATATAATATAGTTTCTTAAACGTAACTTATAGGCCCTAATCATTGTGGACTTATTTTAAATCGTTGGTTTCCAGAAGTGGTATGAACGTCTCCGTTGATGCTTTGCCCTCATATATCGGGAACTCTGGGCTGGTGGGCTGCGAGGTAGTGGCTCGACGCCTGTCTGTTGCATTGGAGCCTGTCAGATAAGCGCCTGAGCAGTCATTGCTTTCGCGTTTGTCGATGACACAGTCGAAGAATCGAGATAACTTAACCGCATCAGTTGTACCCGCAGCTAAGCTGCGTGTGTCCCGGCAGTTTAGCCATATTTCTTCGGCTCCACATTTGTCGGCTACAAAGCAGATATATAGATAGTCTCTTATAATCGATATCTGATGGCCAACCACTACTAACCTATACCACCGGCTTTCTTTACAGCTGTTTTAGGCTGGCGTTTCTCATCGACCAAATCTAGCTTGGTGCCCATAACTAGAATAGGTATTTGTGTAGCGCCTAGGAATTCCTCTAGATCAAAACGCATGCCATCATCCGAGCCGTAACCGTGCAATGGCGTTGGCGTCGGCGGCAGTGATACACTGCGGCATTTATACGTATCCTTGCCATTCTTGTTCACAATCTCGTAGAGCCACTCAAAGAGCTGCTCTTGCGATTTGCCATTCGTCAGATCGTGCACCAAGATTACACCATGTATACCACTGTAGAAAACACTTCGCGTATTTTTGTGGCTTACTGAGCCACCAATGTCAAACAATTCAATAAAATACGGACACTGCCGGGCCGTACCTTCCCTGAACTCGTGAATTTTAACTTGAATGTTGCAGCCAACTGTCCAGCCGGGCCGTATTAACGACTCGTTGTGGGCAACCAAATGGGTTAGGCATGTTTTTCCTACACCTAGACGCATTGTAATCAATTGATATTCAAAATCAAAATACTCGATAATTACCTGAGTCTCCTACTACGACGATGCGTACACGATTATTCATTGCGAAATTGTCGTGGCATTAACCAACTCACTCAAATTATTGTCTCATTCCTCTTTGGTTTAGTTTTTCCTAGAGATGTTCTTATCATCGATATTGACGTAATAATTATGAATGTTATGAGAAATGTTAGCATAACCACGATATTTATCGATAACATTGTTTTTCCTATATATTACTGCAACAGGTTGTGTGGCGCCCTGTCAAATGATTTGCATAGCTTCCCAATATCGTTTGGACGCTGTATATAGTAGTACACGGTACACGTATATACATACATACGTACAACTTGATAGTCAAAGCAATTAAAAATTCATACGCCTATTTAAGTGTGATAATAGAAGTTAGATTCGTTTCCATATCAGTTGCCAAGGTATTTAGCGACAGTCAATACAAAATGTGCCGTTAATTGATACAAATAAACCATAAAACTCGTATCTCATACATATGTATATCTTAAGCATAAAAATATGCAAATATGTATACCTACATATATGTATATGTATAATATGAAGATGTACCTAACACATTTTTACTTATACTAAAAATAAGACGGACAAAAGTGTTACAATTGAAACTTTGTTTATACTGTTGATTTTGCGACCTTACATTTGAAAAATAATTACATCAAAGTGAATACCCCTATTCACAATTTAATATTTATACATATGTATATATATATACATATATATATTCATCGCACAGCCTACATAAATACTTCAATGCTTGCTTATATCCGTATATACGTACATATCTACACACACACAGACAAATACATATATATACGTATATACGGATATGAGCAAGCATTGAAGTATTTATGTACATATGTACATATGTAGGCTGTAAGATGAATCAGCATCTACACGGTCCAGATATTCAATATACATAAGTGAACTGCATCTTACTTTAGCAATTAGCACTAATTTCAAGAAAATTATTTTAGTTCTCTTGTGTATTTCATAAATTTTTGGCAATGCGTAATTTAGACGGAAGACGGATAAAGCTGTCATGACCTTTTGCTTTTTGTTTTATGTTGTCATATAAAACAAACATGACATTGTGAAAGGACCAGTACAACGTGGCTGTGACTCATCCATAAAACAGACTACACCGTCAGATACAAATACACAGCTACACACGTACAAATATACATACAAAGTATGTGCGTATGTATGTACGTATACATTATTGTTAGAAGCTAATTATATTAAAAAAAAAAAAAAAAAAAAATACAAATAATATTAACAGCTGACTAACACGAATAGACTACGCACAGAAATATACATAGAGCAGTAAATCGCTGACTCAAATTTCTGCTTGTGTGCGGCATCCAGATAAATAAACAAGCGTACACGCGCTGCTCATTAGTAGCTCAAATAATATAGTCATTATAATATAGGTAATATAGTCATTATTTTTATTATAGCTCTTCAATATATTTTGCAGATTTTTAGTTATTTAAAAAAAATATTTAAATCTTTTCTTCTAGTTTAAATCTCACAGGAATATCCTTACCAAGTAATCTCATTAAAAACAAACAAATAATCAACATGTATCCATACGTAAGTACTATTTTACTCAAGTCGTTCACACCAAGCCATCATTTATTCTGTTTATACCCTGAGCCCATTGAAAATGGGAAATCGGTATATAACGGTATTCTTAGAAGTATGTAACAGGCAGGAGGCGAGGCAGACCTCATATAATATATATATTCAGGGTGACGAGTAAAGTTGATATAGCCATGTCCCGTATGTTTGAACGCGTGGATTTCCGAAGATATAAGAGCTAGAGGCTTCATTCTTTTTGTGTTAGGTTCGTATATTGTACGCGCAGTACGAGTTTGTTTCAGAAATTCGATAACTTTTACATTTCCAAGGTTATCGATAAAAACTTTATCGGGAACCAGTTATAAACTTATATATAATTCATCTTTAGAGTTAGAGTCTCCAAGCTATCTACATATATATAGATACTAATTTATTACAATTGAAAATTCCTATTAAAAATGGGAAATCAGGGTATAATGGTTTTGTTAAATGTATGTAACAGGCAGAAGAAGGCGTAGCAGACCCCATAAAGTAAATACATATATTCTTGATCATGGTGACGAGAAAAGTTGATCTAGTTGATCTGAAATTTCACATAAACACTCGTATGTTAGTTACGCAAAACGAGTTTATTTTATTTTTTCGATAACTCATCCCATTTCCAAATTATCGATAAAAATCGAAAATCGAATGATAAACCTGTCATAACCTTTTGCTCTCTGTTTTATGAGCTGAAATTTCACATGAACAGTCGTATGTTAGTTACGCAAAACGAGTTTATTTTGTTTTTTTCGATAACTCATTCCATTTCCAAATTATCGATACAAAATCGAAAATTCGTTTACATTTTTTAGGTTTTTTGGACATAATACCGTTTTAGCTAGCGACTTCAACTTTATATATTTAGGTAGATATTATGGATATGCAGATTATGTTATTTTCAGATTTTTGATGCCACGCCCCTTCGCCCCCAATACTAGAGACCTGCAATTTGGCTACATACATTTGGATGCTCATAATATATTCCGAAAGTTTCATGAAGATCGTTTCTCCAGAAATGGAGTTGTAAGTGTCCAAAGTTCAGCCCAACCCACCCCCAAGCCACGGCAGCAACTGCGCAGTTAGCAGAGCGCGCGCTCATAAGTGCGTAAAGAAGAAGAGTATCACTTTTTTGCAGGGTTCAGGGTATCTTGTAGTCAAGCCGTCTCGACTAGAGCCTTCTTACTTGTTTTTCTGATAAGTTTATTTATGTTGCATTTCGTCTCCTCCCATTCAACCAAAGCTTGGAGGAATATTAGCGATTGATTAGTCTATGTGTATTTTGATTTTTATAGGGTCCTGGAATGCCACACTCACCGCATCCATCCACTAATGATCTATCTAAGCTGCCGTTTGGAGTTGGTTGGGTCTCTGTGCAGCAAAACGTTCTACACTCCTCGCCATACCCACCGCCCGCCACACAACCCTATCAACAGCAACAACAATAACAACATTTCCACCAATATCCAAATATCGAGCATGCCGGCCGCGGTGTTTGTTGTCCTTACCCCTCAACATCAGCACCATACCCTCTTAGCGCACCATATCCGATCAATCGGCATGGCCAAAGCCAATTTAATCAGCATCCAAATGCAGCCTATCCTGCCTATCCATATGGATATGATAGCTCCAATCATCTTATCCAACAGCAGGGTCCTAGTTATGGGCAAAGCTTCGGGCAAGGGCAGGTACAGGGCCATGACCTTGGATATGAGCATGGGCATGAGCTAGGGCATGGGCATAGGTATGGGTATAGTCATGAGCACGTGCAGCAGTCACTCAATCAACACTTTACGGCCCATAAAGAGGTTTGTTCCTCCAAGTACCAAATCTCTCTTTGATCAATCTAGACTAAGTTCAAAGAAAGAATTATGTAGTGCATTGCCAATTTACCCATGTATTTATTTATTTCAGGGAACTCCCACTTTGTTGCCAGCTCAAGGATTTGACCCAATCAAGGATGCGCACGATTTGCGTAAAGCGATGAAAGGCTTTGGCACAGATGAAGATAAACTCATCGAGATCATTTGTCGCCGCAACAACGAACAGCGCCAGGAGATCCAGCGCCAATACAAAACTCACTTCGGCAAAGATCTAATTGAGGACATCAAAGGCGAGACGAGTGGTAATTTCCAAAAACTGCTCGTTGGCCTCTTACGCCCAATTGTGGATTATTATTGTGCCGAGTTGAACGATGCCATGGCCGGTCTGGGCACCGATGAGGAGGTACTCATTGAAATTCTGTGTACGTTGTCTAATGTTGAAATTCATACCATCAAAAATCAATATTTGCGTTGTAAGTTTCGCTTGACTTGACATGGCTCTCAAACGGTTTTTAATGCTTTATGAATATTCGTTAAGTATATGGCGCACACCTGGAGTCGGAGCTTAAATCGGAGACTTCCGGTAACTTCAAGCGTCTGCTTATTTCGCTTTGTGCTGCGGCGCGGGATGAAAGCGGACGTGTGGACCCAAACAAAGCCAAAGAGGATGCTCGGGAGCTGCTCAAGGCAGGTGAACTGCGTGTGGGCACCGACGAGAGCATGTTCAACATGATACTTTGTCAAAGAAACTATCAGCAACTGAAACTTGTAAGTCATTTGTCAAACTCCTCTCGTAATCTATCCACATTCAATTTGCACATATTTAAGATTTTCCAAGAATACGAGAGTATAACTGGACATTCACTGGAAAAGGCGATCAAAAAAGAATTCTCTGGCGATATTATGGAGGGTCTTATTGCCATATACAAATGTGTTACAAACAAGGCAGAATATTTCGCCTCACGCTTACACAAGTCCATGGCTGGCATTGGCACCAATGACAAACAATTGATACGTGTTATTATAACACGCTGCGAGGTAAGTCGAGATTATATTAATATGAATATCATGGGAAGAATTCAAATATATACAATTTTTAAAATTCTTACATTTTACATCTCACAGATTGATTTAGTTGACATTAAAATGGCTTTCGAGCGTTTGTATGGCAAATCGTTAAAGAGCTGGATAAAGGTGAACGTATACACTCAAAATGTATTTTAGGTATTAAACCATAGTGTGTATACTTTTCTTTACAGGGCGACACTTCTGGGCATTACAAACACGCTCTTTATGCGTTGGTGGCAGAACAGCGCTCATCTTAAATTTATGAATATTTTATATTACTATTTTATATAAAATTATGTATTGTATTTCGTATACATATATCTATACATATATAGTGTGTATTTTTATTTTTATATGTAAATAAGACAATAGAATTGCCATTCAAAACATTCCTGTGCAAAATAGAATATGTGCCTCGAAATACAATAACCCTTAAACTTATGTATTTAAATTTAAATTTATTCATCAACTATGGACAGCGAACTGTATTTAACTAACTATATTTACCTGCCAGCAGATGTCAATTTCATGAATTTGGAATTTCAACACACCTGATTCTGGACACTGTATAGACTTGTGCATTAAGTCCTAATCATATTCGTATTTGCTCGGCTCTCGATTTCAGCTCGGACAGCGAAAACAAAATATTTGATAGTCAGTTCACTGCCAGCGCACGAGCGAAATGGTTCTATTCTCATGTAAGGCACCACTATGTGCTAGTATTTGCTTACTCCCACTCACTAACTTGGTTTAGGTGGAAAATATTTTTTTTTTCATCCGCCCATAAGTTTTCGATTCTGTAGATCTGCAGTGTAATAATTTAAACAAGTAAGAACGTTGCAGTTAGGCGCAACTAACTGCGATATACTTTGTTCCCATAGGTGCATCTTATTTATTTAATAAACATTTAATTAACGAAATATTTCGGCAATTAGAAAACGTACATGGCAAGCAACAAACGTTTTTCCTACACATACATACAGATTTACATATGTACACACTATACGAGTATACACTAGTGATGTAAATTTGAATGAAAACATCGATGTCGATGTCCATCTATGTGTTCAAAATCAAACATCGATGTTGGGTTGAAACATCGGATTGAAAATTCGATGCATCGATGTATGGCCGATGTTTTAAAACATTTGCGTTTGACAATAAAACGAATATTTTATGTTTTTTAAACTGCAAAATTTTGTTTGCAATTTTGTATAAATTGGGTTAGGTACTTATCATACCTTCCCAAACACATAAAGGGTCGCTTTCGAATGCGGTTAACTGCATTTGAAGATAAGCAGTTATATCTAAATCCATGTCCACATTCGGATTATGACGTTGAGCAAGCTCATAATGGTGGTCCCAAAAAGATATGGAGCTCACGGTAGTCTGTGGTATGACTTCATTCATAAGGATTTAAGAAGGATCACTAAAATTTTAAAGTTTGCTGTTCACTGATCACAAAATGGCAAAGTTATGTTATTATGAAATTAAACCATTGATGTTTTGCAAAACATCGATGCATCGCTCAACATCGGTATCAGCGAAAACATCGAAAAACATCGGAAAAATCAGTAAAAAAAAACATCGTTACTTTAGTTTTGTCAAAAGGCGCTCTAGCAATGCCTTATTTGGTTTTAGTTTACAAAACCCGGTTCAGGGCAGTGGCGCTGGTGGTAAGCGCTATGTAAGCTATACTTGGGTGCGTGGGTTCGAATCCCGCTCAAAACTTATCATTTTTTAATTTTTTTTGTATATATGTATATTTATTATAAAATGCTTGCTGCCAATTGATAATAATTTATAAACATACGCATATGAATTGTGCATTTAAGCAAACACTAAAACTGCTTTATGCTTTCCGATTTGCGACGCTGTGTGGCAAGCAGTTTTTCTATGCATGCATATATGTATGTATGTATGTGTACGTGTATACACATCCAAGTGTGTATACATATTTCATGAATTGTGATTGTATTGTTATACTTTGTTCCCGAAGGGGAAAAAGTATATTGGGTTTGTGCAATGTCCGTCTTGCTGTCCGTCCGTCTGTCCGTATGAACGCAATATTTTTCGGCGCTATTAGAGCTAGAGACTTGAAATTTTAAACATATACTCATATATGTCCCCGAATTATAAAGTGTTAAAATTTTCCCGATCCGCCCACTATGGGCGTGGCAAATCGGAAAAATCTTCCGCCCAAAGTCAAGTTATCATGCTAGATGATGAGCTAAAGAGTTGCAATTTGAAATGTATACTCGGGGTGACAGCCCAAGTTCAAAAAGCTATGGCGGATATATCTACGCCCATTGGGGGCGTGGCAAATCGGGAAATACGTATCTTCTACACCGTCAAAGCTAGAACGCTGAAGTTTTGCATGTGAGTTAATGTTATGATTCTAAGAAGATCGATAAAAAAGTGATATGTCTACGCCCATTGGGGGCGTGGCAAAACGGACCTGAATATATAGAGATTTTTAAAATTGTGCTATATTTTGAACACTATTGACACTAGAGACTTGAAATTTGGCATGTATACTCGGGTTGACAACCCAAGACTAATAAGCAGAATGGCAGAAAGCATTTTAACATAAATATAATAATATATTGAATTTAAAAAATAAAATTTATAAGTTTTCGATTAATAAATAAAAAGTTTCCAGCGGGATTCGAACCTAGGTCTTTTGAAAACAACATGTAATCGTTAGCTAAACCTAAATAAATTCACAGCTGATCAGCTGACCAGCTGATCAGCATCTTGTGACAAAACAAAACAATACAATCGCACTTCTTGCAATATGTATACACACTTGGATGTGTATACACAAATGCAAACATCTGTGTACATACATACATAAATATATGCATGCATAGAAAAACTGCTTGCCAAACAAGCAGCGTGGCAAATCGGAAAAGTTGTTTTAAACAATCGAAAAATTCCCAATTCAGTCACAATTCTTAGAATATTCTGGCATGCAAACTTTTGTATGTATACATAGAAAATTGTGTATACTCGTATAGTGTGTACATGTGTAAATCTGTATGTATGTATGTGTAGGGAAAACATTTGTTGCTTGCCATGTACGTTTGCTAATTGCCGAAATATTTCGTTAATTAAATGTTTATTAAATAAATAAGATGCACCTATGGGAACAAAGTATATCGCAGTTAGTTGCGCCTAACTGCAACGTTCTTTCTTGTTTTGTTTTGTCACAAGCTGCTGATCAGCTGGTCAGCTGATCAGCTGTGAATTTATTTAGGTTTAGCTAACGATTACATGTTGTTTTCAAAAGACCTACGCTCGAATCCCGCTGGAAACTTTTTATTTATTAATCAAAAACTTACAAATTTTATTTTTTAAATTCATTAATATTATTATATTAATGTTAAAATGCTTTCTGCCATCATAGCAATTGCTACTAAGCTATTATATGCATGAATTATGCAGTTGGCCACAACAAACTTCTTTGCCGATTTGCCACGCCCCCAGTGGGCGTAGACGCATAATTTTTTGCCAGTTCTTAGAAAGAGCCGAGGCTAACATGCCTGCAAAATTTGGTTGCGCACATTCAAAAAATGGGAAAATGACAGGGTATTTTTCGATATGCCACGCCCCCAAAAAGGCTGAAAAATTATTTTTGGGGCATCGATAGAGGAGAACATTAGTAACTCAACCATCCGATTTTCAAGCTTTTAGCTCTGAAACTGTAGGAGATATAAACTTTTGCGGTTTGCCACGCCCCCTTTGAGCGTAGATATATCCACCAAAGCTTATTAGTTTTGGGTTGTCAACCCGAGTATACATTCCAAATTGCAACTCTCTAGCTCATCATCTAGTATGATAACTTAACTATGGGCGGAAGAGTTTTCCGATTTGCCACGCCACTAGTGGGCGGATCAGGAAAATTTTTACACTTTATAATTCGGGGGCATATATGAGTATATGTTTAAAATATCAAGTCTCTAGCTCTAATAGCGCCGAAAAATATTGCGTTCATACGGACGGATGGACAGACGGACGGACGGACAGACGGACGGACAGACGGACGGACAGCAAGACGGACATTGCACAAACCCAATATATTTTCTTCCCTTTGGGAACAAAGTATAATAATTGTTCACGAGCCTCTGCTCTGTCTTGTGGTCAAATCATTAATGTTTCTTTATTTTGAAGAATATATCGTCTTAGGCTAATTACATTATTTGTATATAAAGAGTTCTGCCACTGAGTGCAACGACAGAGCGGGAGAGCGTAGTATGCTTATATATGTTTATATGTATGTATATGCATAGGGCATATACATAACGCATGTACTTTAGGCATGCGGCAAAATTGCAGACGCTGCATATCTCGCGCTGCCGGTCAGTCACTTATGAATGGCTGATCGTATTTCAATTATTATGCTCGACAAGTGTCACTACGTGTGCATGTAGTATACACTATCATGCACTGAGCATATGACGCATTTATATGTAGTATACTCTACAGTGCGTCGGGTATTATTATTATGGTATTAAACATACTACACCTCCCCTTTTTAAAGAAATTACGTAATATATGTAGTCATTTTATTTTAGTGTTAATTTTAAAGAAATTAATATTCATTTTGGTTTCTTATTGTAAACTAACTAAACTGTTATTTTCTAAATATAAATTATAATAAGACGGGTTATTATGCAAAGACACTTTATTCCTTTATCAATTATAATCTTTTTATTAGCTCGTGTGAGCATTCTGCGAGAAGATTCCAAACTAAAACTTTATAAACCTAAACGGCGACTCCAAGCCATCGCTGCCGGCGGCCGGGCCGACAGAACGCTGAGCTTGCAACTTCTGCGGACGATCACCCCGCTGTTGCGTGGTGGTGTCCAATTTCGCCTGCAACTCTGTTGCAACGGCATCCGGTGAAGCTATTGCTGACTCGCTGTCAGCATTATTTGATCGGCGCGTGCTAACTCCTCCCTGGGTAGGTTGAAACCCGTCCTCGGGTTTCCCATTGATCGGTTTCCGTCGACATGTTTTAAAACCGATGACTAGGAGGAGCACCAGAGAAATCAGTATAATGATGCAACCGAACGACCTTGATGACAATTCGGCCTTAAGGTTGCTGATGTGGCGAAGGTTGGTCAGGCTCAGGTCGTGCAGAAACGGCAGGCTCAGGTGTTCCCGGAATAGTGTGATGTTGACTATTCCAGACGTCGAAACTGCTGGCTTTTTTCTCAGAATACCCTTATGGTTGACGTAAAGGGTTCCATTCAGAGAGATGTGGTCGTCGAAGGTAACCAAGTAGGTCCCCGTGACCTGTTGGCTAGTGCCAGTGCTGTCCACTGCATGGATTGTGGCGCTATTGATGATTATTACGCCTTCATCGACGACGGCTATGGGTTTTAGATGCCCATGTCGTGTGGCGCATTGGGCAGTGCCACCTGAGACCAGTTGTTGAGCACACGTTGGTTTCTGCATTTGGTTGCAGAAGGTGGTGCTCACAGTAGAGGCGCAGTCGCGCACGGCGAAGGTTTTCCTCTCGCAATCGGCCACCACGTCACCTTCTTCTAAATCTATTATTATATTATTACGTTGAACAGGGAAAATATTTATCTTTTTGCAATGTAACTTAGGTCTAGGGAATTTAATTAAAAAATATAGTATTTGGGAATTTTGGAAAGCCTTAATATTAGAGACCTCTAGTAGGTCTGTTACGCTAACATTGGTGAGTTGCTCATTTAACTCTTTTACGTCAATGCTGTCACGTATGAGTGGGCTGATTAGATTTATTTTTGCGAGTGAAATGGAAAGAATTAAATCTTCTAGATCCGAAATTATCATTCTGTTTTTCGCCAGGATAGTCGTATAAAAGTGTTCGACTTCCGTATCTGGTTTTTGGATTGCATTAAGAGTTCTTGAAATTTCGTTGAGTCTTACTTGAATTTTATTATTTATCTCAATTTGTTTGTTTTCTGAATCTATTAGTTGTCCCTGTTTTAACTTTAACTGCCCTTAGTCATCAAAATCTGGGGTTCCTGCTATTGCTTTAAGAGCACTACCTATCAGGTTTATGCTTCTGGCTTGTCTATGGTGAACATTAAGAGTGCTGATTAAGGTGGTTATGTGCTGTAGGTCAGTCTTCAGTACCTGTCTCATGTGGTCTTTTGGTAGTTTGTCCACTAGTGTCCATGTCTCGTCGGCGTATGTCTCGTATATCGTTAAGTTAGTCGTGTGTCCTATGTAACCGTATTCGTCCCAAATCGTCCCGTCACCGTCTATTATAGGTATATAGTCCGCGTGCGTATAGTCATTAAGTCTTGAGGTCGCGTCGGTTCTAGTCAGAGTCACAACTACTAATGTTAGAATATGTGTTATCCTAAGATAAAAGATACAAAAATTAAGAAGTTATTAACAATGGTCTACTTAAGGCTGTCCTTATGGACCACCCTCCCTTTTATAAGGACCGTTGTCCCAAGGTCTGCTTCAACCACTGCTTCGGTGAATAAGGGGGAAAGTTTGTTTCCTAGTCTCTTATTGGACTTTACCCATACTTTCTCACCTATTTTGTATGATTTGTGAACCCTGTTCTTGTTATGCTGCTCTAGAGACTTTTCTTGTGCTGATGTGAGATTGTTTCTTATCTGCACCGCAGCGTTTACAGGTATATTGTGAATGATTTCTATCGGTTTCTTTTTTGTCACCGAATGAATCGACCTATTGTATTTGGTTGTTGCAAGGAGAATGCTTTCAATGGTATCTTCAATGTGATTTCCATTCTTTAAGCAGCGACTTATGTCTCCTAAAGTACCGTGAAAACGCTCGACTTGCCCATTAGATGTACTGTGTAAGGGTGGTGCGTTTGCGATCGCAATGTCAAAGTTGTTTGCTAACATTGTCCGGATGGTCTCTGAGTTTAGCGATCTCTCGTTATCGCAATAGATAGTCTTTGTCTTTGGGAAAAAATTGAGAATCTGTAAGAGTGGAGCTTTTACATCCACAATTGCGCGTAATCGTATCGGTTGAACGACAGCGAATTTAGAGAATTTGTCGATGCAGGTTAAAAAGTATTTCCCGTCTGTGGAGTAAATATCTACATGTAGTATTTCTACGGCATATGAAGGTATAGGAGTTTTCCCTAATTCTTGCCTGATCGGATGTCGGTCATGTTTGTTCATAGCGCATATTCGACAATTTGCTGCTATTTCGGTTGTTAAACGACCCATTTTTGGGAAAAAATAGTCCCTAAGTATTTGTTGGGCATTTTCCTGAGCTGCGCGATGAGCGCGATTGTGCTCCGCTATAGCTATTTCCCTTTGTTCTGTAACGTCTGATATGTCTATCACGAGGCCTTTACAGTGTCGAAAAGTTGTTGAGGGAAATTCCTTCACTAGGTTATGTTGAATGAAGGCTAGAATAGGAAGATCACAATGAATTGCATTGGTCACTTCGGGGTTTACCACTTCTCGTAGAGTCTGAGTAAGTGTGTTGCGATCGGAAAATTGTATGACATGTCGGGTCTTTGTTTTGAACAAAATATATATCTTTTGTTGTCGGACAGTACTTTCTTCCAGTATAATCTGATTACGGAAGCAGTTTACAGGTTTATCTGTTGTCTCGATTGTGTAAGTCAGAGACTCTTCGCTGTGGATTGTAGCGGCATCGGATTCCGCCGAATCCTCCAGAGCGTTAATATTCTGGCGAGACAGAGCGTCTGCCACAAGGTTCTCTTTGCCTGGCTTATATATGATGTTTGCATTATGGTCATCAATAAAAGCCTTCCAGCGCTTTATCTTGGCATTCGGATTTTTGTCCGAAACCGCGAATGTTAGCGGCTGGTGGTCTGTGTAGATGTTAAGGTTTTTAACACCGTACAAGTAATTTCTGAGATTTTTCAGTGCCCACACAATGGCTAAGAGTTCTCTCTCATTTGTGGCAAAGTTAATCTCGTTGTCTCGCAATGTGCGCGAGATCATGGTTATAGGGCGTCCGCCCTGAGATAGCACAGCACCAAGCCCTTGGCCTGAGGCGTCTGTTGTCAAGTCAAATGGTTTTTTAAAATCGGAATATGCTAACAGCACATCTTCGGAAGCTAACAGCTCTTTTAATTTGTTAAAGGCTTCTAATTGTGTTTGACTTAATTCGATGTTTACCCTCCTCGACTGATTAGCGCTTATCTTGCCATTTTCGCCTTTCAAGACTTCCGTTAGGGGTCTTGCAATGTTGGCAAAGCCTGCTATGAAGCATCTGTAATAGCTCGCTAATCCTAAGAAGGATCGAAGATTGAATAAAGTTTTTGGCGGTTGAAAGTCTTTTATGGCCCGTACTTTGTCGGCCGACGTTTGTATTCCGCCTCTGCATACTGTGAATCCCAAGTATTCCACGCTCTTTTTGAAGAACTTGGATTTTTCTTGAGAAACTCTCATGCCAGCATCCCTAAGGTTTTTCAAGACCCATTCAATGTGTTTGACATGGTCTTCCTTATTGGGTGAGAAAATTATTACGTCATCCACATAGACGTAGCACGTTTTCCCAATTTGCTCCCTGAGGACATCGTCTATTGCCCTCTGGAATATACTAGGGGCGTTCTTTAGCCCGAATGGAAGTCGACAAAATTCGTATTTTCCATTGTTTACAGAGAATGCTGTCTTTTCTCGGTCCCTCTCTGCCAATTCTATTTGGTGAAAGCCCGATTTTAGGTCTAGTGTTGTAAAATATTGAGCATCGCCCATATTCGATAATATGTTAGAGATAGTTGGGATAGGGTACTTATCGTCGGTTGTCTTTTTATTTAGTTTCCTAAAATCAATCACCAGACGTTTTTTTTTATGACCTGTTTCGTCGACACCTTTTTTGTCGACTACCCATATTGGATTGTTGTAGGGTGACTTGGATGGTCTAATTATGCCATTCGCCAGAAGTTGTTTAACCTCTGCGTTGACGAATTCAGACACACCCATTGGGTATGGGTATAATTTAGAATACACCGGTTCGCCATCCGTTGGGATAGTGGCAACTGTGTTAATGTTGTAAGGTAAGGTTTCGTTAACGTCTGCGAAGGCGTTAATCATCCTATCAATCATACGATTGAAAGTAGGTCTGATCGCGGCAGGCACATCCGCATCATGGATTTCAAAATGATTCACTTCTTGACAGTTAGTGAATTTGATCTCTTCTATACCTTGATCATATTCTATTTTATTATTTGTTAGGTCGATTTGGGCGTTGACTTGTTTTAACAGATCAAGGCCAATGATGCCATCGAAATCTTTTAGTGATTCGAGCATGAAGAAAAAGGATTTGACTTTGAAAAGGTGAATAAGACACTTATGTTGGATTTTTGTGTGTCCATGGAGTGACCTAACCTGGAATGGGTTGTTGACTGGCATCCAATGTGCCAGTTCAGGAAGGGGTTTAATATAGTTTTTAGACGCTCCAGTATCAATTAAGAGCTTAATGATGCGCCCTGCTATCGTACGTTCTATGTACGGGAGCAGGGAGTTTCCCCTAAAAAATTGCAGTTTTCTGCTTCTGACAACTCATCCTCAACTGCCTCTGTCTCATGTTGAGAATGGGACCCGTAGTCGTCAGTATTGTCTTGTTGGGGCAAATGATTTACGTTTTGTTGCGTTCTCATGGATTGGTCCCCATAATTTCGAGAGATTTTATAGCTTTGAACGGGTTGCTTAAAACGCGAGGAAGAATCGACTTCCATTGGTTCAGGTCCGCGGTTCTGTGCTTTTTGGGAATTGAAGCGCTGTTTAGAGCTGCTTGGTTTCTGTTGGTTTGAGTTTGAGTGTGTCTGAAAATGAGGGTTCTTCTTTTGATAAGAACCATCATTCTCCTGCTGACCACTTTGACGCCAGTTCTGGGTCTTTTGGCCATTTGACTTTTGAGGCTTCTCTTCCGAGTATTTTGCAAAACTAGCTGCAAAAATTCCTCTCTCGTTACTCGATTCAGCTTCTTGAGGTAAAGCTAGAGCCGAAGGAAGGTCTTTGGGTTGCGCCGGAAAAACGGCCCACCTCACTGATTTTCTGAGTCCCGAAATGAAAGTGTGCAGAGCGTCATTTCTGAATTTGCTATTCAGGACAGCCGCTGCAGCAGGGTCATGTGTCATTATAGTTTTGTTAGTTAGTAATGTTAACTTTTTCTCGATCTCATCGTAGTGTTTTAGCAACGATAGATCGCGTGCTCAATTGTTGTTGAATCACATGCACAGGCGTTTTGTCAGAGTATGTGAAGTCTAGTCTGGCAATAATTGCCTTGAAGTTTAGTACAGTATTGAACGAGGCAAGCACAGCGTCTGCTGGTCCTCTAACTTTGTTGCGAATTATTGCAACTGCTTGATAGTGCCTCGAGCTGCCATCGTAAGGTTCAAAAACCTTATAGGCTGCGCAGGCTGCTTGTCTCCACGAAACATAATTCTCTTGCTTGCCGTCAAACTCTGGAATTGACTTAACTATATCTAAGGGTTCGTCGCATTTATTACCCGCGACAATTTTAATCTCTTCATAGATCTCGTTCTGAGCGGTCGGTCCCACAAATCTGTTAAATTGCTCTGTAAGAGCTTTTATTCTGTTTTCAAAAGTAGCTGCTTGCTGTTCGAGTTGCGCTACTTGTTCCTCAGTCATTTTTTGTCGTCTGTGTTGCAAAAAGGAAGAGATAAGTTCGTCACCGCTGCTATCGTCCGACCTGTTGCTACCCTGCATTCGCCTAATCGCTTTACTCTAGTAGTAATATCAACGAAATTCAAATTCTTCACTAAAGAAAGAGGGCACTGACAGAATGATTTATTCGGACACTAACAATTTATTCAACAAGATATTTTATTTAAAAGTATTGCATTTTATTTCAAATTTTATTTTATTTAATTCGATTTTTTCTTTTTTTTTTTATCAAAAGTATTAAATTTATTTATATTTTTATTTTAAAGTAATAAGTTTTATTTATATTTAGAATTTTTGATTTGAGAGTATTTAATTTTCATAAAAAATGTTTTATAATGTAAAAGAGAAATGAGCAGTTCACTTACATATGCATTCTTGAATTCGTTTATATAAATTTATTTGGCAGTGGTGGCCGATACAATGGTCCAACGCTGATATGATGGTCCAACGCTGTCTTCGTTGTTTTGATTTGTTTGTTTTTTTTTTTATTGTACTCGCTCAGCGGTCCGCTGGGGTTTTTTCTTTTTTTTTTTTCGCTTTGTTTCTGTTTTATTTTACACTTCTTGTGTTTCACTCGCTCAGCGGTCCGCTGGGGTTTTTTCTTTTTGTTTTCTTTTTTGTTATTCACTTTTTGTTTTGTGTTCGGCTAGCTAATGCTGCTTTTATATTTTCGTTATTGTTTTATTCACAGTGGCTCCTGGCGTTGGCCGAAGAGTTGCACAGATCACAAATGTTAGGTTTTATTTTTTTGTTTTTGTCTATGACTCCTGGCGTTAGCTCAAGGAGTTTCATAGATCACAAATGTTAAAGGCGTGTATGTTCACTTGCCGTTGGGCGCCAATTATAATAAGACGGGTTATTATGCAAAGACACTTTATTCCTTTATCAATTATAATCTTTTTATTAGCTCGTGTGAGCATTCTGCGAGAAGATTCCAAACTAAAACTTTATAAACCTAAACGGCGACTCCAAGCCATCGCTGCCGGCGGCCGGGCCGACAGAACGCTGAGCTTGCAACTTCTGCGGACGATCACCCCGCTGTTGCGTGGTGGTGTCCAATTTCGCCTGCAACTCTGTTGCAACGGCATCCGGTGAAGCTATTGCTGACTCGCTGTCAGCATTATTTGATCGGCGCGTGCTAACTTATATATTATTTTCGTTTATTTATTTATTTTTATGAGAAGAAAAAAAAAGTTTTGTTTTTACTTGAAAAGGTTGATCAGTCCTATTTCATGCATTCTTTCAGATATGAAATTCTTTTAAGCTATCTTTATGTACTTTTTGTTTTTCAATCGAACATTTGTGCTCATTGATAAATTGTATGTTATTGCTTAATTTTTTTTTAACCTTCTTGGTCGATTAAAAATAGTTTTTCTTTTCTGTTAAAGTGTATGAACTGATTTGGTAATTTTCCAAATACGAGTTCATATGGACAATATTGTTGTTATGTTGATACATTACGTGAAATATTGTATCCAAACGTTACAATCAGTTTTTTGCGCAGAAATGTATGAACGAACATATTCATTGAATGTTCTGCGACTTTTCTCTATTGTCCCTAAAGTCTGGTGATGGTGCAGTAGACTTTATATTGTCTATTTTAAAATATTTGCACAAGTCATGCTGTTGTTTTGATTTTAGGCATTTTAGACATTTCTTATTGTACTTTTTGATATGACGTGTCATATTTTTCCAATAGTAGTGTCTTTGAACTTTGGCCAATGTTTTATTTATGTCTGTATGACCTCCTTGAATATGATCATCATGGAATGTAAACAGTTTTGCTTCTTTTTCTTCATCATCTTGGATGAGAGTCACCGGCTTAAGTAGCGCTACTCTTAATAATTTTATTATTTTATTGCCCATTTTAAAAGTATTTATTGAACTAATTCAAAGATCTTTTTGCACGGTGCCACTTTGAGTTGGCTAATTTGGATACACCGAATATTGTTATACTTGACAGGGTGTATGCCAAGAAATTATCTTTCCGATATTAGAATGCTTTTTCGCATTCCTCTGCCTATACAAATGGAACATTTTTTTTATACCCTGAACCCATTGAAAATGGGAATTCAGGGTATAATGGTTTTGTGAAAATGTATGTAACAGGCAGAAGGAGACGTTGCATAAAGTATATATATTCTTGATCAGCATCGAAAAATAAGTTGATCTAGCCCTGTCCGTCTGTTCGTCCGTCCGTCCGTCCGTCCGTATGAACGTCGAGATTTCGGAAACTACAAGAGCTAGAGAGCTGAAATTTCACATGAACAGTTGTATGTTAGCTACGCAGTACGAGTTTATTTTGTTTTTTCGATAACTCGTCCTATTTCCAAATTATCGATAAAAATCGAAAATTCGTTTCCATTTTTAAGGTTTTTTGGGTATAACTTCTACATCGTTTTAGCTAGAGACTTCAACTTTATATATTTAGATAGATATTATAAATACGCAAATTTTTTTTTAGTTTTCAGATTTTGGATGCCACGCCCCTCCGCCCCCAATTTGAAAAAAACGCATTTCAAATACTAGAGATTTGCAATTTGGCACATAGATAGATTTGGATACTGTTAAGCTACTCTAAAAATTTCATGAAGATCGTCCATCTAGAAAATGAGTTATAAGCGCCCAAAGTTCAACCCAACCCACCCCCAAGCCACGGCAGCAACTGCGCAGTTAGCAGAGCGCGCGCTTATAAGTGCGTAAAGAAGAAGAGTATCACTTTTTTGCAGGGCTCAGGGTATCTCGTAGTCGAGCCGTCTCGACTAAAGCCTTCTTACTTGTTACATAATCAGATTATGTGCCGGGAATATTCGGCGAAATTTTGTTTAAAGCGTGTGTAATAATGAAAAATTTAATCAATCTCCTAGCGCTGTCTGCATCTGTAGGGACAGGATAATTATTGGTAATATTCCTTGATCTGTGCATTTGTAACTTAGGAATGTCCCTTCCTGCATAAAAGGTACCAAAAGGTAATCGCGTGAGGCGATATGAGCCAGCTCGTTGAAAAGACATTAACATTTTTTATTGGGAATTAAAGTGTTTTCTCAAATGGAAATTTTAAAGTGAATTCTTTCTGTTTATACTTCTCGATATATAAACTGTATGTCCGTTTTTGTAATGATATTAAAAAAAATGTTTTTTTTATCATATTTTTAATTCCTTGTGTTTTTTTTTTTTATTTTTATTATTTTTCCCTATGCGATCAACGTAGTGATCTTCTGTATAATATTTGTATGGCTTTACGGGCCATACGCTAGACCGGGCAACGCAATTATCGCTCAGTTTAACAATTTTTGACTTATTAATAAATTATGCATCGCAGTGCATTTTAAGACTAATAAAATTAATTAATATTAAGTTGTGCGTTTTTGGAAACGCTGCCGGATCCACGTTGCGTGCACTGTAGCACTGTCGGGACCTTGGCACAGCTTGTTGCGCTGGCGGGGCCGGTGCTGGTCGCACAGGCTGTTAGGTTGCCGGTGCCGGTCCTCACTGTACAGTATGAGTATAGCGGCTGCTCATGTTATTACTATTGTTGTTGTTCTTCTTGATGGTATTACACAGTGATGCCAACTTTTTTTTGAAAAAAAAGGCAAAACTGTCCGTAAAATACAGAAAAAAGGCAGAAAATCTAAAAAAAAAAAAAGGACAGAAAACAGGACAAGAACATTTTTTTTCTAAACTTTTTTTTTTCTTTTTTATTACAACAATTTCAAGGCATTGTCAATTATGTTATCATTTTCCTCTTACCTGGCCACGTATGTCGCCATGGATCCAACACGCGCCAAGCACTCTTCTGGCAACTTATAGCTAATACAACACAAGTTGTGCCTGGCGACAAGTTTGGGGACATTCCGGAGGCTTAAAGCATATTTTATTTTTTTGGGCAAAACACGATGCGCTTTGCATATGTTTTTTTGTCGCCATTTGTGCGCGAATTTGGTCAATTTTGCAATTTATACTGCATTTGCAGTTTTTGCAGTACGCCTTATTATTGTCGTTCTTATCCCGGGCTATCCACGACTTGAAATCTAACTGCTGTAGCCAGCAATTCTGAAATTTTTGTTTATAGATCTCCTTGGGCATTTTATTACTGTTTTCAAATTAAATTTTAGATAAGAAACGATATCGATAATACATATGTATAAACTTGCTACACTATCAATTTATCACTGTTATACTTATTTCGGCGCTGTTCTTAAACTGCTCTGCAATGTTATTTAATAAAATTTTGTTGCATCAACAACCGATCAACTGGGAAAACAACCAACTGGGACAATATGAACACGATTCGCATTCACAAAAAAAGGACAGATTTCCGGATAGAGGATGATTGATATTTTTTCCGGACAAAGCGCTTAAAAACATGACAGATCTGTCCGGAAAAAGGACAAATTGGCATCACTGGTATTACAGCTACAATAATGTTGTTGTTGTTGTTGTTGTTGTCGCTTTTGCTTTGTGGTTGTTTCAAATTGCGGTTGGCCTTCTTGATCATGTGGTACAGATCCTCGGGGAGATCGGGCTTAAGACCCACCGATTTCATAATGCGGTGGATTTTGTTGCCATTCACAAAGCGAACCTGAGTTATACCATGGGAATCACGCAGGATGATACCGATTTTCGAAAGTGTCAGGCCTTTCTTGCCGAGCTTCTTGATATGCTCCTTAACATCCTCGGCGATCAGCTTCAGCCATGATGGCACTGTGTAACATTATGGTGTACGAGCTCCTTGCGTGCAGTGGATGCATCCCTCGGGCCCACGGGCACGGCAACTGAAGCGCCTCGCGTAGCCGCTACCGTGCCCGAGGAAAAACCGTTGTTTCACTTTAGTTTTTGATTACTTTGTGCACTTTACATGTTCGTGACACTTGTCACGGTCGCCATGTAATAATTTTAAAAAAATGTTCACGAGCCTCTGCTCTGTCTTGTGGTCAAGTTATTAATGTTTCTTTATTTTGAAGAATATATCGTCTTAGGCAAATTACATTATTTGTATATAAAGAGTTCTGCCGCTGACTGCAGCGACAGAGCGGTGGAGCGTAGTATCACTAACCATACAACACATAGACTGGACAACTGGAACAAGTTAATGTGCACACTTATTTTTTGACATTAGAACCCCTTCAACTTCGTATTTGCTCGGGTTTTTACTTTTAGGGTCGGGGTAGAAAAATGGCTGATGGCAAAATCATTCCGCTTCGAGCGCTCGACGGTGACGGTCGATTTTCCAAAAATGCCTGACATGTGCCGCTCTTTTCCTTGCTCTCTTTCTCTTTCTGCCCTATGCTTTTTTTACTCTCTGCTCTCTTCTCACAAAAATATATGTATACTGGCACAAACAGCAAGCAGCTCACAAAAATTGAAATTTCTTCTCGACTCGCGATCCCATTGGTTCCCTTCTGAGCGAAGAGTATACCGAATTCTTAAACGGCTTTGCCATGCTCATGCAAAATGTTAGCGTTTCCATGATTATTTGTGGAAAGGGTATGATAGTGTTGATGTGCATAACGAATATTATTTCCCGTTGACCATACACACACACATTTACTCTTCCTCGCTATATGTGTAGGCATTTATGTGCCTGTGTTCAATATTCTTACTGCCACTATCTACTAGCACTATTATAACCCCAGCAGTTGATGTTCGATCCGCTGGGTAGCGATGTGAGCTTGCATACACACACACATTTACACTTCCTCGCTATATGTGTAAGCATTTATGTGCTTGTGTGCAATATTCTTGCTGCCTGTAGGTAGCACAATTAGAACCCCAGCAGTTGATGTTCGTTCGGTTGGGTAGCTGCTGTGAGCTTGCATACGCACAAACATACACATTTACACTTCGCTAAATGTGTGTGTGTATGGTCATCGGGAAATAATATTCGTTATGCACATCAACACTATCATACCCTTTCCACAAATAATCATGAAAACGCTAACATTTTGCATGAGCATGGCAAAGCCGTTAAAAATTCGGTATACTCTTCGCTCAGAAGGGAACCAATGGGGTCGCGAGTCGAGAAGAAATTTCAATTTTTGTGAGCTGCTTGCTGTTTGTGCCAGCATACATATATTTTTGTGAGAAGAGAGCAGAGAGTAAAAAGAATGGGGCAGAAAGAGAAAGAGATCAAGGGAAAGAGCGGCACATGTCAGGCATTTTTGGAATATCGACCGTCACCGTCGAGCGCTCGAAGCGGAATGATTTTGCCATCAGCCATTTTTCTACCCCGACCCTAAAAGTAAAAACCCGAGCAAATACGATGTTGATGGGGTTCTAATGTCAAAAAATAAGTGTGCACATTAACTTGTTCCAGTTGTCCAGTCTATGTGTTGTATGGTTAGTGGTATATTGCACGCGCAGTACGAGTTTGTTTCAGACATTCGATAGCTCGTATATTTGCAAAGTTATCGATAGAAAACTTTATCGGGAACCAGTTATAAAATGATATGTAATTCATCTTTACAGTTAGAGTCTCCAAGTCTTCAGCATATATATAGATACTAATTTACTACAATTTCGGGTTTTATCAGATTTTGGATTCCGGTCCCCGGCTTCCCCACACCCCCAAATGTGTAAAAAATGCATTTCAAATACTAGAGACATGCAGTTTGGTTTAGCATATATGTATATATGAATATCATATTTATATTCAATACGATTGTCCGTCTGGAAACAGAATTATTATTCAATAAAGTTGTTGCAGCGTTGCAGCAAAACGCTTGCAATGCTTACACACATACAGGCGTACAAGCATAATTAGCGTGTGTGTGCTCGTGTTTTTGCAAGCACAGTTTCTTACGCGTGGAGAATCGAAACGAAGCATTCTTGGAATATTATTCGTTCGAAGAAGGGCTCAGGGGATTTCGTAGTCGAACAGTTTCAACTACAGCTTTCTTGTTTTTATACCCTGAACCCATTGAAAATGGGAATTCAGGGTATAATGGTTTTGTGAAAATGTATGTAACAGACAGAAGGAGACGTCGCAGACCCCATAAAGTATATATATTCTTGATCAGCATAAAAAAATAAGTTGATCTAGCCCTGTCCGTCTGTTCGTCCGTCCGTCCGTCCGTCTGAATGAACGTCGAAATTTCGAAAACTACAAGAGCTAGAGAGCTGAAATTTCACATGAACACTCGTATGTTAGTTGCGCAATACGAGTTTATTATAATTAATTTTTTTTTCGATAACCCATCCCATTTCCAAATTATCGGTAAAAATCGAAAAGTCGTTTCCATTTTTAAGGTTTTTTGGGCATAACTTCTACACCGTTTTATCTAAAGACTTTAAATTTGTTTATTTAGATAGATATTATGAATACGCAGATCATGAAATCAGATTTTGGATTGCAGGGTTCAGGGTATCTCGTAGTCGAGCCGTCTTGACTAGAGCGTTCTTACTTGTTTTTTTTTTTTTTTTTTTTTTTTGAGCATAACTTCTACACCGTTTTACCTATTACGGATACGCAGATTATGTAATTCAGATTTTGGATGCTACGGACCCTTCGCCCACAATATGAAAAACCCATTTCAAATACTAGAGACTTGCGATTTGCCAATTAAACACATTTAGATGCTACTAATATATTACAAAAGTTTCATGAAGATGGTGCATCTATAAATTGAGCTATAAGCGTCCAATATATAGCCCGGCCAACCCCCAAGCCACGGCAGCAACTGCGCGGTTAGCAGAGGGCGCGCTCATACGTCCGTAAAGAAGAAGATTTTTAGTTTATCTCGTAGTCGAGCAGTCTTGAGTAGAGTTTTGTTACTTGTTATTATTATCAAAAGCATATTTGATACTCTACAATTAAGTTTGTGAATGAATGTTTTGTAATCTGTATTTACCGATTTATTTAACTAAACTTTCTGTATTTATTTGAGAACCCGCACCTCGACAAAGAGCGAATCGTTGCGTAAATAGTTACGACTAGTGATTACCTTGTGTGGTATATGAAAGTATTGATTGGTTTGTATATAATCATCACTCTTCTTTCGCACGTAGATCGTCTTGACATAGTCCTCTGCCTCTAGCGTTATTCCATTTTGATCACGTATAATGATTTCGGCCTGCAGGCGACATGGCCAATTCAGAAGTGGATCATACTCGCCGGATAGCACGTTTAAGCATGCTATCAGATTGCGTCCTTTCCAAATGCCCTTGCCATTCAAATAGATATCCAGCTGAAATCAATATGTATTTTTAGATTTAAATTTTTTTAGATATACATAGGATAAACAGGAATAGAACTTACACGTAAGGCGTATCCAAATGCCTTGTTAGAGAACATGGCGCTATGCAGAATGGTGTCATAGTGCTTGGCTTCCTCTAATTTTTTTGAATAGTCCTTAATGCGCCAAATTAAATGACCTGTAATTGTCCACGAAATGAAATAATTTATTGGAACTGTGAAATTTTTTATCTCTGGTAATATAGGCTATATGTTCATTCTCAATTGATGATAATAAAAGGGCCAAAGGGAAAATGGGACAAGATCTAAAGGCGATATTGATATGTCGTACTTCTATAGTCCCATTGATCAACTAATTTATAATCGGTTCAGTTTTGATTATGATATTGTGTTAATATATTAAATGGATTTCCAATTATATTTTCAATTCAAATCAAGTCTATATACAAAAGTTGGAAACTAGTGCAAGTCTTTTATGGATATTCGGATAATTTATTCAAAGTTATATATGATTCCTTTTCTCTAGACAGCATCATACTTGTAATATCAGAATATTTATATTGTACATACATATTTATAAGGAATCTGAATGATCTTACCCTGAACCTATTGAAGTTGGGAATTCACAATTCCAAAATATAGCACAATTTAAAACAAGTAAGAAGGCTCTAGCCAGACAGCTCGGCTACTACGAGCCCCAACCACTAATAATTCGAACAGCATGTTTTTTTTGCAGTGCGCAATGTTTAACACACTATATCATCAATACTACTAAAGATAACGCATACCAATGTATTTTGTCTTTGAGAGAATTTTATTCTCTTAACGGTAAAAAAAAAAGTTTTGTTCTACTTCCAACACCAACAACAATATGAGTAATTTATTCAAACGGTAGACTTAAGAGATAAGAACAAAATGACCACTATTAATTCGAACGCTGTCTATGCTTACCTTTATCTCAAAAGAAGAGCAAAACAAAAGCAACCAGTGTAACATAATCACTATCTAGTTATAATCTGCAAACAATATCACAATACAGCATGCAAAAATTTTTAAAATTGCTGCAGATTAGTGCAAGTTTAGCAATGATGGTACGTGGTAAGCCTATTTGCAACGAAATCAGGGTATTGATTAGAGATTATTATAAATCTGGGAAGACACTTACGGAGATCAGTAAGCAATTACATTTGTCTAAATCGTCAGTGTATGGGGTGATAAACATTTTTTTAAAAAATGGGAATATTGAAAATTTCATAAGAAATAGAGGCCGAACATCAGCAATAACACCCCGCGACAAAAGACAACTGGCTAAAATTGTTAAGGCTGATCGTCGCCAATCCTTAAGAAATTTGGCTTCTGAGTGGTCACAGAAAATTGGCAAAACTGTCAAGCGAGAATGGACGCGACTGCATTTAAAAAGTATTGGATATGGTTTTTATAAAGTATGTTTTGATATTACCTATGCATCGAACCAAATAACTTATCTTACTCATAGGCCAAGGAAAAACCATTGCTTACGCTTCGTCAAAAAAAGAAGCGTTTACAATGGGCTCGGGAAAGGATGTCTTGGACTCAAAGGCAATGGGATACCATCATATTTAGCGATGAAGCTAAATTTGATGTCAGTGTTGGCGATATGAGAAAACGCGTCATCCGTAAGAAGTCCGAAACATACCATAAAGACTGCCTTAAAAGGACAGTAAAGTTTCCTGCAAGCTGTATGGTATGGGGATGTATGTCTGCCAAAGGACTAGGAAAACTGCATTTCATTGAAGGGACGGTTAATGCTGAAAAATACATTAATATTCTAGAAGATAGTTTGCTGCCATCAATACAAAAACTGGCAGATTGCGGTGAATTCACTTTTCAGCAGGACAGAGCATCATCGCACACAGCCAAACGAACCAAAAATTGGCTGGAATATAATCAAATGGAGGTTTTAGATTGGCCATCAAATAGCCCAGATCTAAGCCCAATTGAAAATATTTGGTGGCTAATGAAAAGCAAACTTCGAAATGAGCCACAGAGAAACATTTCTGACTTGAAAATCAAATTGCAAGAGATGTGGGACTCAATTTCTCAAGAGCACTGCAAAAATTTGTTAAAATCAATGCCAAAACGGATTAAATGCATAATACAGGCAAAAGGTGACGTTTCACAATTCTAATTTTAGCTAAATTATTGATTTAAGTATGATAGTATACCATATTTCTAAGCGTTCGAATTAATAGTGGTCATTTTGTTCTTATCTCTTAAGTCTACCGTTTGAATAAATTACTCATATTGTTGTTGGTGTTGGAAGTAGAACAAAACTTTTTTTTTTACCGTTAAGAGAATAAAATTCTCTCAAAGACAAAATACATTGGTATGCGTTATCTTTAGTAGTATTGATGATATAGTGTGTTAAACATTGCGCACTGCAAAAAAAACATGCTGTTCGAATTATTAGTGGTTGGGGCTCGTAGATACCCTGAACCGTGCAAAAATATATGATACTCTTGTTCTTTACGCCATTGATGCAGCGACTTGGGGTGCAGTTGGGCAACACTTTGGGTGATTATAACTCTATTTCTAGTTTGACGATCTTAATGAAAACTGCAGTTTTCGAATTGGAAAATATGGGGGGCGAATTCGGGGCCGGTATCAAAAATCTGATGAAATCCGAAATTGTATTAAATGAATATCTATATATATGTATATGCAGAAGACTCTAGCTCTAGAGATGAACGAGGTATAGTTTTTCAACTAATTGATAACTCTAAAACGAAAATAGGTTTTAATTTTCTGAAACAAGCTCAATAATAATTTTCTACGCGCCCAGCGGGCGTAAACACTTTTGATCGATCTTTAAATAATCATAACATTAACTCTCATATCCGATTTCAGCGTTCAAATTTTAAAGCTAAACAAGATACGGTGCTCAGGCATGAACATATATAATATCACTAGACAACTAGAACAAACTTTTTCACGCACCAGAATATGAGCGTATTGCCGCTCAACTTCATATTTGTTCGGTTTGGGCAATTCAGGCTCGGGCAGTCAAAATATGATCCGACCAATTCAATGCGCTGCAGGCGCTCAACCGGCATGGTCATATTTAGACTCCGTTCCCTAAAAGGGAATAAGAGTATATTGGGTTTGTGCAATGTCTGTCGTGCTAGCCGTCCGTCTGTCCGTATGAACGCAATATTTTTCGGTGCTAGTAGAGCTAGAGACTTGAAATACTCAATTATGCTCCCGAATTATAAAGTGTAAAAATTTTCCCGATCCGGCCACTAGGGGCGGGGCAAAGCGGAACAATCTTGCGTCCATAGGCCAGTAATCATCCTAGATGATGTGCTAGAGAGTTGCAATTGGGAATGTATACTCGCGATGACAACCCGCGATGGCGGATATATCTATGCCCATTGGGGGCGTGGCAAATCGGGAAAAACGTATTTTCTACACCATTAAAGCTAGAACGCTGAAATTTATGAATCTAAGAAAATCGCTAAAAAATCGATTAGTCAACCGACCAATCGGGAACTTGTGTGCAGCGACTTCAGAAGAAACAGAAAGATGGAACTTACTAAAGTGAAATCTTCGACCGACCTCGGACTACGAAAAAACATATGATTTTTGAAATGTTTGCTCCTGGGCTAACAGGTGCTGCATTCTAGGACCTCAGTAAGCAGGAGTGACATCCTGCGGAAATGGCTCCTTGGTTAATGCTGCAGCTGCCCCCGTCCCGTTAAAACCCTGGCAGGCCCCCAAGTACGTTCGAAGATCGTCACCAACTGGTGGTAATCCCACCAAGGCATGAATACATGCTGAAACTCTGTGCCGAGGAAGAGGATGCCATCCTTAAATGCCGCCAGGCCCTGCGACGTATAAAAGCCGCTGTCGCTAAGCAAAACAAGTAAGAAGGCTCTAGTCGAGACGGCTCGACTACGAGATACCCTGAACCCTGCAAAAAAAGTTATACTCTTCTTCTTTACGCACTTATGAGCGCGCGTATAAGGCTTGGGGGTGGGTTGGGTTGAACTTTAGACGCTTATAACTCCATTTCTAGATACACGATTTTCATGAAATTTTCAGAGTAGATTAAAAGTATTTGAATGTATCTCTAGTATTTGAAATAATTTTTTTTTTCGAATTGGGGGCGAAGGGGGCGTGGCATCCAAAATCTGAAAAGTACAAATTCTGTATCTATAATATATAAGTCTCTATCTAGAACGGTGTAGAAGTTATGCCAAAAAAACCTTAAAAATGTAAACGAATTTTCGAATTTTTATCGATAATTTGGAAATGAGATGAGTTATCGAAAAAACAAAATAAACTCGTACTGATAATATACGAGTGTTCATGTGAAATTTCAGCTTTCTAGCTTTTGTAGTTTCCGAAATCTCGACGTTCATACGGACGGACAGACGGACAGGGCTCAATCTATTTATTTTTGTATGCTGATCAAGAATATATATACTTTATGGGGTATGCGACGTCTCCTTCTGCCTGTTACATACATTTTCACAAAACCATTATACCCTGAATTCCCATTTTCAATATGTTCAGGGTATAAAAACATCAGTCTGGATGTTAAAAGCGGGGTATCCGACGATTTTAGGACACTGCAGGAACTCCTGGAAGAAGCTGGAGGCTGAAGCAATTAAGCAGAAGTAATTAGAACCAGCAGCAGAGAGAGAGGCAAGGATTTTGGAAACTGTGGAAACACCTACCATTCAGAAGAGACAGGCCCCTAGAACTTTAGAGTCTGAGTCTGGCAAAAAAAACTTTGCAAGAGACAACAGAATCTGTGGCAAAAAGAAACCAGAAAGGGGGCTTCGCAACAAAGAGTGAACAGAGCTACTTCGGCACCCGCAGAGAGGCCGAAGGTGGCAGGAGTCCCAATAAGAAAAGAGAAGAACAAGTAAGAAAACTCTAGTCGAGAGTGCTCGACTAGATAATACCCTGAACCCAATTTTAATAAAATAAAATAATAATCTGTACTGTGGTTTGGTTTTTTCTAATTATCTTGAAAATGCATCAATTTTAGTGCTGAAAATGGCAAAAAAAAAACTTCTTAATTTTGACAAATAGTTCAATATATTGCTCTTGATTAGTATTAAAATTAATCCGTTTTCAAGATAATTACAACAAACCAAAGTGTCGAACGTGACAAAAAGTTGACTTTTCTGGAGAATTACCCATATGGATAAATCAGAAAGTATACATAAGAATGTATGCATGTAACGTTCAAAATGTACATATGTACATGTATATATACATTGCATTGCCAAAAAAAATAATAATAGATGGCGCTTATATTAGTTGAAATTCGAAAAATTTTATATTATTAAATATCATTAAAAATAGACCCAACAAATAGACGGTCCTCGATTAACAGGCATTACCTCAATTAACACAGACACTTCATAATTGTAAAAGAAATATATCTATGCCACTCGAAGCTGTAATAGCCATAGTAAATAAGTTCACTGCTAAAGCACCATCTAGCAAGTTTAAATTTTTAGACCATGCTAGGCTAGTTTTGAATGTACATGTGTGCATACATATAGGAAAACTCTTACCGCAGATGTCACGTGCTTTTGTTATTTGGGCAAACTTTCTGTTTATTATTTTCTGTTGGCTTAACGGAATAAAATATAATTGAAACAAAAACACTTTCAGAAATGATGCTATTAAATATTTGAAATTTAAAAAAACGCACTTATTCACAATTAGTTAAACTACTAACTGACTTTCAAAGGTATCAAATACAAAAGAATAAATAATAAGAAAGAAAGAAATATTAAAAAAAAAAAAAAATTAAAAATAAGAAATTTTGAAAGGCTTAGGCGAGGCTAGAACCTGCGACACCCTAACATTCGTTGCATCCGTTTAGCCATCCACACCACGGCTCACTTGAACGGCAGAGTAGCGAAAGCGAATGAAATTCGCCATATACGAAAGAAACACTAAAGCAGTGGCTGAAAATACAAATACAATTCAAAGACAATTCTAACGCATTTCAAAAACAATTGTGATTCTTAGAATTTGCACGCATAGCAACATAGAAAACGGCCCAAGATTTTTTGTGTGTATATGTGCACACGCATACGAAAATTGATTTGCATTGCTCAACGTTGCTTGCATTTCCATTGTTATATTAATTGTTTTAAAATTTTTAAAATATACAATGGAATGTAATGAGAGTTTCAGCATATGATCTGCATATTCTATTTGACATTTTAGGTTTTTTTTTTAGAAATCATAACTCTTTTACAATTAGCTTTACATGCACAAATATGTATGTATGTACGATTGCAGCCACACGCTGATCTACGCTTGCACACATATACATACAAATGCGTCTTGTTTTGTCGCTGCCTTGCTTGCTGCGCCACTTGGGTTTTGATGAGAAAGCTTTATAGACTAATAATTCTGTTTCTAGATGGACGTATTGATATGTTCAGATTAAGATTATGATATTCATATCTATATGCCAAACCAAACTGTATGTCTCTAGTATTTGAAATGCATTTTTTAAACATTTGGGGGTGTGGGGGCGAATTGGGGACCGGAATCCAAAATCTGACAAAAACCGAAATTGTATTAAATTGGTATCTATATATATGCAACAGACTTGGAGACTCTAACTCTAAAGATGAATTAGCTAGAATTTTATAACTGGTTCCCGATCATTTCAGTTATCGATAACTTTGCAAATATACAAGTTATCGAATTTCTGAACAAACAAACTCGTACTGCGCGTGCAATATACGGACCTAACACAAAAAGAATGAACTCTCTAGCTTTTGTATCTTCGGAAATCGACGCGTTCAAACATACGGACAGACAGACAGACGGACAGACGGACATGGCTATATCAACTTTTCTCGTCACCCTGATCAAGAATATATATACTTTATGGGGTCTGCCACGCCTCCTTCTGCCTGTTACATACTTTTAACAAAACCATTATACCTGATTTCCCATTTTCAATGGGTTCAGGGTATAAAAAAACTCCCCCGCACAGAAGCAGTCTGCTCGTGGATCGACGGCAGCCCTTCATTGTGGCAGGCGATCTGAATGCACGAGCAGTAGACTGGGGAATATCCTCTACTAACTCTAGAGGACGAAAAATTATGGATATGGCCGCTATATCCGGGTTAGTGGTAGCAAGCCGCGGAAGCAGAGCTAATTTCCATAGGCCGGGGTGTGAAGGCACAATTCCTGACGTCACCTTTGGATCCGAGTATATCTCATATGCCTTCCACAATACCAGTCAGCAAAACTTCCCATCATGCCAAAGCAAGACTTCCCACAGATGGGACATAAGTAAGGTTGATACAGGCAAATTACTAGCTGAATTAGATAGACGAGAACGACAGTTCGATGGTACATTGACCTCGAAGCAAGTGGTCGAAAGAAGTCTAACAGCTATGGAAAGAGCGTGTAACGTTTCGATGCCAAAAACACACAGCAAACACGGAGGTAGACGACAGGCGTACTGGTGGAACCATGAATATCAGAAAATGGAAAGTATGCATACAATGCAGAAGAAGATTAACAAGGGCACGACGCTCTGGAAATTTTGTGACGGAAGCGTTAGCAGCTAAGATAGCGAGAAAAGAACTGTCGATTGCTATCACACGCAATAAGCATGACAAGTGGAAAGAGCTCTGCAGAGATATAAACAAAGACCCTTGAGGACTTGGCTATAAAATAGTCATTAAGAAGCTGAGAAACTACGGAGCAGTGCCAAACGTGGATGATGAAACGATGGATCACATAGTGGAAACACTATTTCCAACACACATCCACGATACGCATGAGCGAGTACCCATAGAGCTCGATGGTGCAGTCCCAATTTTCACCGAGTAGGAACTTAACATTGCAGCTCTCTCCCTGGAGAATAAAAAAGCGCCGGGGCCAGATAGTATACCGGCGGAGATACTGAAGGTGATAGCATCAGGACGGCCTACTTTTCTACTTAGGATGTATAACGCATGTCTAAGAGAGAGGATATTCTCAGAAGCGTGGAAAGAATAGAGACTGGTGCTCATTAGCAAAGGCAAAGGCGATCCCAACTCACCTTCGGCTTATCGCCCATTGTGTATGCTAAACACAGCTGGAAAGCTGTTAGAAAAGCTCTTAAGTCCCAGACTACTCGCTGCAGTAGAGCCCCAGGCAACACGGGTTCAGAGATGGAAAATCCACAATGGGGGCTATCGATGAATTGGTTCAGGCAGCCAGAGCTACGCAACGAGGAAATGCATACTCGCGTCCAGTGGTTCTGCTAGCAACGCTGGACGTTAAAAACTCCTTTAGTAGTGTCAGGTGGACCGATATGCTCACCTCCTTGGAGCACAGCTTCCAAATACCGGAGTACCTCATGAGTATGATCAGGAGCTATTTGCAGGACGAATACTCCTGTACTCCACACAGACTGGTGCGAAACGGTATAAAGAGACTAGAGGAGCTGCACAGGGACTGGAAATGCCAGAAGACACCTTCCTAATTGGATATGCCGACGATATCGCCGCCGTCATTACCGCTAGAAACACCATAGAGGCCCAAAAGAGACTTACCCAAGTCATGATCCGCACGCAAACATGGCTTAGCTCTCGAGGATTGGAACTTGCCACCCATAAAACAGAGTTACTTCTGTTCACAGGGAAGCAGATCCCAACCGAAATAGAGATGCGAGTAAGCGAAAACCTGATAAGGACTCAGAGAACAGTGAACTATCTGGGCGTTAGACTAGACAGTAAACTCACCGTTCGGGATCAGCTGAAGCATGCCACGCGAAAAACAGCTATAGCGACGGGGTCTTTGAGTAGACTGATGGCAAACGTTGACGGCCCGACGGCAGGAAAATGAAGGCTCCTCATGGAAGCGACAAACACAATACTATTATATGGTAGTGAAGTATGGGCTGATATCTTTAAGGCGAATGTAAGGAGGAAGGCGAGATGGTCATGCGAAAGGTATGGAAGATGGACCGCTAGAATAATCCCCGATCTATAGAAGTGGATAAACAGAAAACTCGGTGAAACGTCTTTCTATTTGACACAACAGCTCTCCGGACATGGATACTTTCGAAAGTACCTAAATAAGATGGGGAAAACTGCCGAACCCAGCTGTATTTACTGTGAAAATGCAATGGACGATGCAGAACACACCTTCTTCAACTGCAAAAGGTGGTCGGAAGAAAGAATCGGCCTGGCAGAAACAGTCGGTGAAGTCAAAGTAGAGACATTAGTTCAGCGAATGTGCAGCAGCATAGATAGATAGTCTATGACTTCACCGAAAAGATTCTGCGGCGGAAGAAGTGCGACCTGGACGCAGACACACAGAGGGCAACGCTCATTTAGAGCACACGATGGGGCTCCACCTTGAAGGTCAATGCGGCTCTAAGGTGGATTCGAGCCCCAGAAGAGGAGGCTTTATTAGTCGGTAAGCAGGCATGCAGTCCGACACACCGGTCAGAGTGACGATCTGACTGACGGTGCATAATGCATTTTTTCCTACCTCAGCCCAAAAAAAAAAAATCAAAAAGTTATATGTCTACGCACATTGGGGGCGTGGCAAATCGGACCTGAATATATAGTGATTTTTCAAATTGTGTTATATATTGAACACTATTGACACTAGAGACTTGACTTTGGCATGTATACTCAGGTTGACAACCCAAGATCAATAAGCTAGATATATCTACGCCCATAGGGGGCGTGGCAACCCGCAAAAGTTTATATCTCCAACAGTTTTAGAGCTAGAAGCTTGAAATTTGGATGGTTCAGTTACTAATGTTCTCCTCTATCGATGCCCCAAAAATAATTTTTCAGCCTCTTTGGGGGCGTGGCATATAGAAAAATACCCTGTAATTTTCGCATTTTTGGAATGTAAGCAACCAAATTTTGCAGTCATGTTAGCCTCGGCTCTAAGAACTGGCCAAAAATTATGCGTCTACGCCCTCTGGGGGATTTGGGATTCCAACCCAGGTCTTTTGAGAATAACATGTAATCGTTAGGTAAACCTAAATAAGTTCACTGGTATATCATTTGGATATGTATACATGTAGAAACATTTTTATACATGTACATACATCCATTTGGATGGATGGCTTGCTCACGACAGCGTGGCAAATCGGAAAAAAAGTTTCTAGTGATTAAATGCACAATGCGTATGTTTAGCATTTTATAATTAATATACAAATATTAAATATACAAATGTAGGAATTTTATTTTCCTAGTTATTATTTTATTTTAGATTGATTTTAGTTACACTTATTACTATTAAATTAACTTAACGCGAAACATGGTTTGAATTATGCGTCCAATTATATCTTATATTTAATTGTCTTCTCCATGACTTTTAACATCACCCAACTGCTGAGCACGCCGGCTACAAACTCACTCTTCTTCTTCTGACTAACTTGTTATCGTTTTCGATAACTAGTTCGGCTAACAATCGCTCTAACAGTTCCGTCGTTCCTAAGCTAGGGGTGTCATAACTTTTTAAAATCCCACACAAATATGAGAAAAAATTAAAAAATAATAATTTTTGGGAAAAAATTTCTGCGGGATTCGAACTCACGCAGCTAAGTAGAGCTTTCATAGCGTTTACCACCAGCGCCACTGCCATGGTCTGAGCTTCGCTATCTAAACCCAAATAAGGGACTACAGCGCCTTTTAACAAAACTAAAGTAACGATCGAAAAATCACAATTTAGTCACAATTCTTAGAATATTCTGTCATGCAAACTTGTGTATGCATACATAGAAAATCGTGTACAAGTGTAAATCTGTATGTATGCATAGGAAAAACGTTTGTTGCTTGCCAATAACGTTTACTAATTGCCGTAATATTTCGTTTATTAAATGTTTATTAAATAAATACACGGCACCTATGAGAACAGTGTCTCTCGCAGTTAGTTGCGCCTAACTACAACGTTCTTACTTGTTTCATATGAGAACATTCTATGTGCTATTTTTCCTTATTTTCCCTCTCTCTTTTTTCTCTCTCTATCTCACTCTATGCGAGCACAAGCCGGCAGCCCACAAAAATTGAAATTTCTTTGCGAGTGGCAATTCGCGACGATCCCATCTGCCCTTCTTAGTAAGAGTATGCCGAACTCTTAAACGGCTTTGCCATGCTCATGCAAAATTTTAGTGTTTTCGTGATTATTTTTTTGAAGGGTGTGAAATCTTGACGTTCATACAGACGGACAGACGAACGGACGGACAGACGGACGGACGGACGGACGGACGGACGGACGGACGGACGGACGGACAGGGCTAGATCAACTTATTTTTTATGCTGATTAAGAATATATATATTTTATGGGGTCTGCGACGTCTCCTTCTGCCTGTTACATACATTTTCACAAAACCATTATACCCTGAATTCCCATTTTCAATGAGTTCAGCTCTCTAGCTAATTTTTACACTTTATAATTCGAAGCATACATGAGTATATGTTCAATATTTCAAGTCTCTAGCTCTAATAACGCCCAAAACTATTGCGTTTATACGGACAGACGGACGGATAGCAAGACAGACATAGCACAAAACCAATAGACTCTTTTTCACTTTTTAGGACGGAGTCTAAAAAACCCGGACTCAGAAGAATAAAATTAATACTGAACTGAACACCACCGCAGTCAAGTGTATTCATTCATGATCCGTCGAGGCGGGGTAATCGAATGGATCCTTGTGCCCTGATAGAATGAAATCATGGTGCATCGTTCCAGACGACAAGGTTACTAAGCGTGTGATTGTGCTAAGTAAAGTGCTAAAGTGATAATAATTGTTCTTTGGCTTAACAACACAAGCTGTGGGTAGAGGCACAGCACAATCAACCATGTGATCAAAACAAAAATACCTCCAACTTGTAAAGCCAAAGAAACAAACACCAACTGGCTGTTGTCAACCATCAATATTTTACAGAAAAACAAGTAAGAAGACTCTAGTCGAGACGGCTCGACTCCGACATACCTTGAACCCTGCAAAAAAAGTAATATTCTTCTTCATTACGCACTTATGAGCGCGCGCTCTGCTAACCGCGTAGTTGCTGCCGTGGCTTGGGGGTGGGTTGGGCTGAACTTTGGACGCTTATAACTCCATTTCTAGATTAACGATCGTCATGAAATTTTTAGAGTAGGTTAAGAGTATATGTATCTATGTGTAAATGTAAATGTATCTATGTGCCAAATTGCAAGTCTCTAGTATTTGAAATGAGTTTTTTTTCAAATTGGCGGTGAAGGGGGGTTAGTGGCATCCAAAATCTAAAAATTACAAAATCTGTGTATCCATAATATCTATTTAAATATATTAATTTGTAGTCTCTAGCTAAAACGGTGTAGAAACTAAGCCCAAAAAACAAAAAAAAAAAAAGGTAAACGAATTTTTCGATAATTTGGAAATGGGATGAGTTATCGAAAAAACAAAATAAACTCGTACTGCGTAGCTAACATACGAGTCTTCATGTAAAATTTCAGCTCTCTAGCTTTTGTAGTTTCCGAAATCTTGACGTTCATACAGACGAACAGACGGACGGACGGACAGCCGGACAGGGCTAGATCAACTTATTTTTTTATGCTGATCAAGAATATATATACTTTATGGGGTCTGCGACGTCTCCTTCTGCCTGTTACATACACTTTCACAAAACCATTATACCCTGAATTACCATTTTTAATGGGTTCAGGGTATAAAAAATATATAATGGCCAGTGTTCGCAAAAATTACTCCGTAACAGCAAGAGCAATGAAAATATGACTATGCTCTGGCTACCGCTCTCGTTCATGACGGGGGCCGTAGCAGAGCCATAGTCGAACGAAAAAACGTAAGAGCTCTGCTCTGCTCTCGGAGTTTGCTATGCTCAAATCTGTAGCGGTAGCAATAGCACGAAACGAAATTAACGACTACGCTTCGGCAGAGCGATAGCCGAAAAACGAGAGCGAGATGAGAGCAGAGCAAACGCAATTGACTTTGTTGCTACGGCTCTTTGGGCCGATATTCTTATTGCAAATAAAATCAAAGACTTAAGCGGTGCACCGCGTGCCCCTCGCGTTGCGCTCTGCGCTTGCGAGAGGTATTTACCGTTTGACCACGCTCATATACATTCTGTGATCAGCAGAAGTTGTTTACAATTGACTATTTAGCTGTTAAATAGTAAGTATTGTAAGAATGGATAAAGGCTCGTCGTCTTGCTCGCTTCTTAGCGATAGAAGTGCAAAGTCAGAGACGATGAGGAAAATTTCGTATGCAGACCCTGCAACTATGCGCTCTGAAATACGATCTCAGCTCTTAAACAAAGAGGTGCCAATAAGCAGCCAAGCTGTGAATGTTTTAGCTAAAACTAATAGCTCTTACGCATGTACAACGAGTACATGCACTATAACTACGTCCCAAGCAAGCTGCTCTTCTACTTCGACCTACACTGTAGCGGCTTCAACAGGGCCCAACATATGTCCATCGTCTCTGGTTGGTAGCAAATCTTTAAACGATACGTTGAAAAAAATATCCAAAAATGTAGCTCGAAAAGTAAAATGCCCTTTTCAAGAAGCTGTCATAGGCACAAGCATGAAAAGAAAAGGTGAACAGCAGCCATCTGGCTCCACCCGTAAGGCTAAGCTGCAAGCTACAGGGCAATCTAAGCCGGCACCCAATACGCCGCCTTCCTACTTGACACCAACTTCGTTAGTCAACAATCGTTTTGCTGCCCTTGCAGAAGAAGCAGACAACCTCATGGAGCAAGACTTACCATAAACAGACACTAATGAAGAAGATGCAGCGGCTGCGGATAATTCTTTCAGCCAAGCCATGAAAGGTCCTCCTAAGCCTCCGGCTATATGTGTGCCAAGTGTTAGCGATCCCCACAGCTTACAACAGGCGTTGAATTTGTGCGTCAGTGCAGAGAACTACACTATCAGCACTTCAAAATTTGGTGTGTCACGGATATACACGTCCAACGTCGAAGCTTTCCGCAAAACAGTGGATAAGCTTACTGAATTGAAATGTCAATTCTGGCACCACCAGCTTAGGCAGGATAAGCCTTTCACTGTGGTCATCAAGGGAATGCATGCAAACGTGCCGAAGATGCAAATACAGGATGCTATGGCTGAAAAAGGCTTTGAATAACATATAGCTACTAACATTAACATATACTGCCCAAGAAAGACTGATTGGCACAATATTGAAATAGGTGACAATGAAGATGAGGCAACTGTTGATTACAAAACGAGGCAAAATATATTTTTTGTCAACATCAAACAGAGACCGAAAGCAGCGGATGCCCTGAAAATAACCCAATTGGGCAGATTCAGAGTCACAGTAGAGCGTGCTCGACGCAGAAAAGAACTAATACAGTGCCTGAGATGCCACATCTTTGGGCATTCTAAAAATTATTGTGTCAGAGACTCAATATGTGCTAATTGCTCTGGCATGCACGAGACTAGACTCTGCATCAGCGCCAATAAATCGTGCATAAACTGTGGTGGAGAGCATTCTTCAACAGATATGGAGTGTCCAGTAAGGATTGAAAAATTAAGAAAACTAAGAGCCAAATCTAGACTACCTACTGATGGCAATGCTTTCAACACTTTTCGTAATGCTTCTCGTGGCTTTATCTCATCGGAAGCTATTAGAGGCAAGATGTCGTATGCCGACGTAGGTAGACCTGCAAGATCAACCGGTGCCATTCAGACCAAAGTAAATCATGACATAACGTCTGACAACAGATTCCAAAAACTGGAAAACTCAATTATAGCCATTAACTCTAGAATGGACCAATTGTTCAAATTGGTACAGGAGACTATGGACTCAAATAAGGCACTCAGAGAACTGGTGCAGGTTCTCATCACAAGGATGAATAAATGACGCAACCAATCATAAAAATCGGATTGTGGAACGCTCGGGGACTAGCCAGGGGCTCTGAAGAACTCCGGCTATTTCTGAAGACGTATAATATAGATGTCATGCTTGTCACCGAGTCACATCTGCGTGAAGGCCAACGAATCTTCCTTCCTGGATATTCCACTTACCATGCCTTTCATCCTAGTGGTAATTGCAGAGGTGGCGCTACAGTCATTGTGCGCTCCTCCATTTGTCATTGCCCCCAGGCTGCCATCTCCACCGACGACAGACAAGTAGCTATTGTCCAGCTACAGACAACAGAGGGTCCAGTCGCACTCGCAGCAGTATACCTACCACCAGGTCAGCGTTGGATAAGAGCCGAGTTTGATACTCTATTTGCCATGCTCGGCAACAAATTTATTGCAGGCGGTGATTATAACGCCAAGCACGCATGGTGGGGCAACTCAAGAGCCTGTCAAAGAGGCAAGGTACTGCAAGAAGCTGTTGCGAATGGTCAGTATCAGATCTTAGCTACGGGTGAACCGACATTCTATTCATATAAACCTCTGGTAGCACCATCTGCACTAGACTTCTTTGTCGTAAACGGATTCAACATAAGACGACTTAGTGTGTGCACGCTACACGAGCTCTCATCAGATCACATTCCTCTACAAGCTGTCTTGCACTCAACGGCTCTGTTCAAGCCACAACGAGGTTGTTTCCTGAGTCGTGGCGCTGATATAGAGGTATTTCAGGCACATCTAATGCAACACATCGTTCTAGATATGAACATCCAAGATGCAGACGATATTGACAACGCGATCAACAGCTTTATGGACAACCTGAAACAAGCAGCAATACAAGCTACACCAAGAAACCAACCAGTATACAGACAGCAACAGCTTCCCTCTGTAATAGTTAATCTCATTCATCTCAAACGCAAAGTTAGAAGAGAATATGCCAGAACCGGAGATACACGAATCCAAAGGATCCATAGTAGACTTGCAAATCGTCTTCAAAAAGTGCTTGCCCGCAGAAAGCAAATAGAAATGGATAACATGTTGGAAAACTTGGGCACTGATGCTTCCACAAACTTCTCTCTCTGGAGAATCACTAGAAAGTATAAATCGCAGATCAACAGAACTCTACGACTTCTTCCAGATCAAGCTCTACTCCTTCTAGTGCTGATATTGAACGGTATACTGCGAGTAGGATATTTTCCAAAAATGTGGAAGTCGGCAAACATTATAATGCTTCTCAAACCCGGAAAACAGCCTACGAACGTGGACTCCTACAGACCTATCAGCCTTCTTCCGGCACTGGGCAAAATGATGGAGAGGCTGATATTCAACAGACTCCTTAACATCGACGCTGTAACTGGGGCGATCCCCAAATTTCAGTTTGGTTTCCGATTGCAACACGGCACCCCAGAACAGCTACACAGATTGGTAAACTTCATATTAGAAGCTCTAGAGAATAAGGAGTATGCAGTCGCCGCTTTTCTAGACATCGAACAAGCCTTCGACAGAGTGTGGCACCCTGGGCTTCTTTATAAAGCCAAGCGCCTACTATCACCACAGATATTTGAGATCATTAGGAGTTTTCTCGAAGGGCGTACATTCTGCGTGACGGCCGACAGATGCAAGTCCTCCGTTAAAACAATAGCAGCCGGAGTTCCGCAAGGCAACGTCCTTGGTCCCACCCTTTATTTCACTGCGGATATGCCAACCCACACTGCAATCACTGGACTCGGTGCTAGAGACGTGCTAATAGCGACCTACGCTGACGATACCGCGGTGCTCACCAGAAATAACTGCATTCTACAGGCCACGAGTGCACTCCAACAGTATCTCAACGCATTTCAGGAATGGGCTGAGAAATGGAACATTTGCATAAATGCTGGCAAATGTTCAAACGTAACTTTTACAAACCGCCCGCAAAGCTGCCCTGGGGTCAGCTTAAATAGGAGAATACTAAACCACAAGCTAGCGCATAAATACCTCGGTGTGACGCTGGACAGACGCCTTACCTTTAAAAGGCATTTTACTGCGCTGCAGCAGTCCTTCAAATCCAAAATCGCTAAAATGTCTTGGCTGTTCGCAGCACGTAATAAACTGCCACTCGACAACAAGGTCAAAATTTATAAAACCATCCTAGTACCTAGCTTGTTCTACGCCATACAGGTGTATGGTATCGCCGCCAAATCGCACCTGAATAAATTGCGTATACTGCAAGCCAAAACTTTGAGGAAGATCACGGGGTCTCCCTGGTATCTCAAGGTCACTAAAATTGGAGACAAAATCCAGGAAGTGGCCAAAAAGTACCAAGATAGGTTAAATTCCCATTCAAATAGCCTGGCCAGGCGCCTAGGTACAGCAGCCCTTAGACGTACATCCACTAAAAGAAGACTAAAGCGCCATCATCCTCAAGACCTGCTGGATCGTGTCTTGACATGAACATTTACTTTTTCATAGTATTCATATAGTTTTCACAAAATATATATATTATTTTCTCCTTATTTATCCTATGTTAGAATTAATATAGCTCTAAGTAGTTTTATAATTTTTAATTAATATCCGTTTAGATTAAGTTGCCTAAAAGGTAACGGTACGTTAAGCTGTAAATAAACATTTATTAATAAAAAAAAAAAAAAAAAGAGAGCAGAGCGGAGCTCTTACGTTTTTTCGTTCGACTATGGCTCTGCTACGGTTCCCGTCATGAACGAGAGCGGTAGCCAGAGCAAAACGAAAAACTACGCCATTATTAATGGCATAATGGCAAATATCAGGACCTATTTAGATTCACTGAAGTTCAAAACTGCTCACCACGTAATAGACATATACCAACCTTTTAACGGGGAAATGCGAATGGAAATATCCAAGAAAGTAATGTTTCAACTAAAACGTTCGAAATCAATGGATGTGCTGGTAAAGCTTGTGGATAAAAGAGCACTTAAATTAAGGCTACACATTGAAGAAGTGTAAGCTAACTTAGAGCTCAGCAATCAGTGTGCAGATTAGTGGAATATCTTGAAAATGTAATTTTAATTCATACAAGTGCTGCAAAATCGAGCAATACGGCAAATTACAAACTGCCCTGGTATGTGCGCGGTTCTACCCAGTATCGTCATGTTAAACTGAATACAGTGAGCAACAGATTGGTAGACACAATAGCAGATATAGTGAAAGACTGGTTAGCCATCGTAGCACACTAGCGAGACAATTGCTCCCTATGAGACCACTAAGGCGACTGAAACGCTTAGGCTTCACCAAAAATATTAGTTTAATTTGAAGTACTGATATTTTGAATATCTTTATATTCTCTTGTGCATATAAAAAGATAAGGCTCTATATTTTGGATTCTAAATATGTTGTTACGCTACTACATTTGCATTGTATGGATCCAACAATAAATAAATAAATAAAAACTAATTCACTGGTCACACAATCCCACAGAATATGAGGGATCCCCAGACGCATTGGCATTCCGACCAGCAACAGTCCCGCTGTAGACGAAACTGAATCACCAGTTGGCATAACAAGAGCAGCAGCTACGTCAATTGCAGCTACATCAACAATGAAAGCTGTGCCGCCTATCAATTGCAACACAGGTGCGACCAACACATTGCAAGAGTCAGCAGCTCGTGCTGCCTTTGCTGCACTGGCTCAGCCTCAGCCGTCGCAACAGCCGCAGGCAAATCCAGTTCGATCCGGTTTTTCACAGGTAATGTTCGTAATTTGAAAAGCCTTTTCATTTTTATACCCTGAACCCATTGAAAATGGGAATTCAGGGTATAATGGTTTTGTGAAAATGTATGTAACAGGCAGAAGAAGACGTCGCAGACCCCATAAAGTATATATATTCTTAATCAGCATAAAAAAATAAGTTGATCTAGCCCTGTCTGTCTGTATGAAAGTCGAGATTTTGGAAACTACAAAAGCTAGAGAGCTGAAATTTCACATGAACAGTCGTAGTTAGTTACGCAGTACAAGTTTATTTTGATTTTTGGATAATTCATCCCATATCCAAATTATCGATAAAATTGAAATGGCTGCACAGTCTTTGAACTCGTTGGGCGTGGCCGTGATGAGTGCCTCGGGCGTGGTTAGGTCGGATATGGTGCCAGTTTCAGAGACATTATTGTCGCTGCGTGTTGCTTTGTTGTTATTACTACGATTGCTGCCATTGGTATAATGCTGTTTCTCTTGCTGGGTGGGGGAGATGTTGCGCAGTTCACGCGCTGGCAATATTATGCGCTGCAAAAACATATTTAATTAAACAAGTATGCGGGCTCTAGTCGAGATGGCTTGACTACGAGATACCCTGAACCTTGCAAAAAAAGTGGTACTCTTCTTCTTTACGCACTTATGAGCGCGCGCTCTGCTAACCGCTCAGTTGCTGCCGTGGCTTGGGGAAGGGTTGGGCTGAACTTTGGACGCTTATAACTCCATTTCTAGATGGACGATCCTTATGAAATTTTCAGAGTAGATAAAAAGTATTTAAATGTATATTTTTGCCAAATTGCAAGTCTCTAGTATTTGAAATGTATTTTTACATTGGACGGGGGGGGGGGGGGGGGGGGGGGGGGGGGGGGTTTATCGATAACTTTGGAAATATATGAGTTATCGAATTTCGGAAACAAACTCGTACTGCTCGTGCAATATACGAGCCTAACGGAAAAACAATGAACTCTTCATACATACGGACGGACGGACAGACGGACATGGCTATATCAACTTTTTTCGTCACCCTGATCAAGAATATATATACTTTGTGAGGTCTGCCATGCCTCCTTCTTCCTGTTACATACATTTAAAACAAGTAAGAACGTTACAGTTAGGCGGAACTAACTGCGAAATACTTTGTTCCCATAGGTGCATCTTGTTTATTTAATAACCATTTAATTAACGAAATATTTCGACAATTTGAAAACGTACACGGCAAACAACAAACGTTTTTCCTACACATACATACAGATTTACACATGTACACACTATTCGAGTATACACACAATTTTCTAAGTTTACATACAAAAGTTTGCATGCCAGAATATTCTAAGAATTGTGACTGAATTGGGAATTTTTCGATCGTTACTTTAGTTTTGTCAGAGACGCTCTAGCAATGCCTTATTTGGTTTTAGTTAACACATCTCATATCAGGGCAGTGGCGCTGGTGTTAAGCGCTATGCAAGCTATGCTTAGGTGTGTGGGTTCGAATCCCGCAGAAAACTTTTTTTTCAAAAATTTGTATACCCTGAACCCATTGAAAATGGGAATTCAGGGTATAATGGTTTTGTGAAAATGTATGTAACAGGTAGAAGGAGACGTCGCAGACCCTATAAAGGATATATATTCTTGATCAGCATAAAAAAATAAGTTGATTGAGCCATGTCCGTCCGTACGTATGAACGTCGAGATTTTGGAAACTACAAAAGCTAAAGAGCTGAAATTTGACATGAAGACTCGTATGTTAGCTACGCAGTAAGAGTTTGTTTTGTTTTTTCGATAACTCATCCCATTTCCAAATTATCGAAAAAATCGAAAATTTGTTTACATTTTTTTGGTTTTTTGGGCTTACACCGTTTTAGCTAGAGACTACAAATTAATATATTTATTTATTTATATATTTATTTATTTTTAGATTTTGGATGCCAATACCCCTTCACCGCCAATTTGAAAAAAAAACTCATTTCAAATACTAGAGACTTGCAATTTGGCGCATATATACATTTAGATACTCTTAATCTACTCTGAAAATTTCATGACGACTGTTAATCTAGAAATGGAGTTATAAGCGTCCAAAGTTCAGCCCAACCCACCCCCAAGCCACGGCAGCAACTACGCGGTTAGCAGAGCGCGCGCTCATAAGTGCGTAATGAAGAAGAATATTACTTTTTTTGCAGGGTTCAAGGTATGTCGGAGTCGAGCCGTCTCGACTAGAGTCTTCTTACTTGTTTTTCTGTAAAATATTGATGGTTGACAACAGCCAGTTGTTGTTTGTTTCTTTAGCTTTACAAGTTGGAGGTATTTTTGTTTTGATAACCTGGTTGATTGTGCTGTGCCTCTACCCACAGCTTGTGTTGTTAAGCCAAAGAACAATTATTATCACTTTAGCACTTTACTTAGCACAATCACACGCTTAGTAACCTTGTCGTCTGGAACGATGCACCATGATTTCATTCTATCAGGGCACAAGGATCCATTCGATTACCCCGCCTCGACGGATCATGAATGAATACACTTGACTGCGGTGGTGTTCAGTTCAGTATTAATTTTATTCTTCTGAGTCCGGGTTTTTTAGACTCCGTCCTAAAAAGTGAAAAAGAGTCTATTGGTTTTGTGCTATGTCTGTCTTGCTATCCGTCCGTCTGTCCGTATAAACGCAATAGTTTTGGGCGTTATTAGAGCTAAACACTTGAAATATTGAACATACATATACTCATGTATGCTTCGAATTATAAAGTGTAAAAATTAGCTAGAGAGCTGAACTCATTGAAAATGGGAATTCAGGGTATAATGGTTTTGTGAAAATGTATCTAACAGGCAGAAGGAGACGTCGCAGACCCCATAAAATATATATATTCTTGATCAGCATAAAAAATAAGTTGATCTAGCCCTGTCCGTCCGTCCGTCCGTCCGTCCGTCTGTCCGTCCGTTCGTCTGTCCGTCTGTATGAACGTCAAGATTTCACACCCTTCAAAAAAATAATCACGAAAACACTAAAATTTTGCATGAGCATGGCAAAGCCGTTTAAGAGTTCGGCATACTCTTACTAAGAAGGGCAGATGGGATCGTCGCGAATTGCCACTCGCAAAGAAATTTCAATTTTTGTGGGCTGCCGGCTTGTGCTCGCATAGAGTGAGATAGAGAGAGAAAAAAGAGAGAGGGAAAATAAGGAAAAATAGCACATAGAATGTTCTCATATGAAACAAGTAAGAACGTTGTAGTTAGGCGCAACTAACTGCGAGAGACACTGTTCTCATAGGTGCCGTGTATTTATTTAATAAACATTTAATAAACGAAATATTACGGCAATTAGTAAACGTTATTGGCAAGCAACAAACGTTTTTCCTATGCATACATACAGATTTACACTTGTACACGATTTTCTATGTATGCATACACAAGTTTGCATGACAGAATATTCTAAGAATTGTGACTAAATTGTGATTTTTCGATCGTTACTTTAGTTTTGTTAAAAGGCGCTGTAGTCCCTTATTTGGGTTTAGATAGCGAAGCTCAGACCATGGCAGTGGCGCTGGTGGTAAACGCTATGAAAGCTCTACTTAGCTGTGTGAGTTCGAATCCCGCAGAAATTTTTTCCCAAAAATTATTATTTTTTAATTTTTTCTCATATTTGTATATTTAATATTTGTATATTAATTATAAAATGCTAAACATATGCATATGAATTGTGCATTTAATCACTAGAAACTTTTTTTCCGATTTGTCACGCTGTCGTGGGCAAGCCATTTTTCTATGCATGCATACATGCATAAATGAATGTATGTACATGTATAAAAATGTTTCTAGATGTATACACATCCAAGTTATATAGCAGTGAACTTATTTAGGTTTACCTAACGAGTACATGTTATTTTCAAAAGACCTGGGTTCGAATCCCAAATCCCCCAGAGGGTGTAGACGCATAATTTTTGGCCAGTTCTTAGAAAGAGCCGAGGCTAATATGACTGCAAAATTTGGTTGCTTACATTCCAAAAATGCGAAAATTACAGGGTATTTTTCGATATGCCACCCCGCAAAGAGGCTGAGGTCATCGGTAGAGGAGGACATTAGTAACTTAACCATCCATGTTTCAAGCTTCTAGCTCTAAAACTGTTGGAGAAATGAACTTTTGCGGGTTGCCACGCCCCCTATGGGCGTAGATATATCTACCATAGCTTATTGATATTGGGTTGTCAACCTGAGTATACATGCCAAATTTCAAGTCTCTAGTGAAAAATCACTATGTGTTCAGGTCCGATTTGCCACGCTCTCAATGTGCATAGACATCTTTTTGATCGATCTTCTTAGAATCATAACATTAACTCACATGCAAAATTTCAGCGTTCTAGCTTCAACGGTGTAGGAGATACGTATTTCCCGATTTGCCACGCCCCCAATGGGCGTAGATATATCCGCCATAGTTTTTTGAACTTGGGTTGTCACCCCGAGTATACATTTCAAATTGCAACTCTCTAGCTCATCATCTAGTATGATAACTTGACTATGGGCGGAAGAGTTTTCCGATTTGCCACGCCCCTAGTGGGCGGATCGGGAAAATTTTTACACTTTATAATTCGGGAGCATATATGAGTATATGTTTAAAATTTCAAGTCTCTAGCTCTAATAGCGCCGAAAAATATTGCGTTCATACGGACAGACGGATAGACGGACAGCCGGACGGACAGCAAGACGGACATTGCACAAACCCAATATATTTTCTTCCCTTTGGGAACAAAGTATAAAAACCATTATAACCTGATTTTCCATTTTCAATGGGCTCAGGGTATAATTACTATACGTACATCGTATTATGCAGTAATGTCTATGTACATATATTAGGGCTGCATTAGGACTGTGAAATCAGCCGTGGCCTTATTTGGCTCACCCACTCGAATTATAACAGATCATGGAAGTAGTTTCGCAAGTAAAAGTATTTGCGAATTTCGGTCCTTTCAAAAAAATTAATCTGCATTTAATTGCTACTACTGAGTACCTTGAAAGTTATCATAATTGTTGGCATACTGTCTCTATTTTTTTTTTTTCAAAAACTTTAAATGCTCGTTAATGAATATCATATTCAACTACTATAAAAGGGGCTAAGCATAGTCACACGATCAACCGTGAAATTCATTGCTAGCTGCACTTCAGCCAACGTATCCTACCATGATCTCTGATTGGTTTCGACAGCAGTCAGCATAACTTTCAAGGTACTTAGTAGTAGCAATTAAATGCAGATTAATTTTTTTGAAAGGACCGAAATTCGCAAATACTTTTACTTGCGAAACTACATCCTTGATCTGTTATAATTCGAGTGGGTAAGCCAAATAAGGCCACGGCTGATTTCACAGTCCTAATGCAGCCCTAATATATGTATTCGAAACAAGTAGTATTAATATGTTGGCGCGCGCTGTAATCGTGCTTACTACCTACTCGCATATTTTCCCTTTTCTGTATGCCTTCGTACTTATGTGTGTGTGTGATGTGGTGTTCACCAGAATTCCAAATTTAATCATATTAGTAATGTTGCATCAGTCGCTAATTGTGCTCCGATTGGCTCTTTGCATTTTGTCGCTTTGAGAAGTACCGTTTTAGCGAGACGACAGCGCTACAACGCTGTCGTCGAGTGTGGTTCGGTGTAAGATACACACAAGAAGTGTGCGTCTCGAGTCAGTCTTTGTTAGAACTCGAGTGCAATCGAAACTCGCTGCGCTAACGAAATGGAAAATAATAATAATCCGACATCAGAAGTGGGATCCGGCCCTCTACCGCCAACAATAGATGGACCATGGCGCACTATGATGGAATTACAAAATAAAAATTTAATTGAACTTTTGCGCGCTTTACAAACAACATCGTCTGACGTTGGACAAAATAAATCTGTGCAGTTATCCAAATTTAATCCCGACAAGGCAGGTGCCAGCGCGACATCGTGGTGTAATACGGTTGAAATAATTTTGCAAGAAAATGCTTTAAAAGGAAGTGCGTTAGTCGTCGCTCTAAGTTCGGCATTAGAGGGAAGCGCTTCGCAGTGGCTCTCTCACGTGTGCTATGCTGACATTACCTGGCTCGAATTTAAAGAACTTTTTACGCACCGTTTCGACACAATAGAAACTCCTGCAGCCATGTTTCTAAAAATGCATGCCAGCCGCATGGTTACGGAGTTGACGACAAAATGGCGCCAATTGGAGAACGAGGAAATCGCTGTGTCAGTGACTCTTGCGTTGCTGGCAAGTTTTGACAACCGACTGCAGCGTTTAAGCTTCACCTCAAATATTCGGTCCAGAAGCGATTTGCAGTCCGAATTAAAAGCATTCGCTTTTAATAAAAGAAAAAGCGTTTTTCCTGAGCAACAGTCTGCGACCTACCCTAAACGTCAAAAGCAATCATCGATGGAATGTCATTTTTGTGGCAAACTAGGCCATAAAATGATAGACTGTAGACTCCGGATGCACAAAAACCAATCAGCGAATGGCAATGGGCAGCACCGTGAAAAATCTAATGTTACGTGTTTCAAATGTGGAGTCGTGGGACACAGCTCTACTCACTGTACAAGGAAGGAAGCTGACAGAAACAAAACGGTCATCCGGGACAAGCGAGTGGAGCAGTGTAGCGTTGCAGTACCCAAGGGCTACATGAGCCACAGAGGCCAAACTTTTGAGATTACTTTCGATTCCGGAGCGGAATGCTCATTAATGAAAGAAAAGCTAAGTACAAAGTTTTCTGGTAAGAGATCTCATAATATTGTTATGTTAAAAGGCATAGTGTTGGGTCAAATCATTAATATTTGTTCACATTCAATTTATACCTATGTGTACTCTTATATTTGGGACCACCCTAACTAATTGTCTCTCTTTACATTCTTAAACTCTTCTCACTTACACTCATTCGCCTAACTTTAAGCAAGCTGCGCTTGCTCATACGTTTCTGTAATTTAGTCTATAACGAGAACTCGATGAATAAACGTTGCACCTACGATGCGCTGAATTTAATATACGGCTCATTAGTTTAGTAGAATAGCACCCCCATACTCTGAAACTCATGCTGGACTGGAAAACGCTCCTGATCCTACATTTTGGCGCCCAACGTGGGGCAGTGCTATTCAAGTTCAGTGCAACATATTTAGAGTTCTAATTTGGCGTATATACATTCTATACATACATACATATGTCAACGAGAATGTTCCAGCATACAAAGTGTTAACTGTGCATACATGCGCTTTGCCTTGCTATTCTTCGCACCGCCGAGAAACCGTTCATCGCTTTGACTGACTTCGCTGTCGCTCTGTGACCCCCGCTGTCGCATCACCGAGTCATCTCTTTCGTTCTTCATTCTTCGTTCTTTCGCAGCAACAGCAGCTTATGCTTTGCAATCAACGTCACTTCGCTGTGCCTACGATTCGTAAGGGCAACAACAAGTTGAGTGAAATTCGTCACATGCTTGCTTCTTTTCGACGCTCGACTCTCGGTTGAGTGAAACTCATCGCCTGATATTCTGCACGCTCAATTGAGTAAAATTTGACACTTGCATTGTGCGTCGCTTGCATATTATTCTGCACTCTGTGTTTTTAATTGTGGCAGTGAATCTGATCAACATTTATTAAATATATAAATAAAGGAAATATTAGTTGTTGTTGATCAAATCATGTCTTTGGAGAGTCTTAAAACACAGCGTGCGAATACGCGCCGGAATATTAGCCGCATTCGTAATGTAGTCGATCCCAAGCTAAGAGAAGGCAAGTCTGCGCCAAGTCAAGCTGAATTAAAGTGTCGCTTGGAAATTTTGGAAGCTTACCTTAAGCAAGCAATGGTTTTGCAGACTCAAATAGAAAAGGAATGTCCGACCGATACAGGACGCACCGATCTGGAGGAGCTGTATGTAGACATAAAGGTTTGCATAACAGAGCAACTTACGGAAGAGATGCACGAATCAACCTTTGCTGCGGCATCAGGACTGACATTCTCATCGTCTGCCAAGTTGCCCAGACTTACGCTACCCACATTTGATGGCAATTATGCTGACTACAAGAATTTTAGTGCATTATTCAATCAGATGGTGGATCAACAGAACAGCTTGTCAAACATCGAGAAGTTTAATCAGCTGATTAGCTGCTTAAGAGGACCAGCATTGGAAACTATAAAGGCATTTCAGATCACACCTGAAAACTATCGGAAGGCACTTGATCGTTTAAATCAGCGCTACGACAATCCAACATTAGTGTTTTTGGATAATATCTCATCATTGTTTATGCTCAAGAGTGTGTCAAGGTCAAACAGTCAAGAAATTCGAAGTCTGATTGACAACTCTACAGCATGTTCAACTCGCTAAGATCACTAGGCAACGAATCACAAATCGCGCAAGCAATGTTAATAGCCATTGTCATGGAAAAGATGGATATGGAAACTAAGCGCAAATGGAACGAATCATTGGATTATTCCAAGTTGCCTACGTGGGATTTGTGGGTACAGGTAGTTGAAAGGCATTGCCAATATTTGGAATCATGCGGTAAGTCCGAATCGAGCCAGCCTCGAACTTCGACTGCTACCAAACAACGAAGCCAGACAACCACGCGACATGGCTTGTCGTTTAATTGCTCAACTCACTCATGTTCTCTTTGTCTTAGTTCAGAACATCGAGTTTCACGCTGCAGTCGGCTTCAGGAGATGTCGATCGCGGAGCGCTATGAAACAGCAAAACGACATGCGCTGTGCCTAAACTGTCTTGGCAAGGGCCATCAGGCAGCCAAGTGTCCATCTACTCAAAGATGTCGATTCTGCTCTAAGCTTCATCACAGCTTACTACATCGAGAGGCAGCTACGTTGCCCATCGTCTCTAATTCAAGCAATGTTGTCACACATACACACACCAATCAAACAGACCAAGTCATCTTGGCAACGGCCATCGTCGAGGTCATGGATGCATCTGGAAACTACAGGATCGGCCGTGCGCTATTGGATTCGTGCTCCCAGGTGAACTTCATCTCGGAACAGTTCGCGCAATCGCTTCGCTTGCCAAAGGTCAAACGGCATATGCGAATCGGTAGCATTGGGGATGCACACACATACATCAAGTTTGGCACTTCGGCCACGATCAAGTCACGATTGGAGAATTTCGAGATGCCCATTGATTTCTGCGTGACGTCACACATTGCATATCAACCGGATTCGGACATCGACATTTCATCTTGGAACATACCCAAGAATACGCCTCTAGCAGATGAGCAGTTCCACAAAACTCGCCATATCGATTTACTTATTGGAACTGAAACATTTTTTGATATTCTTGCAGTGGGACAAATCAAATTGGGGTCCCTCTCTTCCTACGCTTCAGAAAACGTTACTTGGATGGATTGTGTCTGGACGTTATGAGGGAACGCAGCGACAGGCACACTGCTACTCGCTCTCACAGGAGGAGTCAATCAACAATAATTTGGAAAGGCTTTGGCAGATTGAAGACTTAAACAAACCAAACGACAAGTTCACACCTGAACAACTGCAGTGCGAACAAATGTTTACTCAATCTGTACGCCAACAAACAGATGGTAGAATTATCGTTCGGCTACCATTTAAGGATGACCCAAGACACCTAGGATCTTCATACGAGTCAGCTAAGCTGAGATTTATGTCATTGGAACGGCGCTTAAATCGCAGTCCTCAACTAAAGGCATCATATGCGGAATTTCTGCGCGAATATGAAGATTTGAATCACATGAGTTTGATAAACTCACCGCGGCTTGACGAGCCACACAATTACATACCACATCATTGCGTCTTTAAGCTAAATAGCACTTCAACGAAGCTCCGAGTTGTCTTTGATGCCTCAAGTCGAACCTCGTCGCAACGATCGCTCAATGACTTGTTAATGGTTGGACCGACCATTCAGACAGATCTATACTCGCTTCTGCTACGCTTCCGAACATACAAATATGCGCTCACTGCCGATGTTGTGAAAATGTTCAGGCAAATATTAGTGGATTATCGTGACCGCAAATTTCAATACATACTTTGGAGAGAGTCGGCAGATAAACCACTTCAGACGTATGAGCTAAACACAGTGACGTACGGTACGGCAGCAGCACCATATCTCGCTATACGCAGTATGACATATTTGGCCGATCTGCACATGCAAACTCACAAACTTGGAGCACAAGCTATCAACTCATCATTCTATGTGGATGACTTTCTGTGTGGGCATGACACGGCGGAAGGCTTGCAGCAACTCAAGGCAGAGGTCATCGAGATTCTTGGCAAAGGCAAATTTGAACTAGCAAAATGGCATTCAAATCACCCAGACTTTGTCGACGACAGGACTATCAAGGATTTGAATCTAGAAGACGACTCAGTTACAAGCACATTGGGCTTAGCATGGAATCAACGTCAAGACATATTGCTATTTGCCTTTCGTCCCAAGTGCTCCATTGACACAATCACCAAGAGGACAATTTTATCTGTAGCATCTTCACTATTTGATCCATTGGGATTGGTAGCGCCAGTCATTGTGACTGCAAAGATCATCCTACAGGAGCTGTGGATACTCAAATTGCAATGGGATGAATCTGTGCCGCAAACACTTTGCCTAGTTTGCAAATCGTTTGCAGCATCGCTTCCGTTATTGGAGTCGCTGGCAATACCTCGATTCTGTATGCAGTCGAACACCAAGGAATTGCAGTTGCATGGATTTTGTGATGCTTCCATTCGTGCATACGGATGCTGCATCTACGCACGCACAGTTGCAGCGGACGGCAAGGTTCAAGTTCAGAGTAGCGCCAACTCGCAAGTTATCGCTACCAAAGTTGGAACTCGCTGCCCATCTGTTGGCACAGCTCTACATGAAAATTAAAGGTATTTTCACATTGAAACAATCAACCTATCTGTGGAGCGACTCGTCGATAGTTCTTCATTGGATACGGCAACATTCTGCGACACTATCAACATATGTTGGAAACCGCGTTTCTGACATAGAAGAAACCACACCGGATTGTCATTGGAGACACGTCCCAACACATTCAAATCCAGCCGATCTAGTTTCGAGGGGATGTAAACCCATAGACTTGAATGAATCAATCTGGTTTATTGGGCCGGAGTACCTGAAGCAGAGCTCGAACGCTTGGCCAAGGGGGAAACGGAGCGAACCAGATCCGGAGATCATAACACTTGAGATGCGCAAGTCAGCTTTCAAGGTTACGACGAATAGCAACTACCTACTCGACACACTAAGAAACATAAGTTCGCATCTTCGTTGCTTGCGAATTGTTGCATGGATGCTGCGCTTCACACACGTGCTTCGGAAACCCATTGAGCTGTCTACGCCCTCGCTGACACCTCAAGAGCTTCAGCGTGCATTTAATTGCATTATTTGGAATCTGCAGCAACAACATTTCGCAGATGAAATTCACGCTTTGCTCAAAAACAGGCAAATATCAAGTCACATAAAATTTCTTAATCCATTTTACAGATTACAGACGGATACCTACTACTGAAGGTTGGTGGCCGTCTCGAATTGGCAAATGCACCAGACGCTCAGAAACATCCAATCCTACTTCCAAGTAAAGATGATTTTATTCGTCACTACATGCAGTTTCTTCATATTCAACACTACCATGCTGGCTCAAAGGCACTTGTTGCACTACTTCTCTTCAATTCTGGATCGTCAACGCTCGAGACTTGGCTCGCTCTATTGTCAGGAAATGCGTGCACTGTGTGCGCTACAAGCCAAAGCTGCAACAGCAACTCATGGGGAACCTGCCTGTCGAGCGATTGACTCCATCGAGGCCCTTTGCTCACTGTGGAGTTGACTTTTGTGGACCAGTCAACGTCTATCTTCGCATACAGGGCAAGGCACCTCGTAAGGCCTACATTGCCATATTCGTATGCTTCGCCACCAAGGCAGTACATATCGAGGTGGTATCTGACCTTTCAACGGATGCATTCTTAGCCACTTTGAGGCGCATGATTGCACGACGTGGATTGCCTGTGGATATATTCTGCGATAACGCCACAAATTTCACCGGAGCAAGCAATCACCTAAAGGATCTTCGGAACTTCTTCTTCAAGCAAGAAAATCAACAGTCAATAATCAGTTTTTGCACAAATGAATTCATAAACTTTCGTTTCATCCCACCCAGAGCACCACACTTTGGCGGCCTCTGGGAGGCGGCAGTAAAAAGCGCAAAGGGACTCATGACGCGCAGCCTAATGAACTCTCGCTGCACTTTTGAGGAACTGGCCACAATCACAGCGGAGGTAGAAGCCATTCTCAACTCGCGCCCGCTCACCCCACTGTCGTCAGATCCAAGTGACTTGGGTGCTCTGACACCTGGTCACTTCCTAGTTGGAGACTCCTTGCGGGCATTACCTGAACACAACATAGAAGACGAAAGGCTGACATCTTTATCCCGCTGGCGTTTGATAACTGGTATCAAACAATATTTTTGGCGACGCTGGTTGGCAGACTACTTCAACGAGCTGAACGTGCGCTCCAAGTGGACCAAACCAGGGTCCAGTATATCTATCGGTGACATGGTTCTCGTACATGAGGACAACATGCCTTCTCAGAAGTGGATAATGGGTCGCATTACAGCTATAATTCCTGGACGGGATCAACGAGTACGAGTTGTAGATGTCCGCACCACAAAGGGCAGAAGATGTTGCAAAAACCTATGAATTGAGAGCAGAAGTTCTTTACCGGAAAATACAAAGAAATAGCAGAACACGCTGTTTACCAGTGGTGCCACGTGCTTTAAGATGGTCAGTCATTAACCAAGTACACGAGTCGATAGTACACTTGGGCTGGGAGAAGACACTTGATAAAGTCTATGATTTTTATTGGTTTGACAAAATGTCGAAATATGTAAAAAAAATTTGTTGACAACTGCATCACTTGCAAAATTTCCAAATCAGCTTCAGGGAAAATACAAGCTGAATTGCACCCAATCCCAAAAGTCAATATTCCCTGGCATACTGTTCACTTGGACATAACCGGAAAACTCAGTGGCAAGAGTGACCGGAAAGAGTATGTAATAGTCCAAATAGACGCGTTTACAAAGTTTGTATATATTAGCCATACCCTTAAAATAGACAGCGAAAGTTGCATAAATGCTGTTAAATCCTCAGTTTCGTTGTTTGGAGTACCAAACCGAATAATAGCTGACCAGGGAAGGTGTTTTACGGGCACGAGTTTTACTCAATTCTGTTCTGATCAAAAAATAAAATTACATCTGATTGCTACTGGCGCTAGTCGAGCAAATGGTCAAGTGGAACGAACCATGAGTACGTTGAAAAACATGTTAACAACTGTTGAAGCTGGAACTCAGTCTTGGCAGTCTATGCTTGGTGAGGTGCAATTGGCAATTAATTGTACAACCAACCGTGTGACAAAAGCGAGTCCTCTCGAAATGTTATTGGGAAAGGTAGCACGTCTATTAGGATTACTTCCACCCAGTAACATAGAAAATACCATTGATCTGCCAGACGTAAGAGCACAAGCTGCTAAGAATGTTTTAGCAACAGCTGTTTATGACAAAGCACGCTTTGATAAAAACAAGGCGAAAGTAGTTAGACATAAGGTTGGAGATTTTGTGTTACACAGAAACGAAGAAAGACATCAAACCAAGTTGAGTCCAAAATTCAAAGGGCCTTTTGAAATCATAGATGTTTTGGAGGGTGACAGGTACAATTTGAAGTCCTTAACTAGTAAAAGAATGTATAAGTACGCACATGAAGATCTGAGAAAGTTGCCTGACGGACATGTGCCTGTAGAGTTGAATGTGTGTGATGACTATAATAATATCGTTGAAAACGACGGCGAGAGTAAAGAAAATGAAAACAAAGATATTGATAACATTGTAAGCACTGAAAAAGAAAGTGAGGATAATCAATAAAGGTTAATGTTGTTGTTAACAAAGACATATTGTAGATTACTCAAGTCACAATGCAAGCACAAGTGCAAAATAACTCATGTTTGTTTTGATCATGGTGTGTGGGGCATTTGATTGTGTAACTCTGAAAATTAAATAAAAGAAAGCAAATAATTTTTTCAAAAAAAAAAAAAAAAAAAAAAATAAATAAATAAATTAATAAATAAAATAAATAAATAAATAAATAAAAGAAAAATAAATAAGTAAATAAGTAAATATGTAAAAATTATTATGTTAAACAAAGTGTAAGAACAGTTTATATCGTTTGTGAAATTGTCATGAAATAAGAAAAGAAAATTGGATGTTTGTTTTAAATAAAGGTAAATGGAAAATAAGACAAAGCCTAGTTGGAACTGAAAGTTATTCGTCTCGAAAAGACGATGTATTAAGCCTGAAATCTAGCATTACAGAGACACTTATGAAATTAATATCTGGCATATTACACGAAGACGTGTTCATGTCAGGTTGGCCGTGTCGAAACAAGTAGTATTAATGTGTTGGCCCGCGCTGTAATCGTGCTTACTACCTACTCGCATATTTTCCCTTTTCTGTATGCCTTCGTACTTATGTGTACCGTTTTAGCGAGACGACAGCGCTACAACGCTGTCGTCGAGGGTGGTTCGGTGTAAAATACACACAAGAAGTGCGTCTTTGTTAGAACTCGAGTGCAACCGAAACTCGCTGCGCTAACGAAATGGAAAATAATAATAATCCGACATGTACATAGACATTACAGCATAATACGATGTATGTATAGTAATTATACCCTGAGCCCATTGAAAATGGGAAATCAGGGTATAATGGTTTTTATACTTTGTTCCCAAAGGGAAGAAAATATATTGGGTTTGTGCAATGTCCGTCTTGCTGTTCGTCTGTCCGTATGAACGCAATACTTTTCGGCGCTAGAGCTAGAGCTAGAGACTTGAAATTTTAAGCATATACTCATATATGTTCCCGAATTATAAAGTGTAAAAATTTTCCCAATCATATTTGTTGGCATACTGTCTCTATTTTTTAATGTGACAAAAGACCGCACCATAACAAAGGTGTTATGGCGGGGATCAAGACAAGGGACTGCACCATAACGAAAGTGTTACGTCGGCGGTCTATCGAAGACTGCCGAAACCAGAGAGTTATGGCGGAAGTGGAATGTAGATCGCACCATAACAAGAGAGAGGTGTTATGGCGGGGATCGATATGGCACTGTTTTAAAGAAATCATGCGATCTGAAGATTTCTACTATATCTATATCGAAGATATAAATATTCTCATGCAGGTTTAAGCAAGCAATTAAGCAATACCAAATAATCAGATACTCGATGAGTTATGTAAAGATAGAGACAGCACAATGGAAGATGCGTCTATTGTAAAATAAGTAAACTGAAGACCGCACCGTAGCAGAATAGAAGTGGTATGGCGGGGGTTGCATGTGTTAAAGGAACTACACATATGAAAAGTAAAATTATGTGTTGAAGGAACTACACATATGAAAAGTTAGAGTATGTGTTAAAGGAACTACACATATGATCAGATTAATTATATGTCAAAGGACCTACACATAAGATGAGTTAAATTGTGTAAAAGGAGCTACACATAAGATGAGTTAAATTGTGTCAAAGGAACTACACAATTGATGAGTTAAATTTAGTTAAAGCTACACATAGGATGAGTTAAATTGTGTTAAGGCAACTACACAAATTTGATTAGTTTGAAAATAGAAAACAGAATCTGATTTAAGAGTATCCAATAAAAATACATTGAATATATCCAGAAAGTCTTCTGAAGTATTGACACATTATGTGATTGAGTTAAGACAACACACGAGGGCGTGTGCTTGTCAGGAAGGCCGTGTCGCATTATAAACGAATTTTGACCACTGTACATGTCTGTCACATTATGAGCATAGTTTGCCCACTGTGCTTGCAAGGCGCAACTGCGTAATGAGTTTTGTATATTGTGAAATCGTTCTTAGAATTTGACTACAGCGCAGAATATGACTGGCGCCAAAATACTGTACGAGTGAGGCGACGGCGTTGTTGCGCTGCCGCTGAGTGTAGTCCGGCCTGTGTATTTAAGAGAAGCGTAGATCAATGCGTGATCGGGAAGAAATGCAAAGTCAGTCGCATTCAGACAATTACACGCGCCGGTCGGAATTCACTTCGCTCTAGAAAAGTTTGTGTGCCAACATGACGGACGAGACACCGACAAATAACGACGCTAAGACATATACATATCTACATATATATTCAAAATCAGGACGACGAGCTCAGAGACTTCAAATGTTGTTATGTCCCCTGTATAACGTGAGCAGACTATGTTTGCATGCGTGTATGTGTTTATACGTGAAAAGAGGGCTTGCACAATCGATTTCGACTCCAAATGAAGGCTTCATCTATTTACCGGTGGATAGTCTTTTGCCTACTATTTTGTGTGGCTCACAAGTCCACGCAATACTCGCTTTTGATTGACCAAATGGCCTTCTTTAGCTGCCTTCTCAGTCTGCAAGCGCTTGTCGTTAGCATCGGACGTGCATTGTGATTTAGTGACAATTAACTGTTATGCGTTCAACGAACCCGCGATCTATTCGCAGTTACTGCTGAGCGGTGGCGGCAACAAATTGCGGCAAATAACAGAGCAAAGAGATACTTACTGTGTACTGCTTGCCCCTCGGGTAGCGCTCTGTGCTTGCGAGAGGTAGATACCGTTTGACCACGCTTATCTACATACTGTGATCAGCAGAAGTTGTTTACAATTGACTATTTAACTATTAAATAGTGACAGTTGTAAGAATGGACTCGTCATTTTGCTCGCTTCTTAGTGAGAGAAGGGCAAAGTCAGAGACGATGCGGAAAATTTCGTATGCAGACCCTGTAGCAATGCGCTCTCCAATACGGTCCCAGCTCCTAATCAAAGAGGTGCCAATAAGCAGTCAAGCGGTCAATTTATTAGATAAAACTAATAGCTCTTATCAATTGGCGACAACGAGTAGTGACACATAATTTACATGCACTATAACTACGTCCCAAGCAAGCTATGCTTCTACTTCGACCTACACTGTAGCGTACATCGTATTATGCTGTAATGTCTATGTACATATATTAGGGCTGCATTAGGACTGTGAAATCAGCCGTGGCTTTATTTGGCTCACCCACTTGAATTATAACAGATCAAGGATGTAGTTTCGCAAGTAAAAGTATTTGCGAATTTCGGTCCTTTCAAAAAAAATTAATCTGCATTTAATTGCTACTACTGAGTACCTTGAAAGTTATCATAATTGTTGGCATACTGTCTTTATTTATTTTTTTTCAAAAACTTTAAATGCTCGTTAATGAATATCATATTCAACTACTATAAAAGGGGCTAAGCATAGTCACACGATCAACCGTGAAATTCATTGCTAGCTGCACTTCAGCCAACGTATCCTACCATGATCTCTGATTGGTTTCGACAGCAGTCAGCATAACTTTCAAGGTACTTAGTAGTAGCAATTAAATGCAGATTAATTTTTTTGAAAGGAGCGAAATTCGCAAATACTTTTATTTGCGAAATTACATCTGTTGGGCCCAGCAATCAGCCCTTTATAAGAACTAAGAGCGGCAGTTCGCCAAACCTACTAGCATCTAAGAGAATTTGTAAAGAGATTGCGCTCTCCTTTTTTAACGTTCATTCGTTTTCCTACGCAGCGTCTGTCTGATCAGCCGGCTCGCGTAGATCGAATGTGTGCATATTTACTGTCGCTTGTTAACAAGAAACGTTTTCTGTAACATTCATATGCATACTCGCATCTAATAAACAATTAAGACTTGCTAATCAAATTGTGTTTTTAATATAAAGCTATACGAAATATCTCGATAGCTCAACATTTGGTGACCCCGACGTGATTCTCTCTATGCATATACATGTACTTACATATATGCATATCAACATAAACATATAAACATATAATTATATATATATATATATATATATATATATATATATATATATATATATATATATAAGTTTCGTAAATACATAAATATTGTCGTGCACATATGCCGTTTATATAGCAATTGCCTTTTTACCGCTACTTCTTGCAAAGTCGCCAGACACTCTTTCGTTTCGTTTTACAATACAGTGGTGTCCGTAAAAACAGTGCGTATAACCTTATTTCTACAGACATACATACATATGTGCTCATCAGTTGTAACTTATTGGTGTACATACAAGTAACAAGTGACAAGTTAATAAACAATTAATAGCAACTAATTTCGGAACTGTGAGTTTCTATAACTTCGCACTCATACGTCGATTAAGCGTGCATAATCTCAGTGCTTGCCGTTAATTCTGTTGTCATTGCACTCATTCGGTTTGGCTGCAATACTATCGCGTCCATAATAACGTTGCCAGTGCGCAGTAATTCATACGCATGCAATTATTGGGTGAAATAATAGTGGCATATAATTGGCAATTAACTAAACTCTGTGCTGTGATCAGTAAAATAACTCCGAATCTGAGTTTTGCGCCCGTTCATATCAGCAACTGTGAACTCTATCGGTAATTCTCGTGTGTTTTACTCATCATGGCGAGTTTGAACGCTACTACAGTTGCGCCCGAAGAGAGAGCGAAATTTTATAAGCTCAAAGTCAAATCGGTGTTTGAATGCGTAAAAAGACTGCAAGCCAAGGATGATTCTGATGCGCTTGCCGATCACAGTGACAGCACTTTAAACGTTCTTTTGGAGCATATTGGTAAGCTAAGCAATTCTTTTAGTGAAGCCCATGAAACTCTAGAGGAACTTGACTTTACTGAGATGGGCAGCGATTTACGCGTTGACTTCGATGACTTAATAATGGTCATGCAGTCAACCATAATGTCCGAAATTCAAGGTCGTACCGCTCAAATGCCCCATAGTTCCACGTTTAGTAGACCGATTGTCCGTACTCAAATTTCCGCTGCCAAGGTACATTCCGCACCTGCACTGCCGCCTTTAAAGCTGCCTACGTTCTGCGGTGGATGTGCCAATTGGGCTGATTTCTACCACTAACCATACAACACATAGACTGGACAACTAGAACAAACTTTTTTCACGAACCAGATTTTGATTTGGCGTCCTAATCATCTTCGTATTTGCTCGGCTCTGTCATTTGCTGCTCGGGCAGCGAAAATATCGTAGTTGATTTTCAGTTCGCTGCCAGCGCTCGAACGAAATGATTCTATTCTCATATGAAGCATCACTGTGTGCTATTCTTTCTTTATTCACTCTCTCACTCACTCTCTCTATGCCTCTCATATATATATGTATGCAGGCACAAGCCAGCAGCGTACAAAAATTGAAATTTGTCCGCGAGTTGCGATTCGCAACGATCCCGTCTGCCATTCTTAGTAAGAGTATGCCGAACTCTTAAACAGCTTTGCCATGCTCATGCAAAATTTTAGTGTTTTCGTGATTATTTTTGGGAAGGGTATGAAAGCGTGATGTACATAAGCATTACTTTTTCGCGACGAGCATGTTAGTTAGACATAAGGTTGGAGATTTTGTGTTACACAGAAACGAAGAAAGACATCAAACCAAGTTGAGTCCAAAATTCAAAGGGCCTTTTGAAATCATAGATGTTTTGGAGGGTGACAGGTACAATTTGAAGTCCTTAACTAGTAAAAGAATGTATAAGTACGCACATGAAGATCTGAGAAAGTTGCCTGACGGACATGTGCCTGTAGAGTTGAATGTGTGTGATGACTATAATAATATCGTTGAAAACGACGGCGAGAGTAAAGAAAATGAAAACAAAGATATTGATAACATTGTAAGCACTGAAAAAGAAAGTGAGGATAATCAATAAAGGTTAATGTTGTTGTTAACAAAGACATATTGTAGATTACTCAAGTCACAATGCAAGCACAAGTGCAAAATAACTCATGTTTGTTTTGATCATGGTGTGTGGGGCATTTGATTGTGTAACTCTGAAAATTAAATAAAAGAAAGCAAATAATTTTTTCAAAAAAAAAAAAAAAAAAATAAATAAATAAATAAATTAATAAATAAAATAAATAAATAAATAAATAAAAGAAAAATAAATAAGTAAATAAGTAAATATGTAAAAATTATTATGTTAAAACAAAGTGTAAGAACAGTTTATATCGTTTGTGAAATTGTCATGAAATAAGAAAAGAAAATTGGATGTTTGTTTTAAATAAAGGTAAATGGAAAATAAGACAAAGCCTAGTTGGAACTGAAAGTTATTCGTCTCGAAAAGACGATGTATTAAGCCTGAAATCTAGCATTACAGAGACACTTATGAAATTAATATCTGGCATATTACACGAAGACGTGTTCATGTCAGGTTGGCCGTGTCGAAACAAGTAGTATTAATGTGTTGGCCCGCGCTGTAATCGTGCTTACTACCTACTCGCATATTTTCCCTTTTCTGTATGCCTTCGTACTTATGTGTGTGTGTGATGTGGTGTTCACCAGAATTCCTAATTTAATCATATTAGTAATGTTGCATCAGTTGCTAATTGCGCTCTGATTGGCTCTTTGCATTTGGTCGCTTTAAGAAGTACCGTTTTAGCGAGACGACAGCGCTACAACGCTGTCGTCGAGGGTGGTTCGGTGTAAAATACACACAAGAAGTGCGTCTTTGTTAGAACTCGAGTGCAACCGAAACTCGCTGCGCTAACGAAATGGAAAATAATAATAATCCGACATGTACATAGACATTACAGCATAATACGATGTATGTATAGTAATTATACCCTGAGCCCATTGAAAATGGGAAATCAGGGTATAATGGTTTTTATACTTTGTTCCCAAAGGGAAGAAAATATATTGGGTTTGTGCAATGTCCGTCTTGCTGTTCGTCTGTCCGTATGAACGCAATACTTTTCGGCGCTAGAGCTAGAGCTAGAGACTTGAAATTTTAAGCATATACTCATATATGTTCCCGAATTATAAAGTGTAAAAATTTTCCCAATCATATTTGTTGGCATACTGTCTCTATTTTTTAATGTGACAAAAGACCGCACCATAACAAAGGTGTTATGGCGGGGATCAAGACAAGGGACTGCACCATAACGAAAGTGTTACGTCGGCGGTCTATCGAAGACTGCCGAAACCAGAGAGTTATGGCGGAAGTGGAATGTAGATCGCACCATAACAAGAGAGAGGTGTTATGGCGGGGATCGATATGGCACTGTTTTAAAGAAATCATGCGATCTGAAGATTTCTACTATATCTATATCGAAGATATAAATATTCTCATGCAGGTTTAAGCAAGCAATTAAGCAATACCAAATAATCAGATACTCGATGAGTTATGTAAAGATAGAGACAGCACAATGGAAGATGCGTCTATTGTAAAATAAGTAAACTGAAGACCGCACCGTAGCAGAATAGAAGTGGTATGGCGGGGGTTGCATGTGTTAAAGGAACTACACATATGAAAAGTAAAATTATGTGTTGAAGGAACTACACATATGAAAAGTTAGAGTATGTGTTAAAGGAACTACACATATGATCAGATTAATTATGTGTCAAAGGACCTACACATAAGATGAGTTAAATTGTGTAAAAGGAGCTACACATAAGATGAGTTAAATTGTGTCAAAGGAACTACACAATTGATGAGTTAAATTTAGTTAAAGCTACACATAGGATGAGTTAAATTGTGTTAAGGCAACTACACAAATTTGATTCTCTCTATGCATATACATGTACTTACATATATGCATATCAACATAAACATATAAACATATAATTATATATATATATATATATATATATATATATAATTATATGTTATATATATATATATATATATATATATATATATATATAGTTTCGTAAATACATAAATATTGTCGTGCACATATGCCGTTTATATAGCAATTGCCTTTTTACCGCTACTTCTTGCAAAGTCGCCAGACACTCTTTCGTTTCGTTTTGCAATACAGTGGTGTCCGTAAAAACAGTGCGTATAACCTTATTTCTACAGACATACATACATATGTGCTCATCAGTTGTAACTTATTGGTGTACATACAAGTAACAAGTGACAAGTTAATAAACAATTAATAGCAACTAATTTCGGAACTGTGAGTTTCTATAACTTCGCACTCATACGTCGATTAGGCGTGCATAATCTCAGTGCTTGCCGTTAATTCTGTTGTCATTGCACTCATTCGGTTTGGCTGCAATACTATCGCGTCCATAATAACGTTGCCAGTGCGCAGTAATTCATACGCATGCAATTATTGGGTGAAATAATAGTGGCATATAATTGGCAATTAACTAAACTCTGTGCTGTGATCAGTAAAATAACTCCGAATCTGAGTTTTGCGCCCGTTCATATCAGCAACTGTGAACTCTATCGGTAATTCTCGTGTGTTTTACTCATCATGGCGAGTTTGAACGCTACTACAGTTGCGCCCGAAGAGAGAGCGAAATTTTATAAGCTCAAAGTCAAATCGGTGTTTGAATGCGTAAAAAGACTGCAAGCCAAGGATGATTCTGATGCGCTTGCCGATCACAGTGACAGCACTTTAAACGTTCTTTTGGAGCATATTGGTAAGCTAAGCAATTCTTTTAGTGAAGCCCATGAAACTCTAGAGGAACTTGACTTTACTGAGATGGGCAGCGATTTACGCGTTGACTTCGATGACTTAATAATGGTCATGCAGTCAACCATAATGTCCGAAATTCAAGGTCGTACCGCTCAAATGCCCCATAGTTCCACGTTTAGTAGACCGATTGTCCGTACTCAAATTTCCGCTGCCAAGGTACATTCCGCACCTGCACTGCCGCCTTTAAAGCTGCCTACGTTCTGCGGTGGATGTGCCAATTGGGCTGATTTCTACCACTAACCATACAACACATAGACTGGACAACTAGAACAAACTTTTTTCACGAACCAGATTTTGATTTGGCGTCCTAATCATCTTCGTATTTGCTCGGCTCTGTCATTTGCTGCTCGGGCAGCGAAAATATCGTAGTTGATTTTCAGTTCGCTGCCAGCGCTCGAACGAAATGATTCTATTCTCATATGAAGCATCACTGTGTGCTATTCTTTCTTTATTCACTCTCTCACTCACTCTCTCTATGCCTCTCATATATATATGTATGCAGGCACAAGCCAGCAGCGTACAAAAATTGAAATTTGTCCGCGAGTTGCGATTCGCAACGATCCCGTCTGCCATTCTTAGTAAGAGTATGCCGAACTCTTAAACGGCTTTGCCATGCTCATGCAAAATTTTAGTGTTTTCGTGATTATTTTTGGGAAGGGTATGAAAGCGTGATGTACATAAGCATTACTTTTTCGCGACGAGCATGTTAGTTAGACATAAGGTTGGAGATTTTGTGTTACACAGAAACGAAGAAAGACATCAAACCAAGTTGAGTCCAAAATTCAAAGGGCCTTTTGAAATCATAGATGTTTTGGAGGGTGACAGGTACAATTTGAAGTCCTTAACTAGTAAAAGAATGTATAAGTACGCACATGAAGATCTGAGAAAGTTGCCTGACGGACATGTGCCTGTAGAGTTGAATGTGTGTGATGACTATAATAATATCGTTGAAAACGACGGCGAGAGTAAAGAAAATGAAAACAAAGATATTGATAACATTGTAAGCACTGAAAAAGAAAGTGAGGATAATCAATAAAGGTTAATGTTGTTGTTAACAAAGACATATTGTAGATTACTCAAGTCACAATGCAAGCACAAGTGCAAAATAACTCATGTTTGTTTTGATCATGGTGTGTGGGGCATTTGATTGTGTAACTCTGAAAATTAAATAAAAGAAAGCAAATAATTTTTTCAAAAAAAAAAAAAAAAAAAAAATAAATAAATAAATTAATAAATAAAATAAATAAATAAATAAATAAAAGAAAAATAAATAAGTAAATATGTAAAAATTATTATGTTAAAACAAAGTGTAAGAACAGTTTATATCGTTTGTGAAATTGTCATGAAATAAGAAAAGAAAATTGGATGTTTGTTTTAAATAAAGGTAAATGGAAAATAAGACAAAGCCTAGTTGGAACTGAAAGTTATTCGTCTCGAAAAGACGATGTATTAAGCCTGAAATCTAGCATTACAGAGACACTTATGAAATTAATATCTGGCATATTACACGAAGACGTGTTCATGTCAGGTTGGCCGTGTCGAAACAAGTAGTATTAATGTGTTGGCCCGCGCTGTAATCGTGCTTACTACCTACTCGCATATTTTCCCTTTTCTGTATGCCTTCGTACTTATGTGTGTGTGTGATGTGGTGTTCACCAGAATTCCTAATTTAATCATATTAGTAATGTTGCATCAGTTGCTAATTGCGCTCTGATTGGCTCTTTGCATTTGGTCGCTTTAAGAAGTACCGTTTTAGCGAGACGACAAGGCTACAACGCTGTCGTCGAGGGTGGTTCGGTGTAAAATACACACAAGAAGTGCGTCTTTGTTAGAACTCGAGTGCAACCGAAACTCGCTGCGCTAACGAAATGGAAAATAATAATAATCCGACATGTACATAGACATTACAGCATAATACGATGTATGTATAGTAATTATACCCTGAGCCCATTGAAAATGGGAAATCAGGGTATAATGGTTTTTATACTTTGTTCCCAAAGGGAAGAAAATATATTGGGTTTGTGCAATGTCCGTCTTGCTGTTCGTCTGTCCGTATGAACGCAATACTTTTCGGCGCTAGAGCTAGAGCTAGAGACTTGAAATTTTAAGCATATACTCATATATGTTCCCGAATTATAAAGTGTAAAAATTTTCCCAATCATATTTGTTGGCATACTGTCTCTATTTTTTAATGTGACAAAAGACCGCACCATAACAAAGGTGTTATGGCGGGGATCAAGACAAGGGACTGCACCATAACGAAAGTGTTACGTCGGCGGTCTATCGAAGACTGCCGAAACCAGAGAGTTATGGCGGAAGTGGAATGTAGATCGCACCATAACAAGAGAGAGGTGTTATGGCGGGGATCGATATGGCACTGTTTTAAAGAAATCATGCGATCTGAAGATTTCTACTATATCTATATCGAAGATATAAATATTCTCATGCAGGTTTAAGCAAGCAATTAAGCAATACCAAATAATCAGATACTCGATGAGTTATGTAAAGATAGAGACAGCACAATGGAAGATGCGTCTATTGTAAAATAAGTAAACTGAAGACCGCACCGTAGCAGAATAGAAGTGGTATGGCGGGGGTTGCATGTGTTAAAGGAACTACACATATGAAAAGTAAAATTATGTGTTGAAGGAACTACACATATGAAAAGTTAGAGTATGTGTTAAAGGAACTACACATATGATCAGATTAATTATGTGTCAAAGGACCTACACATAAGATGAGTTAAATTGTGTAAAAGGAGCTACACATAAGATGAGTTAAATTGTGTCAAAGGAACTACACAATTGATGAGTTAAATTTAGTTAAAGCTACACATAGGATGAGTTAAATTGTGTTAAGGCAACTACACAAATTTGATTAGTTTGAAAATAGAAAACAGAATCTGATTTAAGAGTATCCAATAAAAATACATTGAATATATCCAGAAAGTCTTCTGAAGTATTGACACATTATGTGATTGAGTTAAGACAACACACGAGGGCGTGTGCTTGTCAGGAAGGCCGTGTCGCATTATAAACGAATTTTGACCACTGTACATGTCTGTCACATTATGAGCATAGTTTGCCCACTGTGCTTGCAAGGCGCAACTGCGTAATGAGTTTTGTATATTGTGAAATCGTTCTTAGAATTTGACTACAGCGCAGAATATGACTGGCGCCAAAATACTGTACGAGTGAGGCGACGGCGTTGTTGCGCTGCCGCTGAGTGTAGTCCGGCCTGTGTATTTAAGAGAAGCGTAGATCAATGCGTGATCGGGAAGAAATGCAAAGTCAGTCGCATTCAGACAATTACACGCGCCGGTCGGAATTCACTTCGCTCTAGAAAAGTTTGTGTGCCAACATGACGGACGAGACACCGACAAATAACGACGCTAAGACATATACATATGTACATATATATTCAAAATCAGGACGACGAGCTCAGAGACTTCAAATGTTGTTATGTCCCCTGTATAACGTGAGCAGACTATGTTTGCATGCGTGTATGTGTTTATACGTGAAAAGAGGGCTTGCACAATCGATTTCGACTCCAAATGAAGGCTTCATCTATTTACCGGTGGATAGTCTTTTGCCTACTATTTTGTGTGGCTCACAAGTCCACGCAATACTCGCTTTTGATTGACCAAATGGCCTTCTTTAGCTGCCTTCTCAGTCTGCAAGCGCTTGTCGTTAGCATCGGACGTGCATTGTGATTTAGTGACAATTAACTGTTATGCGTTCAACGAACCCGCGATCTATTCGCAGTTACTGCTGAGCGGTGGCGGCAACAAATTGCGGCAAATAACAGAGCAAAGAGATACTTACTGTGTACTGCTTGCCCCTCGGGTAGCGCTCTGTGCTTGCGAGAGGTAGATACCGTTTGACCACGCTTATCTACATACTGTGATCAGCAGAAGTTGTTTACAATTGACTATTTAACTATTAAATAGTGACAGTTGTAAGAATGGACTCGTCATTTTGCTCGCTTCTTAGTGAGAGAAGGGCAAAGTCAGAGACGATGCGGAAAATTTCGTATGCAGACCCTGTAGCAATGCGCTCTCCAATACGGTCCCAGCTCCTAATCAAAGAGGTGCCAATAAGCAGTCAAGCGGTCAATTTATTAGATAAAACTAATAGCTCTTATCAATTGGCGACAACGAGTAGTGACACATAATTTACATGCACTATAACTACGTCCCAAGCAAGCTATGCTTCTACTTCGACCTACACTGTAGCGTACATCGTATTATGCTGTAATGTCTATGTACATATATTAGGGCTGCATTAGGACTGTGAAATCAGCCGTGGCTTTATTTGGCTCACCCACTTGAATTATAACAGATCAAGGATGTAGTTTCGCAAGTAAAAGTATTTGCGAATTTCGGTCCTTTCAAAAAAAATTAATCTGCATTTAATTGCTACTACTGAGTACCTTGAAAGTTATCATAATTGTTGGCATACTGTCTTTATTTATTTTTTTTCAAAAACTTTAAATGCTCGTTAATGAATATCATATTCAACTACTATAAAAGGGGCTAAGCATAGTCACACGATCAACCGTGAAATTCATTGCTAGCTGCACTTCAGCCAACGTATCCTACCATGATCTCTGATTGGTTTCGACAGCAGTCAGCATAACTTTCAAGGTACTTAGTAGTAGCAATTAAATGCAGATTAATTTTTTTGAAAGGAGCGAAATTCGCAAATACTTTTATTTGCGAAATTACATCTGTTGGGCCCAGCAATCAGCCCTTTATAAGAACTAAGAGCGGCAGTTCGCCAAACCTACTAGCATCTAAGAGAATTTTGTAAAGAGATTGCGCTCTCCTTTTATAACGTTCATTCGTTTTCCTACGCAGCGTCTGTCTGATCAGCCGGCTCGCGTAGATCGAATGTGTGCATATTTACTGTCGCTTGTTAACAAGAAACGTTTTCTGTAACATTCATATGCATACTCGCATCTAATAAACAATTAAGACTTGCTAATCAAATTGTGTTTTTAATATAAAGCTATACGAAATATCTCGATAGCTCAACATTTGGTGACCCCGACGTGATTCTCTCTATGCATATACATGTACTTACATATATGCATATCAACATAAACATACAAACATATAATTATATATATATATATATATATATATATATATATATATATATATATATATATATAAGTTTCGTAAATACATAAATATTGTCGTGCACATATGCCGTTTATATAGCAATTGCCTTTTTACCGCTACTTCTTGCAAAGTCGCCAGACACTCTTTCGTTTCGTTTTACAATACAGTGGTGTCCGTAAAAACAGTGCGTATAACCTTATTTCTACAGACATACATACATATGTGCTCATCAGTTGTAACTTATTGGTGTACATACAAGTAACAAGTGACAAGTTAATAAACAATTAATAGCAACTAATTTCGGAACTGTGAGTTTCTATAACTTCGCACTCATACGTCGATTAAGCGTGCATAATCTCAGTGCTTGCCGTTAATTCTGTTGTCATTGCACTCATTCGGTTTGGCTGCAATACTATCGCGTCCATAATAACGTTGCCAGTGCGCAGTAATTCATACGCATGCAATTATTGGGTGAAATAATAGTGGCATATAATTGGCAATTAACTAAACTCTGTGCTGTGATCAGTAAAATAACTCCGAATCTGAGTTTTGCGCCCGTTCATATCAGCAACTGTGAACTCTATCGGTAATTCTCGTGTGTTTTACTCATCATGGCGAGTTTGAACGCTACTACAGTTGCGCCCGAAGAGAGAGCGAAATTTTATAAGCTCAAAGTCAAATCGGTGTTTGAATGCGTAAAAAGACTGCAAGCCAAGGATGATTCTGATGCGCTTGCCGATCACAGTGACAGCACTTTAAACGTTCTTTTGGAGCATATTGGTAAGCTAAGCAATTCTTTTAGTGAAGCCCATGAAACTCTAGAGGAACTTGACTTTACTGAGATGGGCAGCGATTTACGCGTTGACTTCGATGACTTAATAATGGTCATGCAGTCAACCATAATGTCCGAAATTCAAGGTCGTACCGCTCAAATGCCCCATAGTTCCACGTTTAGTAGACCGATTGTCCGTACTCAAATTTCCGCTGCCAAGGTACATTCCGCACCTGCACTGCCGCCTTTAAAGCTGCCTACGTTCTGCGGTGGATGTGCCAATTGGGCTGATTTCTACCACTAACCATACAACACATAGACTGGACAACTAGAACAAACTTTTTTCACGAACCAGATTTTGATTTGGCGTCCTAATCATCTTCGTATTTGCTCGGCTCTGTCATTTGCTGCTCGGGCAGCGAAAATATCGTAGTTGATTTTCAGTTCGCTGCCAGCGCTCGAACGAAATGATTCTATTCTCATATGAAGCATCACTGTGTGCTATTCTTTCTTTATTCACTCTCTCACTCACTCTCTCTATGCCTCTCATATATATATGTATGCAGGCACAAGCCAGCAGCGTACAAAAATTGAAATTTGTCCGCGAGTTGCGATTCGCAACGATCCCGTCTGCCATTCTTAGTAAGAGTATGCCGAACTCTTAAACGGCTTTGCCATGCTCATGCAAAATTTTAGTGTTTTCGTGATTATTTTTGGGAAGGGTATGAAAGCGTGGTGTACATAAGCATTACTTTTTCGCGACGAGCATGCACACACACAATTACTGTGTCTTGCTACATGTATGAGCATTTATGTGACTGTGTGCGAAACTTTTGCTGCCTGTAGCAATTGCAGGGCCCAACATTTGCAGTTTTTCTCTTGCTACCTGCGCTATTCAGTAGTTTGTCTATTTTGTATATGTAGTTTGAATTGTAGAGTGACTGTCAAATGAGCCTTTACGGCTTGCAGCAGTCATTTTGACAATAATGAGTACATGGTTTATTCTATTTGTCAATACATATGAATTTCCAGATCCATTTAAATCGTTTATATCACGTTCAAAAATGGTTTGTTACTAAATTAATTATAGTTATTTTTATTTATTAAACATGTATAAGAATGAATGCATATGTATGCATTGTGTGTGTGCATGCTCGTCGCGAAAAAGTAATGCTTATGTACATCACGCTTTCATACCCTTCCCAAAAATAATCACGAAAACACTAAAATTTTGCATGAGCATGGCAAAGCTGTTTAAGAGTTCGGCATACTCTTACTAAGAATGGCAGACGGGATCGTTGCGAATCGCAACTCGCGGACAAATTTCAATTTTTGTACGCTGCTGGCTTGTGCCTGCATACATATATATATGAGAGGCATAGAGAGAGTGAGTGAGAGAGTGAATAAAGAAAGAATAGCACACAGTGATGCTTCATATGAGAATAGAATCATTTCGTTCGAGCGCTGGCAGCGAACTGAAAATCAACTACGATATTTTCGCTGCCCGAGCAGCAAATGACAGAGCCGAGCAAATACGAAGATGATTAGGACGCCAAATCAAAATCTGGTTCGTGAAAAAAGTTTGTTCTAGTTGTCCAGTCTATGTGTTTTATGGTTAGTGTTTCTACTCAATGTTTTCAACAATCATTGATAGCAGGCCAGAAATCAGCAACATGGAAAAGTTTCAGCATCTACGGTCTTGTCTGGATGGTGCAGCGTTGGATACAGTTCGATCTTTGGAAATTTCTAACGACAACTATACGATGGCCATAAAGCTATTGAAACAAAGATATGATAACCGACGTTTAATTTTTCAAGCCCACATCGTAAAGAACTTAGGGCTGAAAAGGGTAGAAAATGGATCCATAACCAAGCTGCGAGAATTGTCCGACAGCTTCAATGTACATATGCGTGCACTCAGTAACCTGGGCACAACAGAACAGATAGCCAGTGCCATCATTGCTCAGTTGCTGTTACAGAAGCTTGATGTGGCCTCACAAGCTAAATGGGAAGAGAAATTGGAGGATTCGGAGATGGCGTCTCATATACCTCCATATGAAGAAGTGGCCTCTTTCCTTGAGCTTCGCTGCCGCACTTTGGAATCAATAGAATTTTCCCTAAATAACTATTCATCCAGTAAGCAGGTGAATTCTAGCAGTAAATTGGCCAACAGCCGGTCCACATTTCTTGTAACAGACCACAGTGCACACAGTTGCGTTTTTTGTAATGATCCTGAGCATACAATCAATAAATGCTCAAGATTCGCAAACCTATCGCCTACTCTTCGTCTGAATGAAGTCAAAAAGGCTGGGCTATGCTTAAATTGTTTGAAAGGCGGCCATCAGTCGCGACAATGTGGCTCGCGTAGTTGTCGGGCCTGTGGAGTCAAGCATCATACGCTTCTCCACCTTGGCAACTCCAGCACATCGCAGGCAGTAACTTCGTTCCATCAGCAATCCTCATCATCAGGGATGCACATCACTCCTACTCAGCCCTCAGCTCCGTCCACTACTCTCCTGGGTCAAGATCTGAACAGCGATGTTACGCTCCTGGCGACCGCAGTGGTTCTGGCCAAGAATCGGTTTGGCGAACTTGTTCCTTGTCGTGCACTCTTAGATTCAGGCTCCCAGGTACATCTTGTTACAGCCAGGTTTGCCAATCTGCTACAACTTAAGAGATCAAGGTCATATGCGTCTGTACGTGGCTTAGGCGACTCCAATTTTGCCACCAATGGAAGCACCATTTGCCTCACCTTGCAGGCTCACGCATCGGAGTATGCGACTAGCATAACGGCCATGGTAGCAGCAAATATAACTGGCAGGCAGCCCAGTTCTAATATAAATACAAGCAATTGGAGTATACCGCAGAATATAGTCTTGGCAGATCCAGCTTTCGATAGGCCACAGCGAATAGATTTGCTTATCGGAGTCAGCCTTTTCTATGAATTTCTCTGTGTGGATCAAATCAAGTTGGCGCCTGGGCTTCCACTGCTGCAGAAGACTCGTCTTGGTTGGGTTGTATCGGGGGGCAAAGCTTGCGGCCACAATTCCACACTAATAGTTTCAAAGACGCCTTCGGATCCAGGTCCAGACTCCGCTACTGATATCCAATTGGACAGTCTCGTTCGTCGTTTCTCTGGGACTGAGAGTTGCAGCGACCCTGTCGTAAACATTAGCAAGAAGGAATCAGATTGCGAAGCGCATTTTGTGAGGCATTACAAACGATTGCCCAGTGGCCAATATTCAGTACGCTTGCCTGTTAAGCTTAATTACGAGCTTCTTGGAGAGTCTTATCAGCAAGCGCTGCGGAGCTTTCTTAATTTGGAGAAGAAATTGAATCGCTTGCCTCATATAAAGTCTCAATATTCAGCGTTCTTGGATGAGTATTCTGAGCTGGATCACATGTCACGCGTTCCTCGCAGCTCATTTCATCAATGCAGATATTTTCTTCCTCATCACTGCGTTTTGAAAGAAGATAGCTCAACTACCAAACTTCGAGTCGTCTTTGATGGATCAGCAGCTACATCAACTGGTTATTCGCTGAACGACATTCTATTGCTGCGTTTCCGGTCCTATCCAGTTGCACTCATCGGTGATATTTGCAAAATGTATCGTTGCGTGAAGGTGCCTGAGCCAGACAGCTATATGCAATGCATTCTATGGAGGAATTCACCAGATGATGAGTCAGAAGTGTTCAAGCTTGATACGGTCACATATGGCACAAAACCTGCGTCATTCTTGTCTGTGCGTGCCATGCATCAGCTCGCCATAGATGAAAAGGATACCTTCCCAGTCGGTTCCGAGGCATTACTTCGCGATTTCTATGTCGACGATTTGATCTCTGGAGGAAATTCAGTCGAAGAGGCAAGACGCGTCATCCAAGAAACAGCTGGAATATTGGCATGTGACCAGTTCAAGTTGCGAAAGTGGTGTTCAAGCCATCCCATGGTGCTGGACGGCGTAACAGAGTGCGACAAGGAATCACTCATTAGGTTCAATGATGGCAGCGACATTACTAAGACACTTGGCCTCGCATGGGATCCATCATCTGATCAACTTTTGTTCTCATATTTGGCTATGGATTTAACCACTAAGCCATCCAGCGTTCTCGCCTCTCTTTCGCCATTTCTTGATGAAGTCGGACTGCTGCGCGTAGATGGTCGCCTCAAAAATTCTACTCTTAACTTTGATAGTCGCCATCCAATTATATTGCCCAGAAGTCATCCATTTCTTGGCGCCCGCAACCAGCCTCAGGAGCTGAAGCGTCTATTCCTGTCTGACGCCCACCAGAATGCTGTGAAGGACTTCTGCCTGGCGGAATCAATCGAATGGCATTTCATCCCTCCACGATCTCCTCACTTTGGAGGCTTGTGGGAGGCTGCAGTGAAGACGGCGAAGCATCATTTCTATCGATCTGTTGGCCCTTCTGTCCTAACTTATGATGAGCTTCGCACACTGGTCTGCAACATTGCTGCTGTCATTAATTCACGCCCTTTAGTTTCCATTTCAGGGCACCCAGCAGATTTGGACGTACTGACGCCTGCGTATTTCCTGAACGGTGGTCCTCCTTCATCCTTCAGCGAGCTTAACCTCACGAGGCTCAATTTCAATCGCTTGGATGCCTGGCAGCGCGTAAGCTATCTCCAGCATGTATTCTGGACACGTTGGCGAGACGAATACCTCAACTTACTACAACAGCGGGCTAAATGGAGAACTTCTAAGTCTGGTTTGGCGGTCGGTGACGTAGTTCTCGTAAAAGATGAGAATCTTCCGCAGCTTAAGTGGCCACTGGCCAGAATAATTGAACTTATCCCTGGAGATGACGGCGTTGCACGGGTGGCCGTGCTCAAAACTGAAGCTGGCGAGACAAGAAGAGCTACAAACAAGCTGTGCTTGCTGCCCATTAAGGATTCTGTTTAAGACTAAGTCTTCAACGGGGGGAGGATGTTGGGCCCAGCAATCAGCCCTTTATAAGAACTAAGAGCGGCAGTTCGCCAAACCTATTAGCATCTAAAAGAATTTTGTAAAGAGATTGCGCTCTCCTTTTTTAACGTTCATTCGTTCTCCCACGCAGCGTCTGTCTGATCAGCCGGCTCGCGTAGATCGAATGTGTGCATATTTACTGTTGCTTGTTAACAAGAAACGTTTTCTGTAACATACATATGCATACTCGCATCTAATAAACAATTAAGACTTGCTAATCAAATTGTGTTTTTAATCTAAAGCTATACGAAAAATCTCGATAGCTCAACAACATCCTTGATCTGTTATAATTCGAGTGGGTAAGCCAAATAAGGCCACGGCTGATTTCACAGCCGTGAAATATATGTACATAGATATTACAGCATAATACGATGTACGTATAGTAATTATACCCTGAGCCCATTGAAAATGGGAAATCAGGGTATAATGGTTTTTATACTTTGTTCCCAAAGGGAAGAAAATATATTGGGTTTGTGCAATGTCCGTCTTGCTGTCCGTCTGTCCGTATGAACGCAATATTTTTCGGCGCTGTTAGAGCTAGAGACTTGAAATTTTAAGCATATTCATATATGTTCCCGAATTATAAAGTGTAAAAATTTTCCCAATCATATTTGTTGGCATACTGTCTCTATTTTTTAATGAGACAAAAGACCGCACCATAACAAAGGTGTTATGGCGGGGATCAAGACAAGGGACTGACCCATAACGAAAGTGTTACGTCCGCGGTCTATCGAAGACTGCCGAAACCAGAGAGTTATGGCGGAAGTGGAATGTAGATCGCACCCTAACAAGAGAGAGGTGTTATGGTGGGGTACGATATGGCACTGTGTTCAAGCATGAACATGCCTCATAAATAAACATATTAAAAAATAGGCAATAGTCGATAACCTGCGCGTTATTTGAAGCCAAGTAATAAACATGTCATCCCTTAGCTGCAGCGACCAACGCAGCAAGTAATAAAAATGTAACGCGAGACGTGAGAACGACACTTGACAAACATCTGTGCACTTGTGTGCATGGAATTAATTATAGTCTTCCAGTGCCTGGAAGTATTTAAAGGTATATAAGCATTAGGATTTTAAGAAATAAACAGTTCAATTTTAGAATTCGGTAAATGTGGAGTGCTTTATTTCGACTCTCTAACATTTTGGTCCTTCGGCGTTCTCTGTCGTTTTCCCCCACCAGTGGTAAGAGACACAGAGAAAGAAACCAGCGTCTTTGTGCTGTGGTATTACAAAACCTCAGCAAAAGACAACAAAAATTTTTGCTCTGTTCTCCCCCACCAGAGGTAAGAAACAGAGTACATATACAAAATAGTGCTCAGATTTTAAAAAAGAAAAGTTTGTAGTGCAACTAAGTCCGTATCCCAAAAAAATAAGGGAACGGGCAACATTAAAAAGTCCAAATAGGACAAAAAAGTGCTCAAAAATAATTAGTGGTGCAAATAAGTTCGTGTCTCAAAAATAAAAGGGAACGGACAACATTAAAAAGTCCAAATAGGACATCAAAAACAAAAAGTGCTCAAATCAAAAATTAAAAAATTTTTAGTGCAACTAAGTCCGTATAGGACATAAAAAAAAAAGTGCTCAACTTTAAATAAAGATAAATTTGCAGTGCAACTAAGTACGTATCCCAAAAAATAAGGGAACGGACAACTTTAATAAGTCCAAATAGGACATAAAAAAAAAAAGTGCTCAAAAATAATCAAAATTTGTAGTGCGAATAAGTCCGTATCCCAAAAATAAAAAGGGAACGGACAACTTTCATAAGTCCAAAGAGACAAAGTCAAGAAGTCTAAAAAGGACAACAAAAACCGCAACAAAAAAAAAAAACAACAAGTAAGAAAACTCTAGTCGAGAGTGCTCGACTAGATAATACCCTGAACCCAATTTTAATAAAATAAAATAATATTTTGTACTGTGGTTTGGTTTTTTGTAATTATCTTGAAAATGCATCAATTTTAGTGCTGATAATGGCAAAAAAAAAACTTCTTTATTTTGGCAAATAGTTAAATATATTGCTCTTGATTAGTACTAAAATTAATCCGTTTTCAAGATAATTACAACAAACCAAAGTGTCGAACGTGACAAAAAGTTGACTTTTCTGGAGAGATACCCATATGGATAAATCAGAAAGTATACATAAGAATGTATGAGTGTAACGTTCAAAATGTACATATACATATATACATTGCATACATATACATTGAACTGCAAAAAAAAAAAAAAAAATAATAGATGGCGCTTATATTAGTTGAAATTCGAAAAATGTTATATTATTAAATATCATTAAAAATAGACTCAACAAATAGACGTTCCTCGATTAACACGCATCACCTTAATTAACACAGACACTTCATAATTGTAAAAGAAATATATCAATGCCACTCGAAGCTGTAATAGCCATAGTAAATAAGTTCACTGCTAAAGCGCCATCTATCAAGTTAAAATTTTTAGACCATGCTACACTAGTTTTGAATGTACATGTGTGTACATGTGTACATATACATGTGTACATATAGGAAAACCGCAGATGTCACGTGCTTTTGTTATTTGGGCAGACTTTTTTTTTTTGTTCATTATTTTCTGTTGACTTAACGGAATAAAATATAATTGAAACAAAAACACTTTCAGAAATGATGCTATTAAATATTTGAAATTAAAAAAAAACCCACTTATTCACAATTAGTTAAACTACCAACTGACTTTCAAAGGTATCAAATACAAAAGAATAAATAATAATAAAAAAGAAAGAAATATAAAAAAAAAAAAATTAAAAATAAGAAATTATGAAGGGGTTAAGGCGAGGCTAGAACCTGCGAAAGCCTAACATTCGGTGCATTTGTCTTGCCATCTACACCACGGCTCACTCAAATAGCAGAGTAGCGAAAACGAATGATATTTGCCATATACGAAAAAAAAAAACTAAAGCAGTGGCTGAAAATACAAATACAATTCAAAGACAATTCTAACGCAATTCAAAAACAATTGTGATTCTTAGAATTTGCACGCATAGCAACATAGAAAACGGCCCAAGATTTTTTGTGTGTATATGTGCACACGCATACGAAAATTGATTTGCATTGCTCAACGTTGCTTGAGTTTCCATTGTTATTTTAATTGTTTTAAAATTTTTAAAATATATAATGAAATGTAATGAGAGTTCAGCATATGATCTACATATTGTATTTAACATTTTAGGTTTTTTTTAGAAATCATAACTCTTTTACAATTAGCTTTACATGCACAAATACATATGTATGTATGTATGTACGATTGCAGCCACACGCTGATCTACGCTTGCACACATACATATGTATGTATGTATGTATGTATGTGCGCCCGCAATGCGTCTTGCTTTGTCGCTGCCTTGCTTGCTGCGCCACATGGGTTTTGATGAGAAAACTTTATAGACTTATAATTCTGTTTCTAGATGGACAATCGTATTGATATATTCAGGTTAAGATTATGATATTCATATCTATATGTCAAACCAAACTGCATGTCTCTAGTATTTGAAATGCATTTTTTACACATTTGGGGGTGTGAGGGCGAATCGGGGACCGGAATCCAAAATCTGACAAAAACCGAAATTGTATTAAATTGGTATCTATATATATGCTATATATATACTTGGAGACTCTAACTCTAAAGATGAATTAGCTAGAATTTTATAACTGGTTCCCGATAATTTCGTTTATCGATAACTAAGCAAATATACAAGTTATCGAATTTCTGAAACAAACTCGTACTGCGCGCTCAATATACGGACCTAACACAAAAAGAATGAACTCTCTAGCTTTTGTATCTTCGGAAATCGACGCGTTCAAACATACGGACAGACGGACAGACGGACAGACGGACATGGCTATATAAACTTTTCTCGTCACCCTGATCAAGAATATATATACTTTATGGGGTCTGCCACGCCTCCTTCTGCCTGTTACATACTTTTAACAAAACCATTATACCCTGATTTCCCATTTTCAATGGGTTCAGGGTATAAAAAGCGGACACAAAAAAAAAAACAAACAAACAACAACAGCACCAATCGATCACGCAGGAGCGATTCAGAAGACAACGGGATTCCGATCACGCAGGAACGATTCAGAAGATAGCGGATTTCCAATCACGCAGGAGCTATTCAGAAGACAGCGGGATTCCAGTCACGCAGGATCTATTCTGAAGACAGCAGGAGCTAAGATAAGTCGTAATTTTATTTACTTTATTGTTCAAATAAGAAAAGAAAATGCTGTCAGAAAAAATCATAGTACTGTTAAAAAAACAATCGGACTTGGTGTCCAGATTGATGAAGCTAGACTCATCAGATGAGATAAGGCCACCTAGCGACATATTAGAAGAGCTAGGTAGGATACAGAATGAGCTAGAAAATAATAGCTCAATATTGTTAAAAGTGGGGATAATAGACCACCCATATTTTCACAATAAGGAGTTTGAAAAAGCAATAAAAACTATAAAAGATATAAAAACTGAAATTTTGAGTAGCGGGAAGCAAATCAAAGAAGAAATCAGGCAGATAGGAACGGTTACAGTTCATGAAGAGAAAGATTTTGAAAAGAAAGTCGATCAGATAAGAAAATATCTAATAGAAACAAATGAGGATATTGCGAAATCAAATGTAGGGGTTTTCGAAATTCGAAAAAATAAGATTCTATTCTTATGGAATAGAATTTCGAAACACATACAAGAGCTTCAACCCAAATATGAAGCCAGCAAAACGTTTGAAGAAGGGGTAGTCGAACTAGAGTTCGACATTCAAAATACGATCAGCGCATTAGACGCAAAGAAAACTTCCCCAATTCAACCCACTACCCAAGAAAAGGGGGATAATCCCCCTGGACTACAGAGAATGCAAGTCCCAATATTATTTGGTGATGCTAAAGATTGGGACTCATTTGTTCAACTATTTAACGACCTTATCGATCAAAGACAGGACCTAACTTCTGCCATAAAATTTAACTATTTAAAAACCTCATTACGAGGAGAAGCAAAGAGCATGGTTGCTCACCTATTAACAGGGTCCGCAGATAACTATACCGTAACTTGGGGGTTATTAACAAAAAGATACGAAAACAAAAGAAAAATTTTTTCGGAACAATTTAACCGAATATTAGAACTCCCAAATTTAGATATTGACTCATCCAAAAGTATCAACAACTTCATACAAACAATCAATGAGTCAATACACATAATTAAAAATAAAGCTCAACTCTCAAGTGAAGTTGACAAATTAAAATTAAGAAAATTTAGTAAAGAGGCTCTTCAATTATATGAAAGCCAAATAAAAAAGACAAAGGACATACAACTGCTGACTGACGTAATGGACTTTTTAGAGCAAAGGTATTACTCAACGTCCGAATCAAAAAAAGAAGAAAAGAAAGTCTTCAGAAGCACTACCAATGTGCAATATTGTCCGATATGCAAAGCAGTAGGTCACAGTGCCACGCAATGTACAAAATTTAAAGCAATGAATCCAAGTGAAAGGCTAGACATTGCTAAAAAGACATACTTATGTCTAAAGTGTTTAAAACACTCAAACTCATATCGGTGTAAAAATAACATAACTTGTTGCTTTTGCAACAAAAATCATCACACAATGCTACATTTAAATATAGATAAAGACAGGGTAAATACAGTAATGGCAAATGAAAAGGCCTTATTAGCCACTGCAATAGTTAAAGTAAAAACAAGCAAGGAGAACTATATTGAATTAAGAGCATTGATAGATAGCGGGTCTCAAAAAACAATTATATCTGAGGAGGCCGCACAGTGGTTGAATTTACCCCGAATCAGAAATGAGACAGAAATAAGTGGAATATCAGCAGAAAACACTTGTAGGTCGAAATACAAAGTGAAGCTAGATATAAAAACAACAGAATCAAAAAAAGAGCAGCTAAAGGTTGAGGCCATCATAGTATCAAAATTAATGAAAGCCCTCCCAGTAGATAAAGTAAATGTAGATACAGCTAAATGGCACAGTTACAGTTTAGCTGATCCCCAATTTCATAAGCCACTCGACCTGGCTGACATGATAATAGGCGCAGACTTATACGCACATGTACTAAAAAATGGAATAGTAAAAATAGATGGATTACTCGGGCAAAATACAAAGTTTGGATGGATTATATCGGGTTGTACAAAATCTAGAGGAGAATCAACAATAGTAGCAACAAGTATAGCAATAGAAGACCTAAATCGGTTCTGGGAATTAGAAACCGAAGAAGATGAAAATGACGAAGAAACTGAATTTTGTGAAAATAATTTTTTGAGTACAACAAAAAAGGATGAAATGGGACGATATATCGTAACAATTCCATTCAAAAAAGAAAATGAATTAGGAGAATCTAAGCCACTAGCAATAGCTCGGTTTCTTAGCTTAGAAAGAAATCTACAAAATAATGAAAAATTAAAAGCAGATTATACGAATTTCATGAATGAATATATAAATTTAGGCCATATGATTCCTACAAATAAAGAAGGAAAATATTATTTGCCACATCAGGCAGTGTTAAGGGACAGTAGTCTAACAACAAAACTTAGAGTAGTCTTTGACGCATCTGCAAAAACAACAAATAAGAAAAGTCTAAACGATATTATGTGGACTGGACCAAGGGTTCAAAAAGATATTTTTGACATTATGTTAATGGCGACGCTGGGAATATGTAGTGTCAGCAGACATTGAGAAAATGTATAGGCAAGTCAAAATTGACAAAGATAACCAAAAATTTCAATATATTGTTTGGAGAGATTCTCCAAATAAAAAATTAAAAACCTTTAAACTTACAACCATCACTTATGGCACTGCATCATCTCCTTTCCTAGCGACAAGAGTTCTTTTAGATATAGCCAACAATTGTAATAACGCATCAATCAAAGAAATAATTAAAACAGATTTTTATATGGACGATCTAATGACAGGTGCATTCTGCACCATAGAAAACTGTAAAGAAATAGTAGAACAGGTTTCTAACGAACTAGCAAAAGCAGGTTTTAATCTAAGAAAGTGGATATCAAATAAGTCAGAAATAATTGAAGAAATTGACAAAAGTGAGGAAAATAAAGTATTAAGAACGGTATTGCAGAAAATGAGTCGATAAAGACATTAGGGCTTCAGTGGGAACCCATCAAAGATGAATTTAAATTTAATTTCACCAACAGCAGTATGAAAATAATAACAAAAAGAACGGCCTTATCGACACTAGCAAGAATATATGATCCTTTAGGGTAGTTATCACCAGTAATCATAATAGGGAAACTGTTCATGCAAAGACTATGGCTAACTGATCAAAAATGGGATGAAGAATTATCCGAAGAAGAAAGCAAGGAATGGATATTGTTTCAAGAAAATTTAATACATCTACAGAACATAAGAATACCTAGGTGGGTAAAAACCCAGAAAGACGTTGATGTACAGCTTCATGGATTTGCTGATGCTTCCGAAAAAGCATACGCAGCAGTAGTATATGCCAAAGTAGGTAGTTCAGTTATGATAGTGGCAAGCAAAAGTAAAGTAAAACAGTAAAAACAGGAAAACTATTTCTAAACTAGAACTGTGCGTAGCCCATCTACTCACAAAACTCATTTCGAAAATAACAGAGTCAATTAAAATCGACGTGCAAATCTATGCATGGAGTGATTCTACCATCACGTTAGCTTGGATTGAGAATGGATTGAAAAAAAAATAAATTCATCAGAAAAAGAACGGATGAAATTAGGAAAATGTCAGAAATTAAGTGGAATCACGTTAAATCAGAAGATAATCCAGCAGATCTAGCGTCTAGAGGAATAAATACATATAAATTAGTAGAAAGCGAAATTTGGTGGAAGGGGCTAAAGTGGTTAACCGAAACAAAAAACAATTGGCCAAAAGAAAAAGAAGATGTAGAGGAAGAGAAAATAATGGTTAACACTATGCTAGAAGACAAAGTAAATAACATCATAGGTGAATTAATAAAACGATATTCTTGTATTAAAAAATTACAAAAAGTAATTGCCTTTGTTGTCAGATTTATTAAAATCATAACAAAAAAGGCAACCCAAAAACCACCACAGTATATAACAGTGGAAGAGTTAAAAAACGCTAGGACAATAATCATTAAGCAGCAACAAGCACTTCAGTTTAGAACAGAAATAGGAAGACTATTGGTAAAAAAGCAATTGGAAAATAAAAGTAAAATAATTAGCTTGAATCCATTTTTTGACGAAAAAGGAATACTTCGTGTAGGGGGACGATTAGAAAATGCTAGTATTGGATTTGACGTAAAGTATCCTATTATTCTTGACAAATGTCATTTAGTTGATTTAATAATAAAGGATGCTCACGCTGTCACCTTACACGGTGGAATCAATTTAATGAGAAACTATATTCAAAGGAAATTTTGGATAATTGGACTCAGAAATTGCCTAAAGAAGTATTTGCGTAATTGTGTTACATGCACAAGATATCATCATACACCTACACAACAAATAATGGCAAACCTTCCAAAAAATAGAATTACAATGTCATATCCATTTCTAAATACAGGAATAGACTATGCGGGGCCCTATTATATGAAATGTTCTAAAAATCGTGGACAAAAAATGTATAAAGGGTACATAGCACTATTTGTGTGCTTGTCAACAAAAGCAATCCATTTAGAAGCAGTAAGTGACTTAACATCAGACGCATTTTTAGCTGCAATGAGAAGATTTATGTCAAGAAGAGGCAAATGCCAAAATATATATTCAGATAACGGTACAAATTTTGTAGGAGCGGCTAAAAAATTAGAAAAAGAATTTAAGAAATCGATTCAAGAAAATACAAAAATTTGCGCTACGTTAGAAAAAGAGAAAATAAAGTGGCATTTTATTCCAGCAGCAAGCCCTCACATTGGAGGAATTTGGGAGGCAGGAGTAAAATCAGTAAAATATCATTTAAAAAGAATTATAGGAGATAACAATTTAACTTTTGAAGAAATGACAACCTTGCTATGCCAAATTGAAGCAGTCTTAAATTCAAGACCTCTATATACAACTGGAAATGACATAGATAATATCGAAATATTAACTCCAGGACACTTCTTAATAGGTAGACCCACAGTAGGAGATATAGAATCAATGGGAGAAGAAAAAATAGGAAATCTTGATAGATGGAAATTAATTCAAAAAATGAGAAGAGATTTTTGGAATAAATGGAAAAATGACTATTCACACACTCCAACAAAGAAATAAATGGAAACAAGAGATGCCAAACTTAGAAGAAGGGCAAATAGTATTAATAAAGGATGAAAATTGTCATCCAGCTAGATGGCCGCTAGGAATAATAGAAGAAGTTCACAAAGGCCAAAATGATAAAGTTAGAGTCGTGAAAATTAAATCACAAGAAGGGTTAGTTACACGACCTATCAGCAAAATATGCCCACTGGGAAAATTAAAAAATGAAGAATCAGAACAAAGAAGCACGAAACAAACCACTAGGGGGCGGGGAGGATCAAGACTAAGCGTATTGATGGCTATGCTAATGTTAGCATTACTCTGCCAAATGTCAAGTGCAAAAATAATTAAAAACGACAAGATAACGATTTCGAAGCTAGGAAATAATTCGGCAATTTACTTAGACCCAATGGGTGAAGTAGAAATAGTAACCTCATCTTGGGATCTAGTTATCTTCTACAATCTAGAGTCATATTTTGAAATGCTAAAGAAAGGAAGCGAATTCGAAGGGAAAATGAGAGTAATGTGTACAAAATTATATAGTTTCGAAGACCAATGTAACATTATCCTCAACAATACAAAAAGACGAATAGCAGAATTAAATGAAAATAACAAACTATTCATACTAAAAGATAACCCAAGACCCAAACGCGCACCTTTCGAGTTGATGGGCTCATTATATCAATTATTATTTGGAATAATGGATGCTGACGATAGAGAACAAATGGAAGAAAACATGGTCAAATTATTAGAGAACCAACATAACATAAACAAATTGAGTGAGAAACAAACATCAATAATAGATTCCACAGCAAATATAAGTTAGCACGCGCCGATCAAATAATGCTGACTACGAGTCAGCAATAGCTTCACCGGATGCCGTTGCAACAGAGTTGCAGGCGAAATTGGACACCACCACGCAACAGCGGGGTGATCGTCCGCAGAAGTTGCAAGCTCAGCGTTCTGTCGGCCCGGCCGCCGGCAGCGATGGCTTGGAGTCGGCGTTTAGGTTTATAAAGTTTTAGTTTGGAATCTTCTCGCAGAATGCTCACACGAGCTAATAAAAAGATTATAATTGATAAAGGAATAAAGTGTCTTTGCATAATAACCCGTCTTATTATAATTGGCGCCCAACGGCAAGTGAACATACACGCCTTTAACATTTGTGATCTATGAAACTCCTTGAGCTAACGCCAGGAGTCATAGACAAAAACAAAAAAATAAAACCCAACATTTGTGATCTGTGCAACTCTTCGGCCAACGCCAGCAGCCACTGTGAATAAAACAATAACGAAAATATAAAAGCAGCATTAGCTAGCCGAACACAAAACAAAAAGTGAATAACAAACAAGTAAGAAGGCTCTAGTCGAGACGGCTCGACTACGAGATACCCTGAACCCTGCAAAAAAACTGATACTCTTCTTCTTTACGCACTTGGAGCCGCGCGCTCTGCTAACTGCGCAGTTGCTGCTGTGGCTTGGGGGTGGGTTGGGCTGAACTTTGGACGCTTATAGCTCCATTTCTAGATGAACGATCTTCAAATTTCAGAGTAGATTAAGGATATATAAATCTATCTATGTGCCAAATTGCAAGTCTCTAGTATTTGAAATGCGTTTTTTCCAAATTGTGGGCGAAGGGGGCGTGGCATCCAAAATCTGAAAACTACAAAATCTGTGTATCCATAATATCTATCTAAATATATCTATCTATCTAAATATATATATATAAAGTTAAAGTCTCTAGGTGAAACGGTGTAGTAGTTATACACAAAAAACCTAAAAAATGGAAACGAATTTTCGATTTTTTATCGATAATTTGGAATTGGGGCGAGTTATCGAAAAAACAAAATAAACTCGTATTGCGTAGGTAACATACGAGTGTTCATGTGAAATTTCAGCTCTCTAGCTTTTGTAGTTTCCGAAATCTCGACGTTCATACGGACGGACGGACGGACAGACGGACAGACGGACAGTATATATACTTTATGGGGTCTGCGACGTCTCCTTCTGCCTGTTACATACATTTTCACAAAACCATTATACCCTGAATTCCCATTTTCAATGGGTTCAGGGTATAAAAAGAAAACAAAAAGAAACAAGTAAGAAGGCTCTAGTCGAGACGGCTCGACTACGAGATACCCTGAACCCTGCAAAAAAAGTGATACTCTTCTTCTTTACGCACTTGGAGCCGCGCGCTCTGCTAACTGCGCAGTTGCTGCCGTAGCTTGGGGGTGGGTTGGGCTGAACTTTGGACGCTTATAACTCCATTTCCAGATAGACGATCTTCATGAAATTTTGAGAGTAGATTAGGGATATATGAATCTATCTATGTCTATGCAAGTCTCTAGTATTTGAAATGCGTTTTTTCTAAATTGTGGGCGAAGGGGGAGTGGCATCCAAAATCTGAAAATCACAAAATCTGCGTATCCATAATATCTATCTAAATATATAAAGTTAATGTCTCTAGGTGAAACGGTGTAGTAGTTATACACAAAAAACCTAAAAAATGGAAACGAATTTTCGATTTTTTATCGATAATTTGGAAATGGGATGAGTTATCGAAAAAACAAAATAAACTCGTATTGCGTAGGTAACATATGAGTGTTCATGTGAAATTTCAGCTCTCTAGCTTTTGTAGTTTCAGAAATTTCGACGTTCATACGGACGGACGGACGGACGGACGGACGGACGGACGGACGGACGGACGGACAGACGGACAGGTCTCAATCAACTTATTTTTTTATGCTGATCAAGAATATATATACTTTATAGGGTCTGCGACGTCTCTTTCTGCCTGTTACATACATTTCACAAAACCATTATACCCTGAATTCCCATTTTCAATGGGTTCAGGGTATAAAATCCCCAGCGGACCGCTGAGCGAGTGAAACACAAGAAGTGTAAAATAAAACAGAAACAAAGCGAAAAAAAAAAAAAGAAAAAACCCCAGCGGACCGCTGAGCGAGTACAATAAAAAAAAAAACAAACAAATCAAAACAACGAAGACAGCGTTGGACCATCATATCAGCGTTGGACCATTGTATCGGCCACCACTGCCAAATAAATTTATATAAACGAATTCAAGAATGCATATGTAAGTGAACTGCTCATTTCTCTTTTACGTTATAAAACATTTTTTATGAAAATTAAATACTCTCAAATCAAAAATTCTAAATATAAATAAAACTTATTACTTTAAAATAAAAATATAAATAAATTTAATACTTTTGATAAAAAAAAAAGAAAAAATCGAATTAAATAAAATAAAATTTGAAATAAAATGCAATACTTTTAAATAAAATATCTTGTTGAATAAATTGTTAGTGTCCGAATAAATCATTCTGTCAGTGCCCTCTTTCTTTAGTGAAGAATTTGAATTTCGTTGATATTACTACTAGAGTAAAGCGATTAGGCGAATGCAGGGTAGCAACAGGTCGGACGATAGCAGCGGTGACGAACTTATCTCTTCCTTTTTGCAACACAGACGACAAAAAATGACTGAGGAACAAGTAGCGCAACTCGAACAGCAAGCAGCTACTTTTGAAAACAGAATAAAAGCTCTTACAGAGCAATTTAACAGATTTGTGGGACCGACCGCTCAGAACGAGATCTATGAAGAGATTAAAATTGTCGCGGGTAATAAATGCGACGAACCCTTAGATATAGTTAAGTCAATTCCAGAGTTTGACGGCAAGCAAGAGAATTATGTTTCGTGGAGACAAGCAGCCTGCGCAGCCTATAAGGTTTTTGAACCTTACGATGGCAGCTCGAGGCACTATCAAGCAGTTGCAATAATTCGCAACAAAGTTAGAGGACCAGCAGACGCTGTGCTTGCCTCGTTCAATACTGTACTAAACTTCAAGGCAATTATTGCCAGACTAGACTTCACATACTCTGACAAAACGCCTGTGCATGTGATTCAACAACAATTGAGCACGCTTAGGCAAGGCGATCTATCGTTGCTAAAATACTACGATGAGATCGAGAAAAAGTTAACATTACTAACTAACAAAACTATAATGACACATGACCCTGCTGCAGCGGCTGTCCTGAATAGCAAATTCAGAAATGACGCTCTGCACACCTTCATTTCGGGACTCAGAAAATCAGTGAGGTGGGCCGTTTTTCCGGCGCAACCCAAAGACCTTCCTTCGGCTCTAGCTTTACCTCAAGAAGCTGAATCGAGTAACGAGAGAGGAATTTTTGCAGCTAGTTTTGCAAAATACTCGGAAGAGAAGCCTCAAAAGTCAAATGGCCAAAAGACCCAGAACTGGCGTCAAAGTGGTCAGCAGGAGAATGATGGTTCTTATCAAAAGAAGAACCCTCATTTTCAGACACACTCAAACTCAAACCAACAGAAACCAAGCAGCTCTAAACAGCGCTTCAATTCCCAAAAAGCACAGAACCGCGGACCTGAACCAATGGAAGTCGATTCTTCCTCGCGTTTTAAGCAACCCGTTCAAAGCTATAAAATCTCTCGAAATTATGGGGACCAATCCATGAGAACGCAACGAAACGTAAATCATTTGCCCCAACAAGACAATACTGACGACTACGGGTCCCATTCTCAACATGAGACAGAGGCAGTTGAGGATGAGTTGTCAGAAGCAGAAAACTGCAATTTTTTAGGGGAAACTCCCTGCTCCCGTACATAGAACGTACGATAGCAGGGCGCATCATTAAGCTCTTAATTGATACTGGAGCGTCTAAAAACTATATTAAACCCCTTCCTGAACTGGCACATTGGATGCCAGTCAACAACCCATTCCAGGTTAGGTCACTCCATGGACACACAAAAATCCAACATAAGTATCTTATTCACCTTTTCAAAGTCAAATCCTTTTTCTTCATGCTCGAATCACTAAAAGATTTCGATGGCATCATTGGCCTTGATCTGTTAAAACAAGTCAACGCCCAAATCGACCTAACAAATAATAAAATAGAATATGATCAAGGTATAGAAGAGATCAAATTCACTAACTGTCAAGAAGTGAATCATTTTGAAATCCATGATGCGGATGTGCCTGCCGCGATCAGACCTACTTTCAATCGTATGATTGATAGGATGATTAACGCCTTCGCAGACGTTAACGAAACCTTACCTTACAACATTAACACAGTTGCCACTATCCCAACGGATGGCGAACCGGTGTATTCTAAATTATACCCATACCCAATGGGTGTGTCTGAATTCGTCAACGCAGAGGTTAAACAACTTCTGGCGAATGGCATAATTAGACCATCCAAGTCACCCTACAACAATCCAATATGGGTAGTCGACAAAAAAGGTGTCGACGAAACAGGTCTTAAAAAAAAAAACGTCTGGTGATTGATTTTAGGAAACTAAATCAAAAGACAACCGACGATAAATACCCTATCCCAACTATCTCTAACATATTATCGAATATGGGCGATGCTCAATATTTTACAACACTAGACCTAAAATCGGGCTTTCACCAGATAGAATTGGCAGAGAGGGACAGAGAAAAGACAGCATTCTCTGTAAACAATGGAAAATACGAATTTTGTCGACTTCCATTCGGGCTAAAGAACGCCCCTAGTATATTCCAGAGGGCAATAGACGATGTCCTCAGGGAGCAAATTGGGAAAACGTGCTACGTCTATGTGGATGACGTAATAATTTTCTCACCCAATAAGGAAGACCATGTCAAACACCTTGAATGGGTCTTGAAAAACCTTAGGGATGCTGGCATGAGAGTTTCTCAAGAAAAATCCAAGTTTTTCAAAAAGAGCGTGGAATACTTGGGATTCACAGTATGCAGAGGCGGAATACAAACGTCGGCCGACAAAGTACGGGCCATAAAAGACTTTCAACCGCCAAAAACTTTATTCAATCTTCGATCCTTCTTAGGATTAGCGAGCTATTACAGCTGCTTCATAGCAGGCTTTGCCAACATTGCAAGACCCCTAACGGAAGTTTTGAAAGGCGAAAATGGCAAGATAAGCGCTAATCAGTCGAGGAGGGTAAACATTGAATTAAGTCAAACACAATTAGAAGCCTTTAACAAATTAAAAGAGCTGTTAGCTTCCGAAGATGTGCTGTTAGCATATCCCGATTTTAAAAAACCATTTGACTTGAGAACAGACGCCTCAGGCCAAGGGCTTGGTGCTGTGCTATCTCAGGGCGGACGCCCTATAACCATGATCTCGCGCACATTGCGAGACAACGAGATTAACTTTGCCACAAATGAGAGAGAACTCTTAGCCATTGTGTGGGCACTGAAAAATCTCAGAAATTACTTGTACGGTGTTAAAAACCTTAACATCTACACAGACCACCAGCCGCTAACATTCGCGGTTTCGGACAAAAATCCGAATGCCAAGATAAAGCGCTGGAAGGCTTTTATTGATGACCATAATGCAAACATCATAATAAGCCAGGCAAAGAGAACCTTGTGGCAGACGCTCTGTCTCGCCAGAATATTAACGCTCTGGAGGATTCGGCGGAATCCGATGCCGCTACAATCCACAGCGAAGAGTCTCTGACTTACACAATCGAGACAACAGATAAACCTGTAAACTGCTTCCGTAATCAGATTATACTGGAAGAAAGTACTGTCCCACAACAAAAGACATATATTTTGTTCAAAACAAAGACCCGACATGTCATACAATTTTCCGATCGCAACACACTTACTCAGACTCTACGAGAAGTGGTAAACCCCGAAGTGACCAATGCAATTCATTGTGATCTTCCTATTCTAGCCTTCATTCAACATAACCTAGTGAAGGAATTTCCCTCAACAACTTTTCGACACTGTAAAGGCCTCGTGATAGACATATCAGACGTTACAGAACAAAGGGAAATAGCTATAGCGGAGCACAATCGCGCTCATCGCGCAGCTCAGGAAAATGCCCAACAAATACTTAGGGACTATTTTTTCCCAAAAATGGGTCGTTTAACAACCGAAATAGCAGCAAATTGTCGAATATGCGCTATGAACAAACATGACCGACATCCGATCAGGCAAGAATTAGGGAAAACTCCTATACCTTATACCCAAATACAATAGGTCGATTCATTCGGTGACAAAAAAGAAACCGATAGAAATCATTCACAATATACCTGTAAACGCTGCGGTGCAGATAAGAAACAATCTCACATCAGCACAAGTAAAGTCTCTAGAGCAGCATAACAAGAACAGGGTTCACAAATCATACAAAATAGGTGAGAAAGTATGGGTAAAGTCCAATAAGAGACTAGGAAACAAACTTTCCCCCTTATTCACCGAAGCAGTGGTTGAAGCAGACCTTGGGACAACGGTCCTTATAAAAGGGAGGGTGGTCCATAAGGACAGCCTTAAGTAGACCATTGTTAATAACTTCTTAATTTTTGTATCTTTTATCTTAGGATAACACATATTCTAACATTAGTAGTTGTGACTCTGACTAGAACCGACGCGACCTCAAGACTTGATGACTATACGCACGCGGACTATATACCTATAATAGACGGTGACGTGACGATTTGGGACGAATATGGTTACATAGGACACACGACTAACTTAACGATATACGAGACATACGCCGACGAGACATGGACACTAGTGGACAAACTACCAAAAGACCACATGAGACAGGTACTGAAGACTGACCTACAGCACATAACCACCTTAATCAGCACTCTTAATGTTCACCATAGACAAGCCAGAAGCATAAACCTGATAGGTAGTGCTCTTAAAGCAATAGCAGGAACCCCAGATTTTGATGACTGGGGGCAGTTAAAGTTAAAACAGGGACAACTAATAGATTCAGAAAACAAACAAATTGAGATAAATAATAAAATTCAAGTAAGACTCAACGAAATTTCAAGAACTCTTAATGCAATTCAAAAACCAGATACGGAAGTCGAACACTTTTATACGACTATCCTGGCGAAAAACAGAATGATAATTTCGGATCTAGAAGATTTAGTTCTTTCCATTTCACTCGCAAAAATAAATCTAATCAGCCCACTTATACTTGACAGCATTGACGTAAAAGAGTTAAATGAGCAACTCACCAATGTTAGCGTAACAGACCTACTAGAGGTCTCTAATATTAAGGCTTTCCAAAATTCCCAAATACTATATTTTTTAATTAAATTCCCTAGACCTAAGTTACATTGCAAATATAAATATTTTCCCTGTTCAACGTAATAATATAATAATAGATTTAGAAGAAGGTGACGTGGTGGCCGATTGCGAGAGGAAAACCTTCGCCGTGCGCGACTGCGCCTCTACTGTGAGCACCACCTTCTGCAACCAAATGCAGAAACCAACGTGTGCTCAACAACTGGTCTCAGGTGGCACTGCCCAATGCGCCACACGACATGGGCATATAAAACCCATAGCCGTCGTCGATGAAGGCGTAATAATCATCAATAGCGCCACAATCCATGCAGTGGACAGCACTGGCACTAGCCAACAGGTCACGGGGACCTACTTGGTTACCTTCGACGACCACATCTCTCTGAATGGAACCCTTTACGTCAACCATAAGGGTATTCTGAGAAAAAAGCCAGCAGTTTCGACGTCTGGAATAGTCAACATCACACTATTCCGGGAACACCTGAGCCTCCCGTTTCTGCACGACCTGAGCCTGACCAACCTTCGCCACATCAGCAACCTTAAGGCCGAATTGACATCAAGGTCGTTCGGTTGCATCATTATACTGATTTCTCTGGTGCTCCTCCTAGTCATCGGTTTTAAAACATGTCGACGGAAACCGATCAATGGGAAACCCGAGGACGGGTTTCAACCTACCCAGGGAGGAGTTAGCACGCGCCGATCAAATAATGCTGACAGCGAGTCAGCAATAGCTTCACCGGATGCCGTTGCAACAGAGTTGCAGGCGAAATTGGACACCACCACGCAACAGCGGGGTGATCGTCCGCAGAAGTTGCAAGCTCAGCGTTCTGTCGGCCCGGCCGCCGGCAGCGATGGCTTGGAGTCGGCGATTAGGTTTATAAAGTTTTAGTTTGGAATCTTCTCGCAGAATGCTCACACGAGCTAATAAAAAGATTATAATTGATAAAGGAATAAAGTGTCTTTGCATAATAACCCGTCTTATTATAATTTATACTCAAAAGATCCGTTGAGGACATTAATACCCACTTTAAAGACATGAATATACGTATAGACAACATGACAGAAATACTAAAAGAATCGTATTAATTGTACAAATAATCAATTAATTTCTTCATGATAACTAATCAACTGAATTCCTTGATCGAAGAATGTGACAAAATTCAAACAGGGATAATAAATATGCTAATTGATATTAATCACAGTAGATTAAGTCCAGCTATTTTGAAACCTAACCAATTTGGGGAAGAGATAACCAAAATAAAAGAAAACTTGTCCGAAAATTTAGTCCTACGAGGGAAAAGGACTGGTACAGAATTAAAAGATATCTATCAGTTACTAATAACAAAGGCAACCTTTATAGACAACAAAATAATAGTCAGTGCGAAAATCCCGCTTTTTAGCAGATATCCATCTCACCTATATAAAGTTGTTCCGATACCAGTCCTCAATGACGACCAAATGATAATAGTACATCAAAGAACAGAATACTTAGTGTACAATTTCGAAATAAATTCGTATCACCTAATGGCTGAAGCTACGCTCAACAAATGCAAAATATTGGCAACAAAACAAACGCATCTGTGAAGGTAACTGGCCTTGGGATAATGCCAATGATAACAGTTGCGAAATTTCACCTTTTAAACCAAACAGACCATCGAACTGTGTTTATAAAACGGTAGTCCATTCAAAAGCATATTGGGTTGAACTAGAAGGTAAAACAAGTGGATATTTAAAGTCCCCATAAATGAGAGGATAAGCGTACGATGCAAGGGAGCACAACAAGAACTCATAGAGTTACCAGAACAGGGTGTATTAACTATGAAATCAGATTGCACCGCTCGATCAGGAGATAAAACCATAGTGTCTCATAATAATAACTTACATTCAGAAAGGCACAAAGAAGTTGCAACCTCATACGTAGGAAAAATTATTGATATCCCTAAAATAGTGTGGAGCCCATTAGAGCTAGCAAAAATTAACCACACAAAAGAAATAGAACATTTACAAAAAGCAATACAGCATATGAAGGAAAATCACTTAGAGTTAAACGGGCTCCATTTTCATCATATATCAGGACACACATCAATGATATTAGATATTATAATTGTAATAATATTAGTTATATATGCCATAAGAAAATGTAATGTAAAGAGACGATTAAAAGCTATAGCATTTCCTGGTCCTATATAATTTCGAATATAAAATTTACAAAATATCTGATAACCTGCGCGTTATCAAAAACACAGAAATTAGGCCCCCGGGCAGAATGTTCAAACATGAACACGGAAAATAAAAACATACATATGTATAAGAATAAACATTACGGATAACCTGCGCGTTACCAAATATATAATTAAAATTTCTCAGCCACAAATCTTAGGCCCTTGGCAGTATGTTCAAGCATGAACATGCCTCATAAATAAACATATTAAACAAGTAAGAAGGCTCTAGTCAAGACGGCTCGACTACGAGATACCCTGAACCCTGCAAAAAAATGAATGCTCTTCTTCTTTACGCACTTATAAGCGCGCGCTCTGCTAACTGCGCAGTTGCTGCCGTGGCTTGGGGTGGGTTGGGCTGAACTTTGGACGCTTGTAACTCTATTTCTAGATAAACGATCTTCATGAAATTTCCAGAGTAGATTACGAGTATCTAAATCTATTCATGTGCCAAATTGCAAGTTTCTAGTATTTGAAATGAGTTTTTTTCAAATTGGTGGCGGAGGGGGCATGGCATCCAAAATCTGGAAACTGCAAAATCTGCGTATCAACAATATCTATCTAAATATATAAAGTTGAAAGTCCACCCAAAACGGTGTAGAAGTTATACCCAAAAAACCTAAAAAATGGAAACGAATTTTTGATATTTTTTATCGATAATTTGGAAATGGGACGAGTTATCGAAAAAACAAAATAAACTCGTATTGCGTAGCTAACATACGAGTGTTCATGTGCAATTTCAGCTCTCTAGCTTTTGTAGTTTCCGAAATCTCGACGTTCATACGGACGGACGGACGGACGGACGGACGGACAGACAGACGGACAGACGGACGGACAGACGGACAGGGCTAGATCAACTTATTTTTTTATGCTGATCAAGAATATATATACTTTATGGGGTCTGCGACGTCTCCTTCTGCCTGTTACATACATTTTCACAAAACCATTATACCCTGAATTCCCATTTTCAATGGGTTCAGGGTATAAAAATAGGCAATAGTCGATAACCTGCGCGTTATCTGAAGCCAAGTAATAAACATGTCATACCTTAGCTGCAGCGACCAACGCAGCAAGTAATAAAAATGTAACGCGAGACGTGAGAACGGCTTAGCGATCGAAAAGGGACACTTGACAAACATCTGTGCACTTGTGTGCATGGAATTAATTATAGCCTTCCAGTGCCTGGAAGTATTTTAAGGTATATAAGCACTAGGATTTTAAGAAATAAACAGTTCAATTTTTGAATTCGGTAAATGTGGAGTGTTTCATTTCGACTCTCTAACACACTGTTTTAAAGAAAATATGCGATCTGAAGTAATGCATGTCGTAAGAGAGATAGATTTCTAGTAACATCTTTAACATTAAATCGAAGATATAAATATTCTCATGCAGGTTTAAGCAAGCAATTAAGCAATACCAAATAATCAGATACTCGATGAGTTATGTAAAGATAGAGACAGCACAATGGAAGATGCGTCTATTGTAAAATAAGTAAACTGAAGACCGCACCGTAGCAGAATAGAAGTGGTATGGCGGGGGTTGCATGTGTTAAAGGAACTACACATATGAAAAGTAAAATTATGTGTTGAAGGAACTACACATATGAAAAGTTAGAGTATGTGTTAAAGGAACTACACATATGATCAGATTAATTATGTGTCAAAGGACCTACACATAAGATGAGTTAAATTGTGTAAAAGGAGCTACACATAAGATGAGTTAAATTGTGTCAAAGGAACTACACAATTGATGAGTTAAATTTAGTTAAAGCTACACATAGGATGAGTTAAATTGTGTTAAGGCAACTACACAAATTTGATTAGTTTGAAAATAGAAAACAGAATCTGATTTAAGAGTATCCAATAAAAATACATTGAATATATCCAGAAAGTCTTCTGAAGTATTGACACATTATGTGTGCTTGTCAGGAAGGCCGTGTCGCACTATAAACGAATTTTGACCACTGTACATGTCTGTCACATTATGAGCATAGTTTGCCCACTGTGCTTGCAAGGCGCAACTGCGTAATGAGTTTTGTATATTGTGAAATCGTTCTTAGAATTTGACTACAGCGCAGAATATGACTGGCGCCAAAATACTGTACGAGTGAGGCGACGGCGTTGTTGCGCTGCCGCTGAGTGTAGTCCGGCCTGTGTATTTAAGAGAAGCGTAGATCAATGCGTGATCGGGAAGAAATGCAAAGTCAGTCGCATTCAGACAATTACACGCGCCGGTCGGAATTCACTTCGCTCTAGAAAAGTTTGTGTGCCAACATGACGGACGAGACACCGACAAATAACGACGCTGCTCTCATCAGATCACATTCCTCTACAAGCCGACTTGCATTCAACGGCACTAATCAAGCCACAACGATGTTGTTTGCTGAGTCGTGGCGCTGATATAGAGGTATTTTAGGCACATCTAATGCAACACATCGATCTAGATATGGACATCCAAGATTCTGATGATATTGACAACGCGATCAACAGCTTTATGGATAAGCTGAAACTAGCAGCAGTACATGCATCGTCAAGAAACCAACATACCACTTCAGTATATAGACAGCAACAGCTGGTTAAAGATTCCCTTGAAATGCCGTTTCAAATGACGCTACCTGCTAATCCTGTCACCTTGAATGAAGTAAAGCTTCTTATATCCAAGCTGAAGCCTAAGAAGGCTCTTGGCGAGGACCTCCTAGACAACCGAACTCTGCGACTTCTCACAGATTAAGCTTTACTCCTCCTAGTGCTGATATTTAACGGCATACTGCGAGCCTTCTTCCAGCACTGCGCAAAATTATGGAGAGTCTGATACTCAACAGACTCTTTAACATCGAGGCTGTAACTGATTTCAGTTTGGTTTCCGATTGCAATACGGCACCCCTGAACAGCTACACAGAGTGGTAAGCTTCATACTAGAAGCTCTAGAGAACAATGAGTATGCAGTCGCTGCTTTTCTTGATATAGAACAAGCCTTCGACAGAGTGTGGCACTCTAGGCCTCTTTATAAAGCCAAGCGGCTTCTCACACCACAGCGAGATTATGAAGAGTTTTTTTTTTCGAAGGGCGTACATTCCACGTGAAGGCTGGTGGATGCAAGTGCTCCGCTAAAACCATAGCAGACGCAAGGCAGCATCCTTGGTCCCACCCTTTACTCGATGGTCACTGACTCGGTGAGAGAGACGTGCTAATAGCAACCTACGCTGATGATACCGCCGTGCTCATCAGATGAAGCTGCAATCTACAGGCCACGAGTGCACTCCAGCAGTATCTCCACGCATTCCAGGAATGGACCCAGAAATGGAGTGTTTGCACAAATGCTGGCAAAACTGCGTGTACTTCAAATTAAGAGATTGAGGAAGATCACGGGGGCACCTTGGTACATGAGAAACAGGGATATAGAAAGAGATCTCAAGGTTACTAAAATTGATGACAAAATCCAGGAAGTAGCCAACAAATATCAAGAAAGGTTAAATTCCCATCTAAACAGTCTGACCAGGCGCACTAGGAGAAGACTTAAACGACGAAACAGAGCAAGCATTCGGAATGCATGTAAGCAGCACGACTAAGAGCGCATAGCCGCGCTCAGAGCAAGCATACGAAATGCATATAAGCGGTACAAGAATAAGAGCGCATATAAGCTCGTATGCAGCAGCTCGAAGCCAAGAGCGCTTGCCAGCGGCCCAAGCATACAAAAGCACTCAACAATGCTGCGCTAAGAGCGCATAGCCACGCGCAGAGCCGAATGCTCCCACGCAGTATAGCGTAGGCACGCAATGATACTCGACCGGGCAGAGGCGAAAGCTGATGCGCAGCCGAACGCATGCAAGGACATATAGTGGCTGCGCAGAGCTTAGCGGGCGAGCGCAGCGGCAGCACAGAATCAAAGGGCGCGTCAGTGCAGCGATCACTTATCTTCGAGCCTTGGAGGCTTACGCGCGGATTATTAAATAAGTTTCTAGTGACATCGCAGTGGCACACCGCGGGCGCCACGTGATCCTGCTCCGAGCGCTATACGCCAGAGCTGGATCCACGTGGCAGCCAGTGGGCTGTGTTATTGCCTGTCAGTGTTTATTAGTGATTGTTTGTGTTTTCAGGCATCGCAATGGGACGCCGCGAGTGCCGTGTGATCCTGCTCCGAGCGTTATACGCCTGATCTATGATCTTCCATTGTTAATGGCGCTTGTGTGCAGAGTGGATCGCCAGATCTACCTCCGCCAGCCCTGCCCAGACAGATTTCGACCGACTCGCTGCGGTACTCCTCTCCTGCTCTTGCAATAGCTGCACATTCTCATACTCTGACACCATCTAAATCAGTTGCGCGAGTGATGCAACCTGAGTTCCGGAGCGACGTTCTCGTACGTACTATACAACTCTTGCGCCGCGCTGTACTTCGCCTCTCGCTGACTACGAGCGTGAATCTGATCATCTCAGCGCTCGAAGTACCGTGGCGGCTTTCTTGAACTCTATCCAGGGCACGTCCCTATCCGACTGCCCATCATACCTCATGTCCCACTTCCTCACCTGCTTAACCACGCACCAGGGCGGGTGTGTCTCAAATGATAGTGCGAACATGGACATTCGATGGGCGGTCTTTTGTGCTACCATCAGACCATCCTTGCAACGCTTATAGACCGGACGGACACCCAACCTCGAATCCTGACACTCGCCTGCTTCCATCCTCCTACCTTGGGTCAGCTCCGTCGAGAAATACCGTTTCGTTGAATTTTATTCCTTCGCCGTACTTTCGCTTATTTTCCTCATTTTCTCAACTTTCTTTATTTCCTCTTATTTAATCATAGTTCCTCTTTAATTTTCTTTTATTTATTTTATTTTGTTTTGTATTATTTTGTTCTATTTTATTTTATTGTAATTTATTTCATTATACCCTGAGCCCATTGAAAATGAGAAATCAGGGTATAATGATTTTGTTATAAGTATGTAAGAGAGTTCTCAGTGAGAGTTATCAGACGTGTTTTATTTTTGCTCTGCAAATTTTTCCTATTTTGTCATATTAAATTGATTTTTATTATTGCAAGTGTTGTCATATTCCTGGGCAAGGTTTGATCCGTGATATATTGTGCATTTGGTAAATTGCTTTTTAACTTTTAAGTTTGGTGCAGCTGGTGTCTTGTTTTACTAGCATTATTTTGCATTTTGCTTTTGTGATTCTATTTTCTTTTAGCGCTCTCCCTACTTTACTCTCAAAACTTTTGTTAGTGTGAGTGCTTGTAATTTTGATCTTGCTTACTATTGTTGTTTTTTCCCTTTCTTAATTTCGTGCTGTGCAAGTTTACTCTCTCGCTGTGTACTTGCTCTCTAACGGCTGTTTTTGTCGTTGCACTTGCTCTCTCAATATATTAACATTCTCTCTGTTTTTATTTTCCGTTTTTTTTCTGCACATTTGCATTTCATCCCAGTTGCCAATATGAGTTGTTGCAAAAAATCATGCACATTCAGGCTGGCAAGTGATGCTGCATACTAAGTCTGCAGGTCTTACTGGGCGTGATTATGACAAGATCATGTCCACTGCCAAAATTGGTATTGGTGGCATACGCTGGTCTTGTCCGATCTGTTTGGAAAAACAAATAAATTTTTCCAACATGTATAGTGCTGTGAGGGCTCAATTTTTAAAACTGAGAAAGATCTCTAAGCAGCTATCCAGTGACATGGCTGCTGCTGAAGAGATTTTAAACCATTATAACTTTGAAAGTCTACCTCCAAATTCGGAGACTCCACTGTTATTGGTACCTCCTTCTGTACCAATACCGTCACCGAACTTGCTTGCTCCATCCTCATCCTGTGCTTCTGTTTTGTCCTCTGCGCCTAATTCTCTTGATCCTATACCAGTAGTTTCTGAATCTTCTGTTTCCCCTGTCGTTACTGCTATTGAAACTCAAGTCTATGTTCAAAAATTGGACTCCTCACCAATTATTGCTCAAACTAAGAGTGATAATAAGTAGGCCACTACTGGCATTATCTTATCTGTCGTCTCTCCTCGAAAGCAAGTTTTCTTATCTAGGCTTTCATCGGATACGACATGTGAGGCAGTATCTGCTTTTATTTCAAGCAAGATCTCGGCCAATGGCTATATATCGAAGTTTAGTTTTGCGACTCCGCGAGAAATTGCTTCATTCAAGATCAATGTGCCGCTTGAGTATTTCACAACAATATGTGATCCCAAATTCTGGCCACCTCATGTAGTTGTCCATGAATTTAAACCTAAAAATCGAAACAAATCTCATCCTATTTCCTTACCTTCGGTGCAATCAACATCAAGTATTACACCAAAAAACTAAATATGTTTCATTCTTCTTCTCAGCTTTCACTCATTTACCAAAATGTACGTGGCTTGAAATCTAAACTTAAAAGTCTATACTTGCATAGTTTTAGTGTTCAATATGACATTATTGCCTTCACTATTAACATTCTTAATAGTGAGATTCTTGCAAGTAATTTCACTATTTATAGACTTGATCGTTCGATGCGTAAAGGTGGTGGGGTGTTAATTGCTGTTAAATCCAGTATCCACTCCGAATTATTTACCTTTTCCTATCTTCATGATGTGGAGATTATAGGGGTTAAATTAATGCTCCCATCGAGCTCTTTGTTTATTACATGTTCTTATATCCCTCCCTCTTCTGAAATGCAGGTTTATACTCAACATATACCTGCATTAAAGAAATTTATAAACATGTAACTGATAGAGACTTTCTTCTTGTGTTGGGTGATTTCAATATTCCTAACACTTCTTGTTCCTCAACTTGTAATGCAAATTACTTTATTCCGACAATTGATCACTATCTTTTTGATGAATTGTTTAATCTTTCTATGTTTCAGATGAATTGCATTTCTAACCATCTGAATCGCACGCTTGATCTTGTGTTCATTAATCATGACTCCATCATTAATGTCGTGAGATCAACTCCTTTCTGCTTACCAGAGGATTTGCATCACCCCACTTTAGAGGTTTTATTATCTATTGATAATCCTCCAACTTATTCATCTTTACCTTCTAATTTAAGTCGCTGTTATCGTAAATGCAATTTTGTTTTGCTTAATAAATTAATTAATTCAACTGACTGGTCTCTTCTTTATGAGTCGGTTGATATTAATTTGGCAGCATCGATTTTTTATACTACCTTAAACTCTATTCTGGATGTGTGCGTCCCTCTCTGTCGCATATTGCCCAGTTCAAATAAACCGCCATGGTTTACTAAGACTCTTTCGAATTTAAGAAACATTAAAACTAAATGTTTAAAAAATTTTAAAAGGTCTGGTTCAAGTGTTGACTGGTCTAAATATTCCATTGCCAAGTCAAACTTCAGTCTTTTAAATTCTCGGTGTTATGAGAATTACCTTGTGCGTTGCAAACGACAGTTTGCTCGAGATCCTAAACAATTTTACAAATTTGTAAATTTGAAGCGTAAGTCTTCTGGTTTGCCGTCCTCATTTGTCCTTGGTGCTAAAAAAACTTGGACTGATCAGGATTCCTCCGATCTTTTTGCAGATTGTTTTCAATGTTACTGCAGAATCTCTAGCTACAGCCATTAAGACGCTGAAGTCATCTTTCTCCCCTGGTGCTGACAATATCCCAAGTTGTATCATTAAACAGTGCAGGGTTTCTCTTCAATCACCATTGCTAAAACTGTTTAATTTATCTTTGGAAACTTCTGTGTTCCCTTCAATATGGAATGAGTCTTTCATCATTCCTCTATATAAAAAAGGTGGAAGATCTGATATTTCCAATTACAGAGGTATTGCGAAATTATCTGCTATTCCGAAGCTATTTGAAAAAATTATAACATCAAGCTAGCAACATTTCTGCAAATCGATTATTCAACCATCCCAACATGGTTTTATTCAGAATCGATCAACATCCTCGAATTTACTCGAATTCACTTCACTTGTCAATGATAGTTTTTCTAAAAAAATGCAAATTGATGTTATTTATACTGATTTCAGTAAAACATTTGACAGAGTTAATTATCAGATACTAACTCTGAAGCTTGAACGTTTAGGATTTTCTCCTAAACTTGAGTCCTGGATTTCATCCCATTTGAACGGTAGAACCCAAAGAGTCTTGTTGAGAACAGCTACTTCTAAATTTATCTTTGTTTCGTCTGGTGTTCTTCAAGGTATCCATTTAGGACCATTACTCTTTTCGCTTTTTATAAATGACCTTCCTAGTTGCATCTCTTATTCTACCATATTTATGTATGCGGATGATGTAAAACTTTGTCTTCCATACTCCAGTGCAAATGGACATCTACGACTTCAAGATGACCTTAATACATTTCAATCTTGGTGTGTGGTGAACCAGTTGCACCTAAATTGCTCAAAGTGTATGACTATGACTTTCAGTCGTTCTATTCCTCATATTGTTGACTATAAAATTAGTATCATTTCCTTACAACGCATCTTTACAGTCAAAGATCTTGGTGTTCTCTTTGACAGTAAACTTAATTTCAATCTTCATATTTCTACCATCATAAATGAAGCCAAAAGCGTGCTTGGCTTTATTAAGCGTTGGTCGAAGGAATTTAAAGATCCTTTTATTACCAAATAATTATTTATTTCGCTTGTACGTCCTATCTTGGAGTATTGCTCAGTTGTTTGGTCTCCGCAACATAAACTGTATCAATATCGTATTGAATCAGTCCAAAAACAGTTTCTTCTTTTTGCCCTAAGGGACCTTAACTGGGACAGTAATTTACGATTACCGTCTTACCATAGTAGGCTTCAGCTCATTGATCTTCCATCGTTAATGAATCGCAGAACAATTTTAGGAATTGATTTTTTGCACAAAGTAATTAACGGTAATATTGATTCGTCCTTTTTGTTGATGCGTCTTAATTTCTCGGTTCCGTCCCGAACAACTAGACATTATCGTCCGCTTCATTTACCTATATGCACTACGGATTATTCTTTGCATAGTGCGTTTAATTTTCTGTGTGTTAATTTTAATAAATATTATCACGTATTTTCCTTAGAGCTCTCTCTTCCTAAAATTAAATCGTTGCTTTTAGCACACCTTAGGGAAATCACGCGCAATTCACAGGCATAAGCTACATTATGTTGCTATTGTTGCATGCAGTGACTTCTCAATCCTATTAAATATTCTATATTATAGCTCTTCTTTTAATTTATCTTTCAATATTGTTAATATCTTCCTTGTTTCTTTACCCATTTTTATTTTATTTATTTTAATTTTAATTTTTATTTTTGTTCATTTTTTTATTTTTAATTATTAAATTGAATTATCAAATTGTAATTATATTAATTATATTTAGTCTCTTATAATCTATATGTAATATTTTCATTTAACACTTTCTTTGCATAGTTTCAATAGTTATCACTGACCATATTTGGCTGTGAATTGGGGCATAGCTGGCCGGACCGGCAAATAAAACACCCCCATCGGGTTGGTGATCTATTGTAATAATTGTATTTTTTGTAGGCTATTTTGACTCTCGATTTGTCAATATTTTTAAATAAATAAATAAATAAGCAGGCAGAAGGAGGCGTGGCAGACCCCATAAAGTATATATATATTCTTGATCAAGGTGATGAGCAAAGTTGATATAGCCATGTCCGTCTATCCGTCCGTCCGTCTGTCCGTCCGTCCGTACGAACGTCGAGATTTCGCAAACTACAAAAGATAGAGAGCTGAAATTTTATATGAATACTCGTATGTTAGTTACGCAGTACGAATTTATTGTTTTTCGATAACTCATCCCATTTCAAAATTATCGAAAATTCGTTTCAGTTTTTTACGTTTTTTGAGCATAAATTCTACACCGTTCGAGCTAGAGACTTCAACTTTATATATTTAGATAGATATTATGGATATGCAGATTTTGTAATTTCGGATGCCACGCCTCACTCGCCCACAATTTACAAAAAATGCATTTAAAATAGTAGAGACTTGAAATATGGCAAATAGATACATTTAAATGCTATTAATATGTTCTAAAAGTTTGATAAAGATAGTCCATCTAGAAATGGAGTTATAAGCGTCCAAAGTTCAGCCCAACCCACTTCCAAGCCACGGCAGCAACTGCGCGGTTAGCAGAGCGCGCGCTCATAAGTGCGTAAAGAAGAGAATAACTTTTTTTGCAGGGTTCAGGGTATCTCGTAGTCGAGCCGTCTCGACTAGAGCCTTCTTACTTGTTTTTTTTTTTTTTTTTTTTTTTGTCTGTGGCCTTCGGCGCATCGTTCACTTATTGTTCTCGTTGCACGTTGCGTTTTCAACCGTTTTTCGTTTTCGATCGCAGCGCATCTTCGGCCGTTGCCTGGCACGGTTACAAGTCCCGTTACCGTTCTTTTTCGTTTCTCTCGCGTAACGGCCGCCCACGTGGTGGCTACAGGGTACGCACGGGTATGACCGACTGCGACGAACACTTTCACTTATTGAGTTTTTTTTGCGTATATACATGTGCATACATGTATATGAAAAAAAGGTCTCTTTTCTTTCCCACAAAAAAAAAAAAAAAAAAACTCGACGCTAACTACGCAACTCTATTCCACTAATCTGCCACGCTCATCTAATGCCCTGTGTCCCTGCTCGGGCGCCATTTGTAAGGTTAGAAATTGCTAGCCGGGGTGTAGGCTCAGTCTGCCCAGGGCCCCTTTTAGAGATTACTTATTTTTAGTGAGACACTGGTTAGGGGAAGGGGAGAGATGCGGTTAGCGTAACGCAACTTAGGCAGAGATACCAGCCGATGAACAGCCATGCGTCGCCGCCGGTGTTCGTTCAAAGGCGCAGCGTCTTTTCACGGCTTTTTTGGTTTTGGTCCACCTGGCGAACGGGTCACGGCCACGTTCCAAAACTGCCTGGCCACTTGTTAATATACTACAGAGGCAGAGTCACCGGCCGAGGAACAGCCGGGCGTTGCCGCCAGCGTTCGCTCAAAGGTGCAGTGTCGTTTCACGGCCAGAGGTTTTTGTCCACCTGGCGAATGGGCCTCGGCCATGTTCCGAACTGCCCGGTTAGTTATTAAGGAAGACTACGGGAAGGGGATCGCAGCAAGTCGCACTTGCTGCACTAATTAATATTATGCGCCTCTATCATTGTTAAAGTAACATATAGAAATAAGACTCACGTGGTTTCCTTCTATATTCCAACAGTACTTTATTAATTAATTCTTATAACACTTTCTCGATCTTCAGCCCGGCGCGCTCCGAACAAATCCCAGTGTCATCATCTTCCTCGACGCTGCGCGCGCTGGGTTTACAAATTTAAATTAACAATTTCAATTCAATTAACAATTTTTCCATTTTCCAAAAGATCTTATAAACATTCAATGCCCTTATAAACTAGTCGCCTATTCCTAGCCTGTCAAAGATATTCTTATGAACCTAAAAAATTTTCTGATATACTATAAAAAGTTCTTACATACTAGAAAAATGTCCTTATGAACTACAAACCGGCTCTTACACACTACAAAAGGGCTCCTACATACTACAGAAAACAATCTCACTAGGAAAAGGAAATGAGCCGCCCTACAGGTTCCACTGATGCTCGGTAGACGCCACCAGACCGTCCCTCCGAGCGTTATACGCCAGAGTGAGGCCTGGGCGGCCGTCGTCTGCTGCTCCCGTTATCGCTGACACCCATTTCCTACCAATCCACAGTGGTTCCGCTTGTATGGAAGCGCGGCCAAAAATACTTATAAGATCAGTAGAGTGCTGAAAGTTTTACCAAACCTCTTAAATAGTATTTGTAATTGCAAAAATACTTCAATCAATAAATTCCAATTGTTAAAATGTAATAAATAAATAAACAATAACCATTTAGAAGCTATTTATATACTGAAAAATATTTACACGAGTTGTAATTACCATAACAATTAAAAAATAATACAAAATTTTAAAAACTCTCCTCAAATAAACTATGAACTAAATATAATAACTCTGAATCTTCTTTTTTTTCATTTTTCTCTGCCCAGTTATTACGGACCGTAAAAGTAGGTAGTTAAGTATGTCCGAATTTGTTATTACTCTTGACATTTTGCGGGTATGATTCAGTCTGTATTTTTTAATCTCCATCAAAGCCCCATTTTCCAATTGATAAGAGATATGCATCAGAATCATTTGCGATTGTTTCAACACTAGATTGCAGCTCCATAATGCTCGAGGCTGTGTTATCTAACAAACTTTGAAGCTCGACTTCCGCGAAAGATTCATCCACAGATATTTTGTCAGGGTATCTCTCTTTTTTGGAGCTTAAAATGCATTGATAGCTTGGAAAAAAATCAAATGATATTTTCAATATTTTTTTGTACAACAGTAGTCTGCTATTCCTCTCATCCCGTGGTCCCGGCAGTTACAAATTTTCTTGTAAATGACCCTGGGGGGACTGAGAGTTGTACTCCAGCCAAAGTAACTTCTTTACACCATTATAGGCGAATCCATAAAATATAAAATATCAAATAAATAAGAAGTAAGAAGACTCTAGATGGCTTGACTACGAGATACCCTGAACCCTGTAAAAAAGTGACACTCTTTTTCTTTACGAACGTATGAGCGCGCGCTCTGCCAACCGTGCAGTTGCTGCCGTGGCTTGGGTTGAACTTTGGACGCGTGTAACTTCATTTCTAGATGGATGATCTCCACAAAATTTTTAGAGTAGATTAATAGTATCTAAATGTAACTATTTGCCAAATTGCAAGTCTTTAGTATTTAAAATGCGTTTTTTTTTTTTTTTCAAATTGGGGGCAAATGGGGCGTGGCATCCAAAATCTGAAAATTACAAAATTTGCGTATCCTTAATATCTATCTAAATATATAAAGTTCAAGTATCCAGCTAAAACGGTGTAGAAGTTATGCCCAAAAACATAAAAAATGTAAACGAATTTTCGATTTCTTATCGGTAATTTGGAATTTTCTATTCTAAGAATTACGAATGAAATATGAGTTTGTAGCAGTGAACTTGCTTAGGTTTAGCTAACGATTACAGGTAATTATACTTTGTTCCCAAAGGGAAGAAAGTTTATTGGGTTAGTGCAATGACCGTCTTGCTGTCCGTCCGTCTGTCCGTCTGTCCGTATGAACGCAATATTTTTCGGCGCTATTAGAGCTAAAGACTTGAAATTTTAAACATATACTCATATATGCTCCCGAATTATAAAATGTAAAAATTTTCCCGATCCGCCCACTAGGGGCATGGCAAATCGGAAAGCTCTTCCACCCATAGTCAAGTTATCATACTAGATGATGAGCTAGAGAGTTGCAATTTAGAATGTATACTCTGGGTGACAAACCCAAATTCAAAAAACTATGGCGGATATATCTACGCTCATTAAGGGCGTGGCAAATCGGGAAATACGTATCTTCTACACCGTTAAAGCTAGAAAGCTGAAATTTTGCATGTGAGTTAATTGTTGGGCCCAGCAATCAGCGCTTTATAAGAACTAAGAGCGGCAGTTCGCCAATCCTATTAGCATCTAAGAGAATTTTGTAAAGAGATTGCGCTCTCCTTTTTTAGCGTTCATTCGTTCTCCCACGCAGCGGTCAGTCTGAGCAACCGGCTCGCGTAGATCGAATGTGTGCATATTTACTGTCGCTTGTTAACAAGAAACGTTCTTTTAACATACATATTTACATACATATGCATACTCGCATCTAATAAACAATTAAGACTCGCTAATCAAACTGTGTTTTTAATCCATAGCTATACGAAAAATCTCGATAGCTCAACATTAATGTTATGATTCTAAGAAGATCGATCAAAAAGTTGTATGTCTACGCCCATTGGGGGCGTGGCAAATCGGAATTGAATATGTAGTGATTTTTCAAATTGTGCTATATTTTGAACACTATTAACACTAGAGACTTGAAATTTTGCATGTATACTCGGGTTGACAACCCAAGATCAACAAGCTATGGTAGATATATCTACGCCCACAGGGGGCGTGGCAAACCGCAAAAGATTATATCTCCTACAGTTTAAGAGCTAGAAGCTTGAAAATTGGATGGTTCAGTTACTAATGTCCACCTCATCGATGACCCAAAAATGATTTTTCAGCTTCTTTGGGGGCATATCGAAAAATTTCCTGTGATATTCGCATTTTTGGAATGTAATCAACCAAATTTTGCAGTCATGTTAGCCTCGGCTCTATCTAAGAACTGGTGAAAAATTATGCGTCAACGACCACTGTTAATTAAAAAAATAGAATTTATAAGTTTTCAATTAATAAACAAAAAATTTCCAGCGGTATTCGAACCTAGGTCTTTTGAAAATAACATGCCATCGTTAGCTAAACCTAAATAAATTCACAGCTGATCAGCTGGTCAGCTTGTGACAAAGCAAAACAATACAATCGCACTTCTTGCAATATGTATACACACTTGGATGTGTATACACAAATACAAACATCTGTGTACATACATACATACATATATGCATGCATAGAAAAACTGCTTGCCAAGCAAGCAGCGTGTCAAATCGGAAAAGTTGTTTTAGTTTTAGCTTAAATGCACAATTCATATGCGTATGTCTATAAATTATTATCAATTGGCATTTTATAATAAATATACAAATATAAAAAAAAATTAAAAAATAATAATTTTTGAAAAAAAAAAAGTTGTTTGCGGGATTCGAACTCCCGCACCCAAGTATAGCTTACATAGCGCTTACCATCAACGCCACTGACCTAATATGAGCAGTGTTAACTAAAACCAAATAAGGCATTCCTAGAGCGTCTCTGACAAAACTAAAGTAACCATCGAAAAATTCCCAATTCAGTCACAATTCTTAGAATATTCTGGCATGCAAACTTTTGTATGCATCATAGAAAATTGTGTGTATACTCGTATAGTGTGTACATGTGTAAATCTGTATGTATGTACTTACATATGTATAGGAAAAACGTTTGTTGCTTGCCATGTACGTTTCCTAATTGCCGAAATATTTCGTTAATTAAATGTTTATTAAATAAATAAGATGCATCTATGGGAACAAAGTATATCGCAGTTAGTTGCGCCTAACTGCAACGTTCTTACTTGTTTTTAAAAGACCTGGGTTCAAATTCCTGTAAACTTTTCGTTTATTAATCAAAAACTGTTGCGAAATAACAAAAATAAACAAAAACAACAACAAAAACAAAACAATTAAAGAAGGCTGATAGGGGTGCTAAAAATATAATTATTGAATTTCTAGGTGACTCGTTTTTGGTTTTTGCTAAAGCTGAGAAGAGTGCAAAAGAAATTTTTGAAAGCTAAGATTGAATATATGAGAGAAAAAGTTTGGCATCACAACTTTCATTGAGAAAACAGTTGTTAGCATTCAAATTACAAGGAGATTCCTCATTTTAAATTGTTAATCATTTCTATATATTTGATGATTTAATTACTGAGCTTATTGCATCAGGTGCTAAGATTGATGAAATGGATAAAGTTTCTCATCTTCTTTTGACTCTTTCGTCTAGCTTTGATGGAGTCATCACAGCCATTGAGACATTGTCAGAGAGTAATCTAAGTTTAGGTTTTGTTAAAACACGTCTCCTTGACCATGAAATTAATTTAAGATACAAGTATTAAAGTTTTGCAAGCTGTGAATTATAAAGAAAGTAGAGAAAACAAGTTTTTTTTCAAACATAAAGTTAGTTTCAACAAGTAAGAACGTTGCAGTTAGGCGCAACTAACTGCGAAATATGTACTTTGTTCCCATAGGTGCATCTTATTTATTTAATAAACATTTAATTGACGAAATATTTCGGCAATTAGAAAACGTACATGGCAAGCAACAAACGTTTTTCCTACTATACGAATATACACACTATACGAGTAAACACACAATTTTCTATGTATGCATACAAAAGTTTGCATGCCAGAATATTCTAAGAATTGTGACTGAATTGGGAATTTTTCGATCATTACTTTAGTTTTGTCAGAGACGCTCTAGCAATGCCTTATTTGGTTTTAGTTAACACTGCTCATATTAGGTCAGTGGCGCTGGTGGTAAGCGCTATGTAAGCTATACTTGGGTGCGGGGGTTCAAATCCCGCAAAAAACTTTTTTTTTCAAAAATTATTATTTTTTAATTTTGTTATATTTGTATATTTATTATAAAATGCTTGCTGCCAATTGATAATAATTTATAAACACACGCATATGAATTGTGCATTTAAGCAAAAACTAAAACAACTTTTCCGATTTGCCACGCTGTGTGGCAGCAGTTTTTCTATGCATGCATATATGTATGTATGTGTACACAGATGTTTGTAAGTGTATACACATCCAAAAGTGTATACATATTGCAAGAATTGCGATTCTATTGTTTTGTTTTGTCACAAGCTGCTGATCAGCTGTGACTTTATTTAGGTTTAGCTAACGATTACATGTTGTTTTCAATTTGCCACGCTCCTAGTGGTCGTAGACGCATAATTTTTTGCCAGTTCTTAGAAAGGTCCGAGGCTAACATGCCTGCAAAATTTGGTTGCTTACAATAAAAAAATGGGAAATTACAGGGTATTTTTCGATATGCCACGCCCCCAAAGAGGCTGAAAAATTATTTTTGGGGCATCGATAGAGGAGAACATTAGAGTTACTAACCATCCAATTTTCAAGCTTCTAGCTCTAAAACTGTAGGAGATATAAACTTTTGCGGTTTGCCACGCCCCCTGTGGGCGTAGGTATATCTACCATAGCTTATTAGTCTTGGGTTGTCAACCCGAGTATACATGCAAAATTTCAAGTCTCTAGTGTCAATAGTGTTCAAAATATAGCACAATTTTAAAAATCACTATATATTCAGGTCTGATTTGCCACGCCCCAATGGGCGTAGACATAAAACTTTTTGATCGACCTTTTCCCTTTGGGAACAAAGTATAAAAATAAAATGAAGCAGAGGCAAAAGTGCTTTCATTGTGGAAAGCCCGATCATTTGAAAAAAGATTGCTTTATTTTCAAAAGATCAAATGTCGCTACTAATGTCAATGAAAATAAGCAAGCGCAGGTAGCAACAGCTCAAGCAGATCGTGGCTTTGCCTTTATGATAAGACAAGTAGCAAATGTATCGATTACTAGTGAGGTTTCGTTCATATTAGACTCAGGAGCTTCAGATCACATCATAAAAGATAAGGCAATTCCTTATCTTTCTGATCATGTTATCTTGGCGAATCCTTCAGAAATAGCCGTTGCCAAATGCGTTTTTCAAAGGAGTTGTTCAATTGAGAAGCCAGAGCACTAACATAACATTAGAGGACGTGCTATTTTGCAAGGGATTATGTGCTCTTGTCAGTTCGGAAAATTCAAATTGCTGGAATGGCAGTGGAATTCAATTCTGACGGTGTGAAGGCCACTAAAAATGGTCAAAAGTTATTTGCTGGAGCATGTGAGTATAATGCTCCATTTGTACAATTTAAATTGAATAATACAGCTTATTCATGTAATTCGAATATAACCAAAAATGCAGAGTATCGCTTGTGGCATGAAAGATTGGGTCATATTAGTTATGGAAAATTTCAGGAAATAACAAGTAAGAACATTGCACTTAGGCGTAACTAACTGCGAAATATGTACTTTGTTCCCATAGGTGCATCTTATTTATTTAATAAACATTTAATTAACGAAATATTTCGGCAATTAGAAAACGTACATGGCAAGCAACAAACGTTTTTCCTACACATACATACAGATTTACACATGTACACACTATACGAGTATACACACAATTTTCTATGATGCATACAAAAGTTTGCATGCCAGAATATTCTAAGAATTGTGACTGAATTGGGAATTTTTCGATCAATACTTTAGTTTTGTCAGAGACGCTCTAGCAATGCCTTTTTTGGTTTTAGTTAACGAATGGCAGGTCAGGCCAGTGGCGCTGGTGGTAAGCGCTATGCAAGCTGTACTTAGGTGCGTGGGTTCGAATCCCGCAGAAATCTTTTTTTATACCCTGAGCCCATTGAAAATGGGAAATCAGGGTATAATGGTTTTGTTAAATGTATGTAACAGGCAGAAGGAGGCGTGGCAGACCCCATAAAGTATATATATTCTTGATCAGGGCGACGAGAAAAGTTGATCTAGCCCTGTCCGTCTGTCCGTCCGTCCGTCCGTCCGTCCGTCCATCCGTCCGTATGTATGAACGCGTCGATTTCCGAAGATACAAAAGCTAGAGAGTTCATTCTTTTTGTGTTAGGTTCGTATATTGCACGCGCAGTACGAGTTTGTTTCAGAAATTCGATAACTTGTATATTTGCAAAGTTATCGATAAACGAAATTATCGGGAACCAGTTATAAAATTCTAGCAAATTCATCTTTAGAGTTAGAGTCTCTGAGACTTCTGCATATATATAGATACTAATTTAATACAATTTCGGTTTTTGTCAGATTTTGGATTCCGGTCCCCACTTCACCCCACCACCCCCAAATGTGAAAAAAAAATGTATTTCAAATACTAGAGACATGCAGTTTAGCATATAGATATGAATATCATAATCATAATCTGAAGAAATCAAAACGATTGTCCATCTAGAAACAGAATTATTAATCATCAAAGTTTTCTCATCAAAACCCATGTGGCGCAGCAACAAAGGCAGCGAGACAGCAAGCCGCCTGCATTGCTCACACACATACATGCTTACAAGCGTGTGTGTGTTCGTGTTTTTGCATGTATAGTTTCTTACGCGTAGAGAATCGAAACGAAACATTCTTGGAATATGATTCGTTCGAAGAAGGGCTCAGGGGATTTCGTAGTCGAGCAGTCTCGACTACAGCTTTCTTACTTGTTTTTTCATTTTATTTTATTTTTTTTTTTATTTATTTTTTTTTATTTTAATACAGTTAACTTACAATGTAAAATTATAGGCTAACTTAATTATAGAGTACTGGCTGCTGGGGCCTTTGACTCTCTTGTTGTTTATTCTATACATTGTATATATTATATTTTATATTATATTTTGTTCACAATTTTTGTTAGGGTGAGGAACTTAAGGATAGTATTTATGTTATTTGGTGTTGGATGGGATAGGAGTTGAATTGGGTCGAGATTTTTAAATATTTTATTGTAGGATGTTTTTAGGGATTGACAGTTTTTTAGGATATGGAGTAATGTGATTTCTGTATTATTGCAGAATGGACATGTAGGATTTAATGTTGGGTCGAGGTAGTGTAGGTGGGTGATATTGGTATGGCCAAGTCTCAGTATTGTAATTTTAATTTGTTGGGATCTTGACGTGTTTATTGGGGCTTTGTATTCCTGCGGGTCAAGGGTTTGGTACCAGTTTGATGTGTTGTGTATTGTGTTTCTTGTAAGTGTTTTGAGGGAGTTTTTTAAATATTTGTTTATGTCTTCAAAGTTGTGATTTGGGGTTAGGATGAGTGGAAGATCGGTTGCATCTTTCGCAGCCAGATCGGCTAATTCGTTGCCCTTAATGCCTACATGGCCGGGGATCCAGATGATTTTAAATTTTGGTTGGTATTTGGTGAGGATGTTTCGGATGAAGGATGGATAATAGGATGAGTTGTTGATGTTTACTATTGCGTCTATGGATGAGAGGGAGTCGGTGTATATAGCATATTTTCCGGACTTGTTTTTGAAAATTTGGAGGGCTTCTGAGATCGCGATGATTTCAGCTGAAAAGACCGTTGAGTAAAATGGTAATAAGCCTGATTTTATTACGTTGTGTTCGTTGGTTATGGTGTAAGATGTAATTTTGTTTATTTGGGAGCCGTCTGTGAATATGGTTTTGTATTTTTTGTTGTCGTCAAGGATTTGTTTAAATAATTTGTTGTATATGAGGGGGGGAGTTGAGGTTTTTAAATACTTTCTGAGAGAGGAATCCGTTAATAGAGTGTTTAGGTGCCATGGTGGGGTATGTATTATTGGGTTTCTGGGATAATGTTTGTGTGGGATGTCGAAGACTTTGGCAGTGCTGATGATTCTATCTATTGTTGATTGGTATTTAACTTTCTTATAGTGTTTATAGTTTTTTATTATGTTTTTGATTGGGGAGTTATGTGAGTTTAATAGTGATTTGCTGAGTTTAGCTGTGGCAATTTGATTTCGTATGTGTAGTGGGGGTATCTGGGCTTCGTGAAGCATATTGTTGACAGGGGTGGTTCTGAAGGCACCGAGTTATATTCTTATTGCAGAATTAGTGATTGAATTAAGGGGTCGGATGGTAGATTGAGGGGCAGGTCCAAACAGTGGGAGGAAGTAGTCAATTTTTGATATTAATATTGCTTTGGTGATGTTAATTAGTGGGGAGGTGTGGCAGTTGAATTTGTGGTTTGATAGGCATTTTACAATTTGGATCTTTTTTTCTAATGAGGCTTTTAGGGATTTTATGTGGTCGTGGAAGTTGTATTTGTTGTTGATGTGAATGCCTAAGAGTTTCAAGCAGTTAACATTTGTTAACTGATAGTTAGTTGTGAGGATGTGGCATGAGCAGTTGTGTTTGCGACAGATGTGTAGGTGTTTGCATTTTGTAGGGGATAATTGCGCTCCAGAGTAATCGCACCATTCTGATATTTGGAAGAATAGTGTGGTTAGGTCTATGTTTTGGTTTTTGGTGTTAGCGACATTTATGAAAAGATTAAAGTCGTCAGCATATGCGCTTAATTGGATGTTTTTGTGAAGGGATATGATTGAGTTGAGTTGGTTGAAAGCGATGGTGAAGAGGATAACTGAGAGGGGAGAGCCTTGTGGGATACCATTATGTAAAGGGCGTGACATTGAATAGTTGTTTCCTATTTTTGCTATTATTTTTCTTTTTGTCATAAAGTTTTTTACGTAGCTGAAGATATTGGGTCCTATGTTCCATGTTTTGAGTTGGTCGAGTATCGTGTGCAGTCCAATTCTGTCAAATGCTTTTGTAAAGTCAAGGGAGACGATTGATGCGTGTTTTTTTTTTTTTTTTGAGAGCGTTCTACATATGAGATGGTCTAGAAAAAGTAGACTATCTATAGTAGATTTGCCTTTTTTGAAACCGACTTGACTGTTGTGTATAAGTTTGCTGTTGTTGACAAACCACCACAGTCTTTTTGCAACGATTTTATCAAGGACTTTAGACAAGCAGGGGTTTAATGAAATTGGGCGGTAGGAGTTTAATTCGGATTTTGGTGAGGATGGTTTAAGTATTGGGATAATTATGCTAGTCTTGTATGATTGTGGGATAAAATTTTTAAGGATTAAATTTTGAAGGTGAATTATGCGGGTCTTGGTTTTATTGTCTATGTTTTTTATCATAGCATAGTTGATTCTGTCTTGGCCAGGTGTTTTGCCAGTTAGAGATTTGATTGCTGCGTTGAATTCTAATATTGAAATATCATTTTCTATGGCTAATGCTTTTTTGTTAACTGTGGGTGTGGGCTGTAATGATAGTGAAGCGCGTTTAGCAGAAGAACAGGTTGTAGGGAAGTTGTCGTCGTTGGCTGCGTCTGACCAGTTTTTGCAAAAAATGTTTGCGATTTCCGATTTTTCGGAGGTGTGCTGGGATGAGATTGGGTTGAGGATGCAGTGGATGTTTTTGGTGGGATTGAGGCCGCAAAAGCGCCGAATGTTGTGCCATATTTTTTGAGATGGTGTTTGTGGATTGATTTGTGCAGTAAAGGTGTTTGTGCTTGCTATTTTTGCTGCTTTTAGCGTGCGTCGAAATATGGCATTGTCATATTTATATTTAATTATGTTTTCTGTGCTAATGTTGCGTTTTAGTTTTCTCCACGATCGTACCTTGTTGTAACGTAGCAGTTGGAGTTGGTTGTTCCACCAGGGAACGTTTTGTTGGGGGTTTTGGAGGGATGATTGGGGGATTGCAAAGTGTGCTGCGGTGCGAATGATTTTTTGAATGTTGGCTGTTTCTTTATTTATATTGTTACTGCTTGGAATAGTTTCAGCTAGTTTTTGAGTATATTTTGAAAATAGAGGCCAGTCGGCGCTGTCGGTTTTGAATCGTGGTTTGTAATTGCGTCTGTCGGTGGGGTTTGCCGAGAATATTTTAATAATTATGGGCGCGTGGTCGCTGCCGTGGAGGTCTTCTGACACTTCCCAGCCGCTTTCGAGTATTAGTTCGGGGGAGCAGAGGGTGAGGTCTAGGTGGGTGAGTGAGTTGTGTGTACTGAGGTGTGTTGGGATGCCGTCATTGAGAAGGATAAGGTTGGAGGAAGTTATGAAGTTGGCTAGCGTTTTGCCTCTTTTGTTGTTGGTTTTTGAACCCCACATTTGGTGCCAGCTGTTGAAGTCACCAGTTATTATTATTGGCTTATTTGTGTTTTGGTGGAAAAGTTCAAGTTGGGAAGTGGTAAAATTTGTTTGGGGCGGTATATAACATGAGATTATTTTGAATGGGATTTTGGATAGGATTTCAACTTCGATAGAGTCAAAGTCTTGGTTAAGTGGGATTACTTTGTGTTCTAGACTATTGTGAATAAGTAGAGCCACGCCGCCGGAAGCGATCGTGGATGAGTTCTTGGTGTAGATGGAGTAGTTGATTGGGGTAGGGATTGTTGAGGTGGTTTTAAAATGAGTTTCTTGAAGGCTTAATATTTGTGGGGAGAACTTTTTGATTAATAATTGTAACTGATCGTAGTTGTTAAGGTAGCCGTGACAGTTCCATTGTATTATCTTAATCATAGCTTAAGGGTAAGATTTTTTTTTTTTTTTTTTTTTCGTATTCTTTGTTTTGTTTGAGAGATCAGTATGGATATTTTTGTAGTTTTTTTTTTTTTTTTTTTTTTTGTTTTTTTTTTTTATTCTACGTTGTCTTCAGTGATCATGTCAGAATCGCTATCTATACTGGTTGAATTGTGTATAGACTTAATGCTGATTGTTGTAGTTTTTTTTGGGTTTTTTTTTGGGTTTGAGTGTAGTTGCTAGTGTTGGATTATTGTTGTTTTTTTTGAAATATTCTAATTCTAGATCCGTTGATTATTTGGGGGCTGAATTGAGGTGATGTGTTTATTTTTGTGGCTTGAGTTTTTGTTGATGTTGAGGCGCTTAAGTTGACGTCTTCTTCGTATTGTACGAGTTTTCTTTGGGGTTGCTGCGCATGGTTTTGTTGAGGTGGTGATTTAGCTGTTGCGGCGTAGGATGATTGTGGGAATCTGTGTCTTTCGTTGTATATTTGTAGAGCTTCTTTAATTGTTGTCTTTTCAATTGTGCGTATGGCTTGAATTTCTTTATTTTTAATAAAGGTGGGGCATTTGGGGTCGAAAATGCTGTGCTGATGGTTAGTCAGATTGCTCTCTTTGCAGTTTATACAGGTTTTGCTATTGGTGCATTTCTCTTCTTCTGTTTGCTTGTGATCAGTGGTTCCGCAGTCTAGGCACATTTTTTCGCTTTTACAAAATTTAGTTGGGTGTCCAATTCGACCGCAATTGCGGCATCGGTAGGGTAGTGGAATGTACGGGCGTATGTTGACTTTTTGATAACCAATTTTAATATCTGTTGGTAGGTCAATTGTGCCTAATGTGAGAATAATTAAACCGGTTTCTTGCAGTTTATCTTGTTGTCGTTTTAGTATTTTTTTTACTTCAATAACTTTGTCTTGTTTGAGTTCTTGCAGTATTACTTCTTCTTGAACTTCGCGGAGATTGTTACAATATATGACACCTTTTGAATGGTTTCGTGTATTGTGTTCAGACACTGTTGTTGTATTGTCTAATGCGATGAGTTGTATGAGTTTCAAAGCTTGTGACATTGATTTTGTTTTAATTTCGTACGATCCGTTTGCTAAGAGTTTGCACTCTTCCACTTCACCACTGCACAGGTTGTCTATAGTTTTTTTAATTTGAAAAGGAGAATAATTTGCAAGTGTTTTGTCTACGTCGGTGCGTTTCATTACTAAATATTTGGGTCCGGTACATGGATTAGTTAGAGTTTTTGTTTTGTCGATTCTGAATTGTAGGGTATTTGACCTGCTATGCAGGTCTGGCGGTTCTCGCATGCTGCAGTTGTTGTTGTAATTTTAGTTAGGTTGTTGTTTTTTCCGTTATAAAGTAAGATGTTAGGTTGTTGTTTTTTCCCGTTATACAGTAAGATGTTTCGCACTGTGATTTTGTTTTTGTAAGTTTTTTGTGTTTTGTTTTGATTTGTTCGTTTTACAAGTTAAGTGAGATAAGCGTGGACACGTCTGCTCTGCTTAACTGATTAAATCGCTCTGTGTTTTTTCATATTTTTATACTTTGTTTCCGAAGGGGAAAAAGTATATTGGGTTTGTGCAATGTCCGTCTTGCTGCCCGTCCGTCTGTCCGTCTATTCGTATGATCGCAATATTTTTCGGCGCTATTAGAGCTAGAGACTTGAAATTTTAAACATATACTCATATATGCTCCCGAATTATAAAGTGTTAAAATTTTCCCGATCCGCCCACCAGGGGCGTGGCAAATCGGAAAACTCTTCCGCCCATAGTTAAGTTATCATACTAGATGATGAGCTAGAGAGTTGCAATTTGAAATGTATACTCTGGGTGACAACCCAAGTTCAAAAAGCTATGGCGGATATATCTACGCCCATTGGGGGCGTGGCAAATCGGACCTGAATATATAGAGATTTTTCAAATTGTGCTATATTTTGAACACTATTGACACTAGAGACTTGAAATTGTGCATGTATACTCGGGCTGACAACCCAAGATCAATAAGCTATGGTAAATATATCTACGTCCACAGGGGGCGTGGCAAACCGTAAAAGACTATATCTCCTACAGTTTAAGAGCTAAAAGCTTGAAAATTGGATGGTTGAGTTACTAATGTTCTCCTCTATCGATGCCCCAAAAATAATTTTTCAGCCTTTTTGGGGGGTGGCATATCGAAAAATACCCTGTAATTTTCCCATTTTTTGAATGTAAGCAACCAAATCTTGCAGGCATGTTAGCCTCGGCCCTTTCTAAGAACTGGCAAAAAATTATGCGTCTACGCCCACTGGGGGCGTGGCAAATCGGCAAAGAAGTTTGTTGTGGCCAACTGCATAATTCATGCATATAATAGCTTAGTAGCAATTGCTATGATGGCAGAAAGCATTTTAACATAAATATAATAATTTTAATGAATTTAAAAAATAAAATTTATAAGTTTTCGATTAATAAACAACAAATTTCCAGCGGTCTTCGAACCTAGGTCTTTTGAAAACAACATGTAATCGTTAGCTAAACCTAAATAAATTCACAGCTGATCAGCTGATCAGCTTGTGACAAAACAAAACAATACAATCGTACTTCTTGCAATATGTATACGCACTTGGATGTGTATACACAAATACAAACATCTGTGTACATACATACATACATATATGCATGCATAGAACAACTGCTTGCCAAGCAAGCAGCGTGGCAAATCGGAAAAGTTGTTTTATTTTTTATTTAATTTGTAATATGTTGACAAATCGAGAGTCAAACTAAAGAAAATTAAAATTATATAAACATAAAGCCTAAACAGAAGTACAAAACATTTAAAATAACAATAGTGTCACCAACCCGATGGAGGTGTTTTATTTGCCAAACCGGCCAGCTATGCCCCAATTCACAGCCTAAAATGGTCAGTGACACTATTGAAACTAAGAAAAATAGAATGTGTTAATTGAAAACTTTAATTAGAGGTATAGGTTCTCTGGTATGATATTAACGAAACAATTTCTAATAATTCTTAAAATACAAATTATTAGTGAGAAAAGAAAATTAATAAAAATACAAAATTAGAGATGAAGAAAGAAAATAAAGATAGGAATAGAAAACATAAAAGTCAGCAGAAACCAAACTCAACTCAGGGCTTTTCGAGTAACTACTTTAAGATGAGCTGTAAGTATAGATTTTATTAGAGGAAGAGAGAGCTCTGAGGAAAATACGTGATAATATTTATTATAATTAGCACATAAGACATGAAAAGCGTAATGTAATGAATAATCTGTGGTGCACTGTGGTAATTGTAAGGGGCGATAGTTCCTGGTAATTCGGGAAGGAACAGAAAAACGGAGCCGCATTAACAAGCTGGGCGAGTTAATGTTACCAATGATTAAGTTGTGTAGGAATGTAATACCTAAAATTGTCCTACGATTAACTAATGATGGCAGGTCAATAAGTAGAAGCCTACTATAATATGAAGGTAATCGCAAATTGTTGTCCAATTTAGATCCCTTAAAGCAAAAAGTAGAAACTGTTTCTGGACCGATTCAATGCGATCCTGATACAGTTTATATTGCGGAGACCAAATAACTGAACAATATTCTAAGATAGGGCGCACAAGTGAAATAAATAAATGCTTCGTAATAAAAGGATCTTTAAATTCCTTAGACCCTCGTTTAATAAAGCCAAGTACACATTTAGCTTCATTTGTGATGGTGGAAATATGCAGATTGAAATTAAGTTTAGTGTCAAAGAGAACGCCAAGATCTTTGATGGTAAAAATGCGTTTTAAGGAAATATTATTAATATTATAGTCAACAATGTGTGGAGTAGTTCGACAGAAGGTCATAGTCATACACTTAGAGTAATTTAAGTGCAATTGATTAACCTCACACCAACATTGATATGCATTTAGGTCATCTTGAAGGTGTGCATGCTCAAGTAGACTATAATATGAGAGGCAAAGTTTTACATCGTCTGCATACATAAATATAGTTGAATGAGAAATACAACTTGGCAGGTTATTTATAAACAGAGAAAAGAGTAAAGGTCCTAAATGACTACCTTGAGGAACACCCGACGTAACATAGATTAGTTTAGAAATTGATGATCTCAGCAAAACTCTCTGAGTTCTATCCTTTAAGTAGGATGAAATCCACGATAAAAGTTTATGGGAAAATCCTAAGCGATCCAACTTTAAAATTAACAAGTGATGGTGAACTGAATCAAATGCTTTACTGAAGTCAGTATAAATAACATCAGTTTGCATTCTATTCGAAAAACTGTCGTTTACTAGGGAAGTAAATTCTAATAGATTCGTAGCGGTAGATCGATTTTGAAAAAACCCATGTTGATGAATAATCGATTTACAAAAGTGTTGTAAGGATGAGGTTATTACTTTTTCAAATAACTTCGGAATTGTAGATAATTTCGCAATACCTCTATAATTGGAAATGTCAGATCTTCCGCCTTTTTTATGTAACGGAATAATAAAAGACTCTTTCCAACTTAAAGGGAAAACCGAGGTATCCAAAGACAAATTAAATAATTTTAATAATGGTGACAGAAGAGCAGCACTACACTCTTTAATCACACAACTTGGAATATTATCAGCATCAGGAGAGAACGATGATTTCAGTGTCCTAATGGCTGCAACCAAGCAATCTGTTGAAATCTTAGGAATATTAACTGAATAATCAACGAAAGAATAAGTAGAAAAATTTTGCAAAAAGAACAGAAGACCCTTATCTTCACAAGATTTTTCCAAACCAAAGAAAAATGAGGTTGGCAAACCAGAAGATTTACGCTTAGAATTTACAAAAGTGTAAAATTGTTTCGGATCACGAGAAAACTGGCGTTTGACACATATAAGATAATTCTCATAGCAGCGAGAATTTAAGATATTAAAGTTAGACTTGGCTATAGAATATTTAGCCCAATGAACAGCCGAACCAGACTTTTTAAAATTTTTTAAATATTTTGATTTAATATTTCTTAAATTAGAAAGCGTCTTAGAAAACCTGGGCGGCTTATTCAGAACAGGCGAATTACTACTGAGGGGAACACATACATCAATAATAGAATATAGAGTTGAGTAGAAAAGGGATGTTGCTAGATTAACATCAACCGACTCATATAAACTTGACCAGCTTGATCAGCTGAACTAATCAATTCGTTTAGCAAGACAAAATTGCATTTGCGAAAGCAACGTCTACGATTTGAAGGTGCTTCTGATACAGGTATTGGATTCCTAACAGATAAAGAAACCTCTAAAGTGGGATGATAAATATCCTCTGGTAAACAAAAAGGATTTGAACTCGATACATTAATGATGGAATCATTATTTGTGAACACAAGAACAAGCGAGCGATTCTGATGATTAGAAATAGAGTTCATCTGAAGCAAGGACAGGTTGAACAATTCATCAAAAAAATAGTGATCAAGTGTCGGAATAAGGTAGTTTACATTACAAGGTAAAGACCATGAAGTATTGGGAATATTAAAATCACCCAACACAAGAAACAAGTCATTATCATTAGTATATCCATAAATTTCTTTAATACAAGTTATGTGATGCTCATAAACTTGTAAATCAGAAGAAGGAGGAATATATGAACATGTAATAAATAATGAACACGATGGGAGAGTTAATTTAACACTAATAATCTCCACATCATGAAGGGAGGAAAATATAAACAATTCCGAGAGGATACTGGACTTAACAGCGATTAAAACTCCACCTCCTTTACGGTTTAAGCGATCAAGTCTATAAATAGTGTAATTACTAGACAGAATTTCACTATTATGAATACTATGACTTAACCACATTTCTGTTAAAGCAATGAGATCAAATGAAGAACTGAAACTATTAAGGAATATGCTTTTAAGCTTAGAGTTTATACCCCGAACATTTTGGTAGATTAGGGACAATTGAGAAAAGTCTAATTTATTTCTTAGTTTTTTGGTGCAGTTTTTGATGAAGATTGCACCGAAGGTATTTTCAACGCTACAGGAGTTGATCTATTACGATTCTTCGGTTTGAATTCATGCACAACCATATGTGGAGGCCAAAATTTGGGATCACATATAGTTGTGAAATATTCAACCGGTACATTTAACTTAAATGAAGAAATTTCACGAGGAGTCGAGAAATGAAACTTCGATATGGAAACAGAAACATTCATGAGGCCTTAGAGCCAATGTATGAAGATATTGCTTCACATGTTGTTTCCGCCGAAAGCCTAGATAAAAAAACTTGCTTTCGAGGAGCTACAACGCATAAAGTGGGAACAGTAATATTCGAATTGGTTACCGTATTACCATTCTCTGTATGAACAACACTTGGAAGAGGATCCAAGTTTTGAACAGGGACAAGAGATTCAGAAACTCCATCAACTGTTAATGCAGTAGCCTCCGGACCAGGCGAGGGAACACAAATCGAGCGAGGGAATGAAGACAGAACAGAAACACAAGGTGAGGGAGAAGCAAGCGAGTTGGGGGACGATGTTAGTACAGGAGGAGGTACTAACAAAGACGGATACTCAGCTTCAGATTGAGGGTCACCAAAGTTAAAATTGACTAATAAATCTTCAGCAGCTACCAAGTCACTGGATAGCTGCTTAGAAATTTTATTCAATTTAAAAAATTGAACCCTCACAGCATTAAGCATTATACATCTTGGAAAAATTAATTTGTTTTTCCAAGCATGTCGGACAAGACCAACGTAAGCCACCAATACCAATTTTAGCAGTGGACATAATCTTATCGTAGTCTCGCCCAGTAAGTCCAGCACATTTAGTGTGCATAAGATTTTCACAAAGCTAACAATTAATAAATTGGGCCTGTGCTGAATCAGTTGCTTGTCTAACAGTGCAAGCTTTTTTGCAGCAGCTCATATTCGCAATTGGGGTTCAAAAGAAATCAGTTGGAAAAAAACAAATAGTGATAATGTTGCGAGAGCTAGTCACAACAACAAACAATGGCTAAAGCGCAAAAGCAAAAACAAAAATAAACCGTACGAAAGAGCAACAGTTTAAATTTGAGAGCAAAACTTACCCAAGTAAGCGAGAGCACTTATGCATACACTTACACAGTCAAGTGTAAAAATAAGAAGAGATGGGGAGCGCGAAAAACAACAAGAGACGCTAAAGCAAAAATGAAATTGCGTCACTGCACCAAACTGCAATTCAGTAACAAAAACGAAACACAGTGAACCACGGATCAAACTATACAAAGAACAGCAGCAAAGAACTTTGCAATATAAAACAAGTAAGAAGGCTCTAGTCGAGACGGCTCGACTACGAGATACCCTGAACCCTGCAAAAAAAGTGATACCCTTCCTCTTTACGCTCTACTTATGAGCGCGCTCTCTGCTAACTGCGCAGTTGCTGCCGCGGCTTGGGGGTGGGTTGGGCTGAACTTTGGACGCTTATAACTCCATTTCTAGATGCATGATCTTCATGAAATTTTAAAAGTAGATTTAGATTATCTATATCTAACTATTTGCCAAATTGCAAGTCTCTAGTATTTTAAATGAAAATTGTGAGCGAGGGGGGCGTGGCATCAAAAATCTGAAAACTTCAAAATCTGTGTATCCATAATATCTATCTAAATATATAAAGTTAAAGTCTCTAGGTGAAACTAGGTGAAAATAATTTGGAAATGGGACGAGTTATCGAAAAAACAAAATAAACTCGTATTGCGTAGGTAACATACGAGTGTTCATGTGAAATTTCAGCTCTCTAGCTTTTGTAGTTTCCGAAATCTCGACGTTCATACGGACGGACGGACGGACTGACGGACGGACGGACGGACGGACGGACAGACGGACAGGGCTAGATCAACTTATTTTTCGATGCTGATCAAGAATATATATACTTTATGGGGTCTGCGACGTCTCCTTCTGCCTGTTACATACATTTTCACAAAACCATTATACCCTGAATTCCCATTTTCAATGGGTTCAGGGTATAATAAAAACAGACCGCAACTGTGTGAAATTTAAATAAAATAAGTAATCAAATACAAAAATAAAACGGAGCGCAAAAAAACACGTCTAACTCATTCAACTGAGAACTCTCTGCTTTAGCTTAAATGCACAATAAATTATTATCAATTGGCAGAATGCATTTTATAATAAATATACATATATAAAAAAAAAAAAATTAAGAAATAATCATTTTTGAAAAAAAAAAGTTGTTTGCGGGATTCGAACTCCCGCACCCAAGTATAGCTTACATAGCGCTTACCATCAGCGCCACTGACCTAATATGAGCAGTGTTAACTAAAACCAAATAAGGCATTGCTAGAGCGTCTCTGACAAAACTAAAGTACCGATCGAAAAATTCCCAATTCAGTCACAATTCTTAGAATATTCTGGCAACTTTTGTATGCATACATAGAAAATTGTGTGTATACTCGTATAGTGTGTACATGTGTAAATCTGTATGTATGTGTAGGAAAAACGTTTGTTGCTTGCCATGTATGTTTTCTAATTGCCGAAATATTTCGTTAATTAAATGTTTATTAAATAAATAAGATGCACCTATGGGAACAAAGTATATCGCAGTTAGTTGCGCCTAACTGCAACGTTCTTACTTGTTTATATTTGTATATTTATTATAAAATGGTTGCAGCCAATTGATAATAATTTATAAACATACGCATATGAATTGTGCATTTAAGCAAAAACTAAAACAACTTTTCCGATTTGCCACGCTGTGCGGCAAGCAGTTTTTCTATGCATGCTACGCCCCCAATGGGCGTAGATATATCCGCCATAGCTTTTTGAGCTTGGGTTGTCACCCCGAGTATACATTCCAAATTGCAACTCCTATCTCATCATCTAGTATGATAACTTGACTATGGGCGGAAGAGTTTCCCGATTTGCCACGCCCCTAGTGGGCGGATCGGGAAAATTTTTACACTTTATAATTCGGTAGCATATATGAGTATATGTTTAAAATTTCAAGTCTCTAGTGTCAATAGTGTTCAAAATATAGCACAATTTTAAAAATCAGCTTTCTAGCTTTAACGGTGTAGAAGATACGTATTTCCCGATTTGCCACGTCCCCAATGGTCGTAGATATATCCGCCATAGCTTTTTGAACTTGGGTTGTCACCCAGAGTATACATTCCAAATTGCAACTCTCTATCTCATTATCTAGTATGATAACTTGACTATGGGCGGAAGAGTTTTCCGATTTGCCACACCCCTAGTGGGCGGATCGGGAAAATTTTTACACTTTATAATTCGGGAGCATATATGAGTATATGTTTAAAATTTCAAGTCTCTAGCTCTAATAGCGCCGAAAAATATTGCGTTCATACGGACAGACGGACAGACGGACGGGCAGTGTTAGAGAGTCGAAATGAAACACTCCACATTTACCGAATTCAAAAATTGAACTCTTCTCTTTGTGAGAACAAAAATTGAACTGTTTATTCCTTAAAATCCCAGTGCTTATATACCTTAAAATACTTCCAGGCACTGGAAGGCTATAATTAATTCCATGCACACAAGTGCACAGATGTTTGTCAAGTGTCCCTTTTCGATCGCTAAGCCGTTCTCACGTCTCGCGTTACATTTTTATTACTTGCTGCGTTGGTCGCTGCAGATAAGGGATGACATGTTTATTACTTGGCTTCAGATAACGCGCAGGTTATCGACTATTGCCTATTTTTTAATATGTTTATATAAGTGGCATGTTCATGCTTGAACATACTGCCAGGGGCCTAAGACTTGTGGCTGAGAAATTTTAATTATATATTTGGTAACGCGCAGGTTATCCGTAATGTTTATTCTTATACATATGTATGTTTTTATTTTCCGTGTTCATGTTTGAACATTCTGCCCGGGGGCCTAATTTCTGTGTTTTTGATAACGCGCAGGTTATCAGATATTTTGTAAATTTTATATTCGAAATTATATAGGACCAGGAAATGCTATAGCTTTTAATCGTCTCTTTACATTACATTTTCTTATGGCATATATAACTAATATTATTACAATTATAATATCTAATATCATTGATGTGTGTCCTGATATATGATGAAAATGGAGCCCGTTTAACTCTAAGTGACTTTCCTTCATATGCTGTATTGCTATTTGTAAATTTTCTATCTCTTTTCTGTGGTTAATTTTTGCTAGTTCTAATGGGCTCCACACTATTTTTGGGATCTCAACTATTTTTCCTACGTATGAGGTTGCAACTTCTTCGTATCTCTCTGAGTGGATGTTATTATTATGAGCAGTTACTTTTACTCCCAACATTTGACAGAGTAATGCTAACAATATCATAGCCATCAATACGCTTAGTCTTGATCCTCCCCGCCCCCTAGTGGTTTGTTTCGTGCTTGTTTGTTCTGAGTCTTCATTTTTTAATTTACACTGTGGGCATATTTTGTTGATAGGTCGTGTAACCGACCCTTCTTGTGATTTAATTTTTACGACTTTTGCTTTATTATCTTGGCCTTTGTGAACTTCTTTTATTATTCGTATTGGCCGTCTAACTGGTTGACAATTTTCATCCTTTATTTGCTTTATTTGCCCTTCTTTTGATTTGGGCATCTCTTTCTTTTTGCTTCTTTTTGTTTCTTTTGTTGATTTACCTTTAAATTTTGTAAAACCTGATATAATACATCCAAACTTTGTATTTTGCCCGAGTAATCCATCTATTTTTACTAATCCATTTTTTAGTACATGTGCGTATAAGTTTGCGCCTATTATCATGTCTACTCGACCTGGCTTATGAAATTGGGGATCAGCTAAACTGTAACTGTGCCATTTAGCTGTATCTACATTTACTTTATCTACTGGGAGGGCTTTCATTAATTTTGATACTATGATGGCCTCAACCTTTAGCTGCTCTTTTTTTGATTCTGTTGTTTTTATATCTAGCTTCACTTTGTATTTCGACCTACAAGTGTTTTCTGCAGATATTCCACTTATTTCTGTCTCATTTCTGATTCGGGGTAAATTCAACCACTGTGCGGCCTCCGCAGATATAATTGTTTTTTGAGACCCGCTATCTATCAATGCTCTTAACTCAATATAGTTCTCCTTGCTTGTTTTTACTTTGACTATTGCAGTGGCTAATAAGGCCTTTTCATTTGCCATTACTGTATTTACCCTGTCTTTATCTATATTTAAATGTAGCATTGTGTGATGATTTTTGTTGCAAAAGCAACAAGTTATGTTATTTTTACACCGATATGAGTTTGAGTGTTTTAAACACTTTAGACATAAGTATGTCTTTTTAGCAATGTCTAGCCTTTCACTTGGATTCATTGCTTTAAATTTTGTACATTGCGTGGCACTGTGACCTACTGCTTTTCATATCGGACAATATTGCACATTGGTAGTGCTTCTGAAGACTTTCTTTTCTTCTTTTTTTGATTCGGACGTTGAGTAATACCTTTGTTCTAAAAAGTCCATTACGTCAGTCAGCAGTTGTATGTACTTTGTCTTTTTTATTTGGCTTTCATATAATTGAAGAGCCTCTTTACTAAATTTTCTTAGTATTAAATGTGCAAACATTTTGTCAACTTCACTTGAGAGTTGAGCCTTATTTTTAATGATGTGTATTGACTCATTGATTGTGTGTATGAAGTTGTTGATACTTTTGGATGAGTCAATATCTAAATTTGGGAGTTCTAATATTCGGTTAAATTGTTCCGAAAAAATTTTTCTTTTGTTTTCGTATCTTTTTGTTAATAACTCCCAAGCTACTGTATAGTTATCTGCGGACCCTGTTAATATGTGAGCAACCATGCTCTTTGCTTCTCCTCGTAAATAAATAGTTAAATTTTATGGCAGAAGTTAGGTCCTGTCTTTGATCGATAAGGTCGCTAAATAGTTGAACAAATGAGTCCCAATCTTTAGCATCACCAAAGAATATTGGGACTTGCATTCTCTGTAGTCCAGGGGGATTATCCCCCTTTTCTTGGGTAGTGGGTTGAATTGGGGAAGTTTTCTTTGCGTCTAATGCGCTGATCGTATTTTGAATGTCGAACTCTAGTTCGATTACCCCTTCTTCAAACGTTTTGCTGGCTTCATATTTGGGTTGAAGCTCTTGTATGTGTTTCGAAATTCTATTCCATAAGAATAGAATCTTATTTTTTCGAATTTTGAAAACCCCTACATTTGATTTCGCAATATCCTCATTTGTTTCTATTAGATATTTTCTTATCTGATCGACTTTCTTTTCAAAATCTGCCTCTTCATGAACTGTAATCGTTCCTATCTGCCTGATTTCTTCTTTGATTTGCTTGCCGCTACTCAGAATTTCTGTTTTTATATCTTTTATAGTTTTTATCGCTTTTTCAAACTCCTTATTGTTAAAATATGGGTGGTCTATTATCCCCACTTTTAACAATATTGAGCTATTATTTTCTAGCTCATTCTGTATCCTACCTAGCTCTTCTAATATGTCGTTAGGTGGCCTTATCTCATCTGATGAGTCTAGCTTCATCAATCTGGACACTAAGTCCGATTGTTTTTTTAACAGTACTATGATTTTTTCTGACAGCATTTTCTTTTCTTATTTGAACAATAAAGTAAATAAAATTACGACTTATCTTAGCTCCAGTCTTCTTCGCAGGGTGGCTCTGCGTGATCGATTGGAATCCTGCTGTCTTCTGAATAGCTCCTGCGTGATTGGAAATCCGCTGTCTTCTGAATCGCTCCTGCGTGATCGGGATCCCGCTGTCTTCTGAACCGCTCCTGCGTGATCGATTGGTGCTGTTGTTGTTTGTTTTTTTTTTTTTGTGTCCGCTTTTTGTTTTTTTTTTTTTGCGGTTTTTGTTGTCTTTTTTAGACTTCTTGACTTTGTCTCTTTGGACTTATGAAAGTTGTCCGTTCCCTTTTTATTTTTGGGATATGGACTTATTCGCACTACAAATTTTGATTATTTTTGAGCACTTTTTTTTTTTATGTCCTATTTGGACTTATTAAAGTTGTCCGTTCCCTTATTTTTTGGGATACGGACTTTATTTCTTTATTTAAACTTGAGCACTTTTTTTTTATGTCCTATACGGACTCAGTTGCACTACAAATTTTTTAATTTTTGATTTGAGCACTTTTTGTTTTTGATGTCCTATTTGGACTTTTTAATGTGGTCCGTTTCATTATTTTTTGGGATACGGACTTAGTTGCACTACAAACTTTTCTTTTTTTTTAAATCTTGCAATATAACAAAATTTTTGTTGTCTTTTGCTGAGGCTTTGTAATACCACAGCACAAAGACGCTGGTTCCTTTCTCTGTGTCTCTTACCACTGGTGGGGGAAAACGACAGAGAACGCCGAAGGACCAAAATGTTAGAGAGTCGAAATGAAACACTCCACCTTTACCGAATTCAAAAATTGAACTCTTCTCTTTGTGAGAACAAAAATTGAACTGTTTATTCCTTAAAATCCGAGTGCTTATATACCTTAAAAATACTTCCAGGCACTGGAAGGCTATAATTAATTCCATGCACACAAGTGCACAGATGTTTGTCAAGTGTCCCTTTTCGATCGCTAAGCCGTTCTCACGTCTCGCGTTACATTTTTATTACTTGCTGCGTTGGTCGCTGCAGCTAAGGGATGACATGTTTATTACTTGGCTTCAGATAACGCGCAGGTTATCGACTATTGCCTATTTTTTAATATGTTTATATAAGTGGCATGTTCATGCTTGAACATACTGCCAGGGGCCTAAGATTTGTGGCTGAGAAATTTTAATTTGATGTTTCTTATACATATGTATGTTTTTATTTTCCGTGTTCATGTTTGAACAGGCAGCAAGACGGACATTGCACAAACCCAATATACTTTCTTCCCTTTGGGAACAAAGTATAAAAAGAAACAATTTGTTTGAAGACATTAATCTACTAAGTAAAGTAGATTTAAATAAAGAACTATGCGAAGCATGCATTAATGGGAAAATGTTAAGATTGAGATTTGAAGATTTGTAGTAGTACACTCAGATATTTGTGGTCCGATAACTCCCTTTACAATTGATAATAAAAACTATTATGTGGTTTTTATTGATCAATATACCCATTACTGTGTGGCATATTTATTAACATACAGATTTGTTTTCAGTTTTTAAAGGTTTTATTGCCAAAGCAGAAGCCCATTTTAATTTGAAAGTGATAAATTTGTACATTGACAATGGACGTGAATATTTGTCTAACGAAATGCGTGAATATTGAACATTTGACAGTGCCTCACACTCCACACTCCATTAAACGGTGTTTCTGAACGAATGATCAGAACTATCACAGAAAAGGCTCGCTCTATGGTTAATGGAGCTAAGCTCCCGAAAAGTTTTTAGGGAGAAGCAGTTTTACCTGCAACTTATCAAATTAGATGTCCAACAAGAGCTTTAAAAGATTTCACGAAAACACCTTATGAAATTTGGCATAATAAAAAGCCTGATTTGAAATATCTGAAGATTTTTGGACCAACAGTATACCTACATAACAAAATTAGAAAACGAAAGTTCTATGAAAAATCGACAAAAAGTATACTTGTTGGATACGAACCGAATGGGTTTAAATTGTGGAATGTGGAAGCAAGAAAGTTAATGACAGCTAGAGATGTTGTGGTGGACGAAACAAATATGTTTCATTCAAGGTCTGTAGAAGATTATGTTGTACAATCTGATGACTTAGTGTTCCAAAATGAATTGAGGGAACATGAGAATTGAAAAACAAGAAGTTGATTTTCAGAATGTAAATTCTGAAAATATATTGTCTTGCTTTCCATTGGATGAAATGGAAAATATGGAAACTGTTGATGACAATTCCAAAATGTACTTTAAATGTATGTACTTTTGTATGTGGATGATGTTGTCATCGTGACAAAGAATATTGAAACAATGTCTAATCTTATTTAATGAATACATTTAAAGTGAGTGATGTAAAAGATATAAGATATTTTATTGGCATTAAAATAGACAGGAAAGGAGATCAATTACAACTTAGTCAATCACTATACATAAGTAATGTTTTAAGGAAATTTAATATGGCAAATTGTAAATCAGTCAGCACACCATTACCAAGTAAATTAAACTATGAAGCCTTAGAATCTAAAGAAACTTTTGATGCTCCATGTCGTAATTTGATCGGTTGTTTGATGTACATCATGTTATGTACTGGGTCAGATTTGAGCGCGGCCATAAGCATATTGAGTAAATATACCAATAACAACAATAAAGAACTATGGCAGTGCCTAAAAAGGCTACTAAGGTATCTGAAAGGTACGGTTGAATTAAAATTAACCTTTGCAAAAAGCATTAGTTTTGAAAGTGTTGTTGTTGGTTATGCAGATTCTGGTTGGTCAGGTAATGAAACAGATAGACAGAGTGCTACTGGTTACTTATTTAAGTTATTTGATAATTGTTTAATTTGCTGGAATACCATAAAACAAAAATCAGTTGCTGCCTCATCTACTGAAGCAGAATACATGGCTCTATTTGAAAGTATATTTCCACAGATGAACAGTTGGCTGATGTGCTTACGAAACCGCTACCAGCAGCAAGATTCCTGAATCTTCGAGATCAATTGGGACTCATTGAATAAAGTCATCAAATTTTGTTTAAATATTAAATTAACTTCTGATTTTAAAAATGTTAATTTAAAGTATTCTTTACGTAATTACTAAATAATTTAAATTTGATTTAAATTTAATACTTAAATTCTATCTTCATATATTAACTGAATATTATAGTTTTTAATTTTGATCGGTTTGATTAAGTTTTACTGGGTTTCCTTAATCCTTGCAGTGAATGCTGAACCGTGTTTTTGTATATAAGAAATTTATGTAATTTAATTTTGATTTATTTAATGTCACTTTTGAGGAGAAGTGTTGCGAATAGCAAAAGCAACATTAAGAACAGAAGATAAAGCAAATAGATGAAAGGTAACGGGACTACCCGAACATCATCTCAGTGTATACACATTATACTTCATCTGCTTTATGTCTCCTCAGTTCAGTTCACTTTAAGCGACGAGAGCGTACAGACGAAAAGAATTCATTAAAGAACAACATAAATATAAATACATAAAACCGCCGTCTTATTATTTAATATAATATTAATAACTTCCTGATAAATAATTCAAAAAAAACTTATAAATTGTATTATTTTAATTGATTAAAATTTATATATATATGTTAAAATGCTTTCTGCCATCTTAGCAATTACTACTAAGCTGTTATAAACCTGAATAATGCAAGAGTGTGCAATAGTGTTCACAATATAGCACAATTTGAAAAATCACTATATATTCAGGTCCGATTTGCCACGCCCCCAATGGGCGTAGACATAAATTTTTGATCGATCTTCATAGAGTCATAACATTAATTCATAAGCCGAATTTCAGCTTTCTAGCTTTAAAGGTGTAGAAAATACGTTTTTCCCGATTTGCAACGCCCCCAATGGGCGTAGATATATCCGCCATAGATTTTTGAACATGGGTTGTCACCCAGAGTATACATTCCAAATTGCAACTCTCTAGCTCATCATCTAGTATGATAACTTAACTATGGGCGGAAGAGTTTTCCGATTTGCCACGCCCCTAGGGGGCGGACCGGGAAAATTTCAACACTTTATAATTCGAGAGCATATATAGCTGTAATAGCGCCGAAAAATATTGCGTTCATACGGATGGATGGACAGACGGACAGACGGACGGATAGCCACTATCCACTATCCGCCCACTAGGGACGTGGCGAATCGGAAAACTCTTGCGCCAACCTAAGTTCAACCCAAGTTCAAAAAGCTATGGCAGATATATCTACGCCCATTGGAGCGTGGCAAATCGGGAAAGACGTATCTTCTACACCGTTAAAGCTAGAATGCTGAAAATTTGCATGTGAGGTAATGTTATGATTCTATGAAGATCGATCAAAAAGTTATATGTCTACGCACATTGGGGGCGCGGCAAATCGTACCTGTATATATAGTGCTTTCTCAAATTGTTATATTTTGAACACTATTCACACTAGAGACTTGAAATTTGGCATGTATACTCGGGTTGACAACCCAAGATCAATAAGCTATGGTAGATATATCTACGCCCGCAGGGGGCATGACAAACCGCAATAGATTATATCTCCTACAGTTTAAGAGCTAGAAGCTTGAAAATTTGATGGTTCAGTTACTAATGTCCACCTTTATCGATGACCCAAAAATGATTTTTCAGCCTCTTTAGGGTGTGGCATATCGAAAAATTCCCTGTAAAATTCGCATTTTTGGAATGTAATCAACCAAATTTTGCAGTCATGTTAGCCTCGGCTCTATCTAAGAACTGGTGAAAAATTATGCGTCAACGACCACTGTTAATTTAAAAAATAAAATTTATAAGTTTTCGATTAATAAACAAAAAATTTCCAGCGGTATTCGAACCCAGGTCTTTTGAAAATAACATGTAATCGTTAGCTAAACCTAAATACAAAGCGAGTATAGTAAAATTGCTTGCCCACGGCAGCGTGGCAAATCGGAAAAGCAGTTTCTAGTGCTTAAATGGATAATTTGTATGCGTATGTTTATAAATTATTATCAATTGGTAAAGCATTTTATAATAAATATACAAATATAAAAAAAAAAAAAATAAAAAATAATAATTTTTGGAAAAAAGGTTTCTGCGGGATTCGAACCCACGCACCCAAACGCAGTTTGCGTAGCGCTTATCACCAGCGCCACTGTCACAATCTGAGCCTAGTTAACTAAAACCAAATAAGGCATTGCTAGAGCGTCTCTGACAAAACTAAAGTAACGATCGAAAAATTCACAATTCTGTCACAATTCTTAGAATATTCTGGCATGCAAACTTTTGTATGCATACATAGAAAATCGTTTGTATACTCGTATAGTATGTACATGTGTAAGTCTGTATGTATGTATAGGAAAAACGTTTGTTGCTTGCTATGTACGTTTGCTAATTTCGTTAATTAAATGTTTATTAAATAAATAAAATGCACCTATGGGAACAGAGTATTTCGCAGTTAGTTGCGCCTAACTGCAACGTTCTTACTTGTTATTTATTAGACATGTATAAAAATAAATGCATATGTATGCATACATATATGCATACATGACATATGCATGGGGAAGTAAGACCGTTCCCAAAATTCTAAGGCCGAGGTCCAAAAGAATAACAAACTGCAAATGTTGGTCCCTAAAATTGCTACATCATCAAAAGTTTCGCACACAGTCACATAACTGCTCATACATGTAGCAAGACGCAGTAAATGTGTGTGTGCATGCTCATCGCGAAAAAGTAATGCTTATGCACATCAGCGCTTTCATACCCGTCCCAAAAATCTTTACGAAAACACTAAAATTTTGCATGAGCATGGCAAAGCCGTTTAAGAGTTCGGCATACTCTTACTAAGATAGGCAGATGAGATCGTCGCGAATCGCCACTCGCGAACAAATATCAATTTTTGTGGGCTGCTGGCTTTTGCTCGCATAGAGTGAGAGTGAGAGAGAAAAAAGAGAGAGGGAGAGTAAAGAAAAATAGCACATAGAATGTGCTCATATCAAAATATGACCATGCCGGTTGAGCGCTTGCACCGCACTGAATTCGTCGGATCATATTTTGACTGCCCGAGCCTGAATTGCCCAAACCGAACAAATACGAAGTTGAGTGGTCGCTTGGCTCATATTCTGGTCCGTGGAAAAAGTTTGTTCTAGTTGTCCAGTCTATGTGTTGTATGGTTAGTGGTATCGAGTAATATATGTATTTATTAAGCAAGGGTTCCATTTTAAACATTATTTTATATCCCCCACTCCTCCTCCGTACAATCGCTTAAAAAAGGCAATTTGACAAGCCGCTTCGGCGAAAGGCGGTTGCGAATTTTTATAATTTGTTCCCAAAGGGAAGAAAGTATATTGGGTTTGTGCAATGTCCGTCTTGCTGTCCGTCTTGCTGTCCGTCCGTCTTTCCGTCTGTCCGTCTGTCCGTCTGTCCATCCGTCCGTATGAACGCAATATTTTTCGGCGCTATTACAGCTAGAGACTTGAAATTTTAAACATATCATATATGCCCCCGAATTATAAAGTGTTGAAATTATCCCGGTCCGCCCCCTAGGGGCGTGGCAAATCGGAAAACTCTTCCGCCCATAGTCAAGTTATCATACTAGATGATGAGCTAGAGAGTTGCAATTTGGAATGTATACTCTGGGTGACAACCCAAGTTCAAAAAGCTATGGCGGATATATCTACGCCCATTGGGGGCGTGGCAAATCGGGAAATACGTATCTTCTACACCGTTAAAGCTAGAAAGCTGAAATTTTGCATGTGAGTTGATGTATGATTTTAAGAAGATCGATCAAAAAGTTTTATGTCTACGCCCATTGGGGGCGTGGCAAAATATATAGTGATTTTTAAAATGGTGCTATATTTTGAACACTATTGACACTAGAGACTTGAAATTTTGCATGTATACTCGGGTTGACAACCCAAGACTAATAAGCTATGGTGGATATATCTACGCCCACAGGGGGCGTGGCAAACGGCAAAAGTTTCTATCTCCTACAGTTTTAGAGCCAGAAGCTTGAAAATTGGATGGTTGAGTTACTAATGTGCTCCTCTATTGATGCCCCAAAAATAATTTTTCAGCCTTTTTGGGGGGTGGCATATCGAAAAATTCCCTGTAAAATTCGCATTTTTGGAATGTAATCAACCAAATTTTGCAGTCATGTTAGCCTCGGCTCTATCAAAGAACTGGTGAAAAATTATATATGCATGCATAGAAAAACTGTTTGTCAAGCAAGCAGCGTGTCAAGTCGGAAAAGTTGTTTTAGTTTTTGCTTAAATGCACAATTCATATGCGTATGTTCATAAATTATTATCATCAATTGGCAGCAACCATTTTATAATAAATATACAAATATAAAAAAAAAAAACATGTAAGAACGTTGCAGTTAGGCGCAACTAACTGCGATATACTTTGTTCCTATAGGTGCATTTTATTTATTTAATAAACATTTAATTAACGAAACAACAAACGTTTTTCTACACATACATACACCTGTACACACTATACGAGTATACATACAATTGTCTATGTATGCATAAAAAAATTTGCATGCCAGAATATTCTAAGAAATGTGACTGAATTGTGAATTTTTCGATCATTACTTCAGTTTTGTCAGAGACGCTCTAGCAATGCCTTATTTGGTTTTAGTTAACGAATAGCAGGTCAGGGCAGTGGCGCTGGTGGTAAGCGCTATGCAAGCTATACTAAGGTGCGTGGGTTCGAATCCCGCAGAAAACTTTTTTCAAAAATTATTTATTTTTTATTATTATAATAAAATTGTTCCCAAAGGGAAGAAAGTATATTGGGTTTGTGCAATGTCCGTCTTGCTGTCCGATCAGAAAGTTATATGTCTACGCCCATCGGGGGCGTGGCAAATCGGACCTGAATATATAGTGATTTTTCAAATTGTGCTATATTTTGAACACTATTAACACTAGAGACTTGAAATTTTGCATGTATACTCGGGTTGACAACCCAAGATCAATAAGCTATGGTAGATATATCTACGCCCACAGGGGGCGTGGCAAACCGCAAAAGATTATATCTCCTACAGCTTAAGAGCTAGAAGCTTCAAAATTTGATGGTTCAGTTACTAATGTCCACCTCTATCGATGACCCAAAAATGATTTTTCAGCCTCTTTGGGGGGTGGCATATCGAAAAATTCCCTGTAAAATTCGCATTTTGGAATGTAATCAACCAAATTTTGCAGTCATGTTAGCCTCGGCTCTATCTAAGAACTGGTGAAAAATTATGCGTCAACGACCACTGTTAATTAAAAAAATAAAATTTATAAGTTTTCGATTAATAAACAAAAAATTTCCAGCGGTATTCGAACCCAGGTCTTTTGAAAATAACATGTAATCGTTAGCTAAACCTAAATAAATTCACAGCTGATCAGCTGGTCAGCTTGTGACAAAACAAAACAATACAATCGCACTTCTTGCAATATGTATACACACTTGGATGTGTATACACGTACACATACATACATACATATATGCATGCATAGAAAAACTGCTTGCCAGGCAAGCAGTGTGGCAAATCGGAAAAGCTGTTTTAGTTTTAGCTTAAATGCACAATTCATATGCGTATGTTTATAAATTATTATCAATTGGCAGCAAGCATTTTATAATAAATATACATATAAAAAAAATAAAAAAAATAATAATTTTTGAAAAAAAAGTTTTTTGCGGGATTTGAACCCACGCACCCAAGTATAGCTTACATAGCGCTTACCACCAGCGCCACTGACCTAATATGAGCAGTGTTAACTAAAACCAAATAAGGCATTGCTAGAGCGTCTCTGACAAAACTAAAGTAACCATCGAAAAATTCCCAATTCAGATTTTTATTAAATAAATAAGATGCACCTAAGGGAACAAAGTATATCGCAGTTAGTTGCGCCTAACTGCAACGTTCTTACTTGTTGTGATTGTATTCCCAGCCTTAAATTAATCGTTCAGAGGACACAGAGGTCGTAGGAATTCCCTAACATTTCTGTGCCAAATTATATAATTTTGGATATACCACTTTCATATCATCCCTCATCCATCGAAAGTGGTGAAGCCTGGGTAGAAAGATATCGATTTAATTCGTCATTATTTATAACGTTCATTGTAAGATTTTATTTTTTGGTCCGCTTCTCTGTGTGCGCCAACTTCTTGTGATGACTCCAAAAATCTTACGTCAATTCTATTGAAGAATCGCTGTCATTTTCACTCGAATGAACATTAGGATTGGATGTTATATAGTCTTACTAACCTAATTGTTTCGCACTAATTGAATCGCGGATCCAGTAAACAAATTTCTTCAATGCATCCGAATCGGCGGTCTATTTGCAGTTATTTTTTCGGTATTGATATGCATGCTTGTACAAATTTCATTCAATTTTGCAGCCATGTATTCACGTATGCCTTTCCTCTAGAGCAACGGCGGCTATGCAACGCGACACAAGACTATCATCACGCAAATAATGAGCAGTAACTCCTAATTAACTCGTAAGAGTCATCATCTCGATCTAAACATCACATGTTAGTGTCACGTGAGTTACATTTTCAAATGTGCTTTGAATTTTGATATGCATTATTGTATAGAAATCATCCAATTGAGCCTTTAGCGTCTCTACGTTTGGAATTTTGAAAGATGGGCAGGCTTGCTTCATCAATTTCTTAAATCCACGCCCTTTAACAATATCAAACGGTCTTTTATGGGAGCAAATAAAATAAAGCAAGCACTTGCACAGTTTGGTATGATCTTTTCGACCATCCGAATAATTAAATTTACGCTCTATTGATTGTATAATGACCAGTTGTCTTTGTTTTCTTTTAGGTGACTCACATACATATATTTTCGATGTCACTATCAATTTCGGCATCAAATGGTGTATGAGCCTTTGAAACTTTTTGCATTTCAGTTTTCGATGAAGTTGATGGTTGCGGCTCAGTTTCATGTATAGTTAGCTTTTTTACAGTTTCTTTTAAATTAAAATAAAAAATAAAACAAAATAATTTGTTTTGTACACATACTATGAGGCAATAATATGAATATAGATTTATGGAAATAATTACATACCCCGCATCGGGGTGGCCCTTTATACATACATATGTATGTATGCTTATGCATGTTTGAAGTGTTTCATTATCGGTTTGAAACAAATCTTGCACCTCACCTCGTCATTGCATATTTTGCTAAAATTTTGCCAAACATTGCTTCGGCTTGGCGGCATTACTCTAAAGATATAAATTTCAATAAACTGCACATAATAATAGCTTCAATACTTACTTTAATTATATATCAAATTTACTTTAATAATAAGTCACTTTTTCACTTTTACAAATTGCGTTGTTCAAGCCGTCCCGCGTAATTTTTTTTTTACTCGATACTGGTCCAGAGATACTTGTTAAGTACAAATATCGAAAGAAAAGTATCGAGTATAAAATTACGGGTATCAATAACGAACATACTCGATACCAAAAAGTATCAATACTTTTTTCGTACCCCTACTATAGACTAGAATAAATTTTTTCACGCACCAGAATATGAGTGAATTGTCGCTCAACTTTCTATGTGCTATTTTTCTTTACCCTCCCTCTCTTTTTTTTCTCTCGCTATATCACTCTATGCGAGCACAAGCCAGCAGCCCACAAAAATTGAAATTTGTTTGCGAGTGACGATTCGCGACGATCCCATCTGCCCTTCTTAGTAAGATTATGCCGTACTCTTAAACGGCTTTGCCATGCTCATGCAAAATTTTAGCAATTTCGTGATTATTTTTTTGACGGGTATGAAAGCGCTTATGTACATATATAATTCGTTTCGAATCTCCACGCATAAGAAACTATGCATGCAGAACACGAGTACTCACACACGCTGATCTATGCTTGTACGCCTGTATGTACAAAATATGTTGTTTATTAAATGTTTATTAAATAAATAAACGGCACCTACGAGATCAGAGTCTCTCGCAGTTAGGTGCGCCTAACTGCAACGTTTTTACTTGTATATTAAATGGGAATGTTCTTTGATACCCATTTCTTATATTTAGTATATGTAGGTAATTATACCCTGAACCCGATGAAAATGCGAATTCAGGGTATAATGGTTTTGTGAAAATGTATGTAACAGGCAGAAGGAGAAGTCGCAGACCCCATGAAATATATAAATACTTGATCAATATTGTGGAGACGCAAATTTTGTAATTTTCAGATATTGTATGTCACGCCCCTGGCCCAAAATTTGTAAAAAACGCATTTCAAATACTAGAGACTTGAAATTTGGCAAGTACACACTTTTGGATGCTATTGAAGATATGAAGATCATCCATATAGGAATGGAGTTACAAGCGTCAAAAGTATAGACCACCCCACCCCCAAGCCGCGACAGCAACTGCGTAGTTAGCAGAGCGCGCTTACACGATCGTAAAGAAGAAGAAATTAGTTTTTTTGTAGGGTTCAGGGTATCTCGTAGTCGAGCCGTCTCGACTAGAGCCTTCTTACTTGTTATACCCTGAGCCCATTGAAAATGGGAAATCAGGGTATAATGGTTTTGTTAAATGTATGTAACAGGCAGAAGGAGGCGTGGCAGGGTGACGAGAAAAGTTTATATAGCCATGTCCATCTGTCCGTCCGTCCGTCCGTCCGTTCGTCCGTTCGTCCGTATGTATGAACGCGTCGATTTCCGAAGATACAAAAGCTAGAGAGTTCATTCTTTTTGTGTTAGGTCCGTATATTGCACGCGCAGTACGAGTTTGTTTCAGAAATTCGATAACTCGTATATTTGCAATGTTATCGATAAACGAATTTATCGGGAACCACTTATAAAATTCTAGCTAATTCATCTTTAGAGTTAAGTGTCCAAGTCTTCTGCATAGATATAGATACTAATTTAATATAGATTCGGTTTTTGTCAGATTTTGGATTCCGGTCCCCACTTCGCCCCACCACCCCCAAAAGTGAAAAAATGCATTTAAAATACTAGAGACATGCAGTTTGGTTTAGCATATAGATATGAATATCATAATCATAATCTGAAGATATCAATACGATTGTCCATCTAGAAACAGAAAATATTAATCCTCAAAGTTTTCTCATCAAAACCCATGCGACGCAGCAGCAAAGCAGCGAGACAGCAAGACGCTTGCAATGCTTACACACATCCATAGACACATACATTCCTACAAGCGTAGATCAGCGTCTATGTGTGCGCGTGGTTTTGCATGTAAAGTTTCTTATGCGTGCAGAAACGAATCGAATAATTCTTGGAATATTATTCGTTCGAAGAAGGGCTCAGGTAATTTCGTAGTCGAGCAGTCTCGACTACAGCTTTCTTACTTGTTATACTTTGTTCCCGAAGGGGAAAAAGTATATTGGGTTTGTGCAATGTCCGTCTTGCTGTCCGTCTTGCTGTCCGTCTGTCCGTATGAACGCAATATTTTTCGGCGCTATTAGAGCTAGAGACTTGAAATTTTAAACATATACTCATATATGCTCCCGAATTATAAAGTGTTAAAATTTTCCCGATCCGCCCCCTAGGGGCGTGGCAAATCGGAAATCTCTTCCGCCCATAGTCAAGTTATCATACTAGATGATGAGCTAGAGAGTTGCAATTTAGAATGTATACTCGGGGTGACAACCCAAGCTCAAAAAGCTATGGCGGATATATCTACGCCCATTGGGGGCGTGGCAAATCGGGATATACGTATCTTCTACACCGCTAAAGCTAGAACGCTGAAATTTTGCATGTGAGTTAATGTTATGATTCTAAGAAGATCGATCAAAAAGTTTTATGTCTACGCCCATTGGGGGCGTGGCAAATCGGACCTGAATATATAGTGATTTTTCAAATTGTGCTATATTTTGAACACTATTGACACTAGAGACTTGAAATTTTGCATGTATACTCGGGTTGACAACCCAAGACTAATAAGCTATGGTGGATATATCTACGCAGCCAGGGGGCGTGGCAAACCGCAAAAGTTTATATCTCCTACAGTTTTAGAGCTGGAAGCTTGAAAATTGGATGGTTGAGTTACTTATGCTCTCCTCTATCGATGATAATTTTTCAGCCTCTTTGGGGGCGTGGCATATCGAAAAATACCCTGTAATTTTCGTATTTTTTGAATGTGTGCAACCAAATTTTGCAGTCATGTTAGCCTCGGCCCTTTCTAAGAACTGGCAAAAAATTATGCGTCCACGCCCACTGGGGGCGTGGCAAATCGGCAAAGAAGTTTGTTGTGGACAACTGCATATTTCATGCATATAATAGCTTAGTAGCAATTGCTAAGCAGTGGTGCCAGATTTTGAGCGTCAAAATATGCTAGATTTCACAAAAATACAGGCTAAAATAAGCAGAAACTAAAAAAATAGGCTAAAAAATAAGCTATAAATAAAACAACCCAGAAAAATATATATTTCTAATTGTGTCATAATTTCGTCCATTTAAATCAGTATATTTCTCGCTCGAGCGAATTCAATTTAAATATTCTTGTGGCACTTGATAATTGTAGCAACAATTTGCATACAGCAAATTCGTCGAAGTCGTCTTTCAAGACAATAATATTTACATCAGGCAGTATTTTTTTTTATTTTTTTGAAGAAATCGATGGTTTTTTTCATCTCAGTTAGAAGTTTTGAGGATTCAGCTTGATCACTGTGAAATATCTTATTTAAATATTGCAGTTCATGCACAATTTTTGCTTAGTGGCCTCTTTCAACGGTTGCAGCTTGGGCGAAGTGTACCTTAAGCTCATCCCACTGCTCCTCGATTCTGCACACAGTAGTTTCAATAGACAGCCATCGCGTATCGCTTACTCTTGGAATTTTTAATGGTGCTTAAGTATACGTGCATTAAATTAATACCGCGAAATTCAGAGATATTATAAACTCAAACTGATTAATCTACTAACAAAAATTGAAGACGAACATTTCACCTAACAGTTAATACGTTAACATTGATTTGACGAACACGATTGACAATGAAACAACACACATATACCTGTCCATTATTCATACATTCATATAATTTTTTGTAGCTCATTTGTCTGCAAGAGCTTTTTGCAAACCATGAATACGTTTCCGCTATAAGAAATTCCAAAAAGTATTCTAATTGGCAGATGTAGGATATTAAAAGTACAAATGAGCAAAGTAAAATGGAAATAGGCTAGATTTAAAGCTATATGCATTTTCATAATTTTTCAAGCATTTCCGTTTTCAAATATGCTAGATCTAGCATTAAATATGCTAAAATGGCAACACTGTTGCTAAGATGACAGAAAGCATTTTAACATAAATATAATAATATTAATGAACTTAAAAAATAAAATTTATAAGTTTTCGATGAATAGATAAAAAGTTTCCAGCGGGATTCGAACCTAGGTCTTTTGAAAACAACATGTAATCGTTAGCTAAACCTAAATAAATTCACAGCTGATCAGCTGATCAAACATCTGTGTACATACATACATACATACATATATGCATGCATAGAAAAACTGCTTGCCACACAGCGTGGCAAATCGGAAAAGTTGTTTTAGTTTTAGCTTAAATGCACAATTCATATGCGTATGTTTATAAATTATTATCAATTGGCAGCAAGCATTTTATAATAAAACAAGTAAGAAGGCTCTGGTCGAGACGGCTCGACTACGAGATACCCTGAACCCTGCAAAAAAACTGATACTCTTCTTCTTTAGGCACTTATAAGCAGTGTTGCCATTTTAGCTATTTAATAGCAAATCTAGCTATTTTTAAAGGTGATATGCTATACAAATTTTGAAAATGCTATTAGCTATATTTTTAGCTATTTTACAAACAATTATTTTATATTTCTTAGAAAAAAAAATCGAGTAACTCTTAAAATGTCTTCGAAGTAACGATTACTACTATCCAGATTACTATTATGGAGATAATATTATTACTTGCGATGAATATCATCACTAATTGCGCTAATTTATGGTAAAGCATACAAAAATGGAAAAAGCATACAAACAAAGGTTCCGCAATGAATGTACAAAGGGTGCACCATTTAAAGATTGGATTCGAAAAGTCGAATCTGACAATACGAGAGCATTTTGTATTTACTGCAAATGCAATATTTTTGCAAAATTGCATGATTTGAAAATGCATGCAGTCACAAAAAAACACAAAAGCTCATTTGTAGCCTATGCTCAACATAAATTGTTTTTGAGCCACAAAACAAAACAAGTAGTACAGCGAAGGAGGAGGCGACATTGTGCTTGTATATTGCGGATATTGAAATCTAGTAATGATAAGTATAATAATAATCCCGCTGAAGATGTTAACGACATTGTAACGTTGTTCGAAAAAATTTAAAAAAGCAATAAATAACATACAAAAAAAATATATATAATAATTTCAGCTATTTTTTCAACTATTTTTTTTTTATTTTTAGCTATTTCGAGCTATTTTCAGAGTTGATTTTGCTATTTTTTGGTCTCAAAATCTGGCAACACTGCTTATAAGCGCGCGCTCTGCTAACTGCGCAGTTGCTGCCGTGGCTTGGGGGTGGGTTGGGCTGAACTTTGGACGCTTATAAATCTATTTATGTGCCAGTTGCAAGTCTCTAGTAATTGAAATGCGTTTTTTTTCAAAATTGTGGGCGAAGGGGGCGCGGCATCCAAAATCTGCGTATCCATAATATCTATCTAAATATATAAAGTTAAAGTCTCTAGCTAAAACGGTGTAGTAGTTATACACAAAAAACCTAAAAAATGGAAACGAATTTTCGAGTTATCGAAAAAACAAAATAAACTCGTATTGCGTAGGTAACATACGAGTGTTCATGTGAAATTTCAGCTCTCTAGCTTTTGTAGTTTCCGAAATCTCGACGTTCAAACGGACGGACGGACGGACAGACGGACAGGGCTCAATCAACTTATTTTTTTATGCTGATCAAGAATATATATACTTTATAGGGTCTGCGACGTCTCCTTCTGCCTGTTACATACATTTCACAAAACCATTATACCCTGAATTCCCATTTTCAATGGGTTCAGGGTATAAATACAAATATAAAAAAAATTAAAAAATAATCATTTTTAAAAAAAAAGTTTTTGCGGGATTCGAACCCACGCTCCCAAGTATAGCTTGCATAGCGCTTACCATCAGCGCCACTGACCTAATATAAGCTGTGTTAACTAAAACCAAATAAGGCATTGCTAGGGCGTCTGTGACAAAACTAAAGTAACGATCGAAAAATTCCCAATTCAGTCACAATTCTTAGAATATTCTGGCATGCAAACCTTTGTATGCATACATAGAAAATTATGTATACTCGTATAGTGTGTACATGTGTAAGTCTGTATGTATGTGTAGGAAAAACGTTTGTTGCTTGTCATGTACGTTTTCTAATTGCCGAAATATTTCGTTAATTAAATGTTTATTAAATAAATAAGATGCACCTATGGGAACAAAGTATATCGCAGTTAGTTGCGCCTAAGTGCAACGTTCTTACTTGTTTTATAATATGTTGATGCAATAAAATATATGCATGGGTAATATCTCACCTCTTATATTCTGAACACTCGCCATACGCTGCTGCATGGCCAGCTGGTTCTCGATGTCCGCGATGCTTTTCATTGTTTGATGGAGTGCTTTATCGAGGTTTTCAACAATGCTTTGGAGCTTATCGCACCGTTCCTCAGTTTCGCACATATTGCTTTTGATATTCTTGACCTCATAGTCCAATGTGGCTTGCTTTGAGGTGGAAAGATCCGTAGAGCCCAGCTTAGTTTTAATATCTTCATTGATCTCCTGTAGAAACTGCTCGATCTGCACAAACTTGTCTCTAACAAAGGATATATTATTCAGCACAAACTCGCTATGACGATTTGAACAAGTGAATCACTTACCGATTGTTTCTCTCATTTTCAAAAACGATTTCCTCTAATTTCATAATATTATCATTTAGCTGATTTTGATGGAATCTGACATCCGAGGAGAGTTGATTTATATGCTGTTGCAAATCATTCATTTTAATTTCCACTTGCTCCTTCAGTGACTTTATATATAAACAAAATATATTTGACATATGTATATATACTTATCGTATCGAATATGCAGCCTTACCCGGACTATGCTGCTTTCCTCGTTGATCTGTTGTCGAAGCTCGTTGATGTAGTCGTCTGTCCCCCGGGTCCAGTCCTCGACCACCTGATTGTGTTTTCGAATGTTGCCCACATCTGTTATCAGATGCAGGCGCTGTCGTATTTCCTCATTGAGGACGGAACGTATAATTGACACATCCTGTTCCAAAACCTGGACACGGTGATCGGCATGTTGATCTAAGCGTTCCATGCTGACACTGAGACGTTGCACATTCTGCTGGTGCTTGCCTCGCACACACTCCTTCAGATGGGATCGCATGCGAATGCGTGGTATGAATGCGTTACAGCTATTCGGGCACTTCTCTAACACCTGGCCGCAGTGTATAAGGTGTTCCTATCAAATTTTCAGAGCTTAGGAATTTATTTTAGTGAATCTTTGGCGAATATTTGCTAACACACCGTGAAAGTCTGTACGTCGAACCACTCATTGCAAAAGAGACACGACGATTTCTCATACTTGACGATGGTCGTCGATTTAGACTGTTGGATTGATCGATCGTTGGCAGACTTGTTAAGTGACATCATTCAAAAGATTTCCCACACTCGCTTTGTTCACAAAACAAAACCGAATTTGCCGTTACGTTAACCGTCTCTAAGCATACTAAATTCAGCTAAAATAAATAAACTATACGTTCATGTCCATACATACATACATACATACATACCTACATACATACATACATATATACATATATAGAAAATTACAAATTTACTTCGATATAGTCACACACACACGGTGGGAGGTTCCAAGATAAAGCTACGCCAACCGCCTCGAGATTATATACTAGTAAAATGATTCAATGAAAACTACAAACTCGATAGTCACTATTTACTTTATTCTGGCTTGATCGTTTCTGTCATTCGTTACTGGCTCGTTTGAGAAAGGAATAGGTCTAAAGCATAGCATGCACCTGTTCCGACACACACACATAATTCGAGATATCATTATCAATGGAAATAACTGTACAGTCAAATGTTTTGGCATTGCAACACTAAGAACAATATCACAACAGAGTCAACAAGGCAAAGATAACGCGAAAAGGGCGATCGGTGAATACGAATCATAGTTCCCCTGCACACCATAATTAGCTGCAATAAATATTTCCTTGTAAATCGGGTGTATTCGTGCTCATTCCAGCTAGTTTTCTTTCTATCTTTAATCAAATCAAATAATATCAAAAATATTTATGTATGTATAGTTGAATTGAAAATATATATAATCATTTAAAACATTTGATTAAATAAACTGGTTTGAGAAACATTGGTGATCATTTGTTCTAGAAAACCAGTTTAAGGGTTTGATTCATTATTGAAAACTCGAGTATCTTCTAGAAGTTTAATGTTTTTACTGTCTGTCAAACAGATCAAACTGGCATTTCAAAGCAAATTCTGATCGGCCCGATCAATTACTATCCCATTAGTTTCAGGTCGACCACATGATTGGCCGAGCCCTCGAATTACAGGGTATTATAATTATGTATATGCTTTCTGGCTTTCAGTACCGCTCCACGGCTGGCTAAATACATATGTGATTATGTTTATTTTGGATAGCTGACCCATCCCACTTTTTTTATACCCTGAGTCCATTGAAAATGGGAAATCAGGGTATAATGGTTGGGACAGACCCCATAAAGTATATAAATTCAGGGTGACGAGAAAAGTTGATATAGCCATGTCCGTTTGTCCGTCCGTCCGTCCATCCGTCCGTCTGTCCGTATGTTTGAACGCGTCGATTTCCGAAGATACAAAATCTAGAGAGTTCATTCTTTTTGTGTTAGGTCCGTATATTGCACGCGCAGTACGAGTTTGTTTCAGAAATTCGATAACTTGTATATTTGCTAAGTTATCGATAACTGAAATTATCGGGAACCAGTTATAAAATTCTAGCTAATTCATCTTTAGAGTTAGAGTCTCCAAGTCGTCTGCATATATATAGATACTAATTTAATACAATTTCGGTTTTTGTCAGATTTTGGATTCCGGTCCCCACTTCACCCCACCACCCCCAAATGTGAAAAAAAAATGAATTTCAAATACTAGAGACATGCAGTTTGGTTTAGCATATATATATGAATAATCATAATCATAATCTGAAGATATCAATACGATTGTCCATCTAGAAACAGAAAATATTAATCCTCAAAGTTTTCTCATTAAAACCCATGCGATGCAGCAGCAAAGCAGCGAGACAGCAAGACGCTTGCAATGCTTACACACATGCATACACACATACATGCCTACAAGCGTAGATCAGCGTCAATGTGTGCGAGTGGTTTTGCATGTACAGTGTCTTAAGCGTGCAGAAACGAATCGAATAATTCTTGGAATATTATTCGTTCGAAGAAGGGCTCAGGGGATTTCGTAGTCGAGCAGTCTCGACTACAGCTTTCTTACTTGTTCAAATAGTGTTATATTTTAAACACTATTTACACTAGAGACTTGAAATTTGGCATGTGTACTCGGGTTGACAACTCAAGATCATTAAGCTATGGTAGATATATCTACGCCCATAGGGGGCGTTGCGGTCCGCAAAAATTTATATCTCCTGCAGGTTTAGAATTAGAAGCTTCAAAATTGGATGGTTCAGTTCCTAATGTCCTCTATCGATGATCCAAAAATAATTTTTCACCCTCTTTGGGGGCGAGGCATTTCGAAAACTACCCTGTAATTTTCGCAACCAACTTAGTAGTAATTGTTAAGATGAAAGAGAGCATTTTAACATAAATGTAAAATATTAATAAATTAACAAAATAAAATTTATAAGTTTTAATAAAGAAATAGTTTCCTGCGAAATTTGAAGCCAGGTCATTTTGAAATTACATGTAATCGTTAACTAACCTAGCCTAATCCAAAATCTGAAAATTACAAAGTCTGCTCAATGTACAAATCAAAAATAGCAATAAAAAAAGAAATAATAAAAAACAATAAATAAATTAGTCGTATACAAATAATTGACTAACTCTAAGTATTATAAGTATGTCGACTCGAATTTTGTGAGCATGTTAAGCTTCCGTTGTTTGCCGGGGAATATGCTAATTTTATTGAGACTAAGAGCTCTCTGGAGCATTCTTAGCGTGAAGTCGGGCAACAGAGCGGCTATAACAACCAAAAAAACATACAGCCAAACTGTTAAAGAGGCGAGCAAATTGTTGTAAGCCCAGTAAATATCCGTATCGTAGTCCCTGTGAATTGAATGATTTATATGTACATAATTAATGAATACATTTGCTTTTAAGTCGAACTTACAGATTTATAACATTATAGATGACGGTAGTAACCATAAATGCAAGGATTGATAATATTATTGTCGCAATGTACCAATAGGAAAGATACATGGATTCCAACCAGAGTTTTAGGTTCACTATGATCACCACTGCCGAAATAAGTAGCGTTCCAAGGCAGGAGAAGGCCGCCGTCTGGCCCCAACTCAGTATGACGTTGTTGAAGGAGAAGATACAGTACGCAAAATAGAATATGATCACCGAGTGGTAAATCGCAAAAAAGGTCCACATCAGGAAATAAGGCCAATGCAGCTGCTTATTATCTGTGTTTTTCCTATAGAGTTTCGGATTTCTACAACAGCAAACAAGAAATTCAATCAAACTCATTGAAAAGGGGTAATCAGGGTGTAATGGTTTTGTTAAAAGTATGTAACAGGCAGACCCCATAAAGTATATATATTCTTGATCAAGATGACGAGAAAAGTTGATATAGCCATGTCCGTCTGTCCGAGCAGTTAGCAGAGCTCGCGCTCATAAGTGCGTAAAGAAGAAGAGTATTACTTTTTGGCAGGGTTCAGCGTATCTCGTAGTCGAGCCGTCTCGACTAGAGCCTTCTTACTTGTTGTGTTAGGTCCGTATATGGCACGCGAAGTACGAGATTGTTTCAGAAATATTGTAACTTGGAATATACAATCCAATATTTATAACTGGAAATATAATCCAATTTTTATTACAATTTCGGTTTTTGTCAGATATTGGATTCCGGTCCCCTATTCCCCCCACACCCCCAAATGTGTATAAAATGTATTTCAGATACTAGAGATAGAGATACAGTTATAATCTGAAAATTTGATTACGATTGTCTGTCTAGAAATAGAATTATTAATCAAATAAATTATCGCAACAAACCCCATGTAGTAAGATTGCAATGCTTACAGGCGTACAAGTGTAGATCAGCGTGTGGCTGCAGGCGTGTGTATATTTTGTTACGCGCGCAGAAGCATCCTTGGAATATTAGTCGTTCGAAGAAGCGCTCATGAGATCTCGTAGTCGATCAGTCTCGACTAGAGCTTTCTTACTTTTTTATATACAGTCGAGTCTCGATAATTCGTAATGGCAAGGGAACCGAATTTTTTACGAATTACAGAGGTTTTCGATTTACCGGGGCTTCCATTTAGCGAGGTGTAAAAAATCAAAATACGAATTGAAGGGGTTTTTATATTTCACGTCATTTCAACAATTTTAACTTATTAAAAATAAATAAAATACACATTCAATTCAATATTGTGTACTTAAAAAAACAAAATTAAACATAAACAAAATCATATTAACGAAATTTTGTATTGTTTCATGTTCTTCATAGCTATGTTTTTTATTGTGTTTACCAAGCTTATTAAATTATCAATTGCATTCTTTGGAACATTATAATATGAAAAAAAAAAAAAAAAATCGCTATGAGAACGTTTGCTTAACATTTTTACGAATCGCCTTCACTCTTAAAATAAAATGAGCAAACTAATGTGTATAAATCCAATGAGAGAACAACAAAATTTCGCACATGAAGCGACAAAAAGGCGCCATGTATAATAGTCTGCGAGACTTAACTTCCAGTAAAATCAAGAATTACGAATTACAAGAGGTTACGAAACGAAATTATAAATTATAAGAGGCAGAATAATTACGAATTAACGAGGGGACCAAAATATATGGGATTTTTACGAATTAACGAAGTTTTTTCAAGGAACCAGCAGTTTCTTACGAATTATTGAGATTTTCGATTTAGCGGGGTACGAATTATCGAGACTCGGACTGTATATAAATTTTAATTTTTATACCCTGAGCCCATTGAAAATGGGAAATCAGGGTATAATGGTTTTGTTAAAAGTATGTGTTGGGCCCAGCAATCAGCGCTTTATAAGAACTAAGAGCGGCAGTTCGCCAAACCTATTAGCTTCTAAGAGAATTTTGTAAAGAGATTGCGCTCTCCTTTTTTAACGTTCATTCGTTCTCCCACGCAGCGGTCAGTCTTAGCAACCGGCTCGCGTAGATCGAATGTGTGCATATTTGCTGTCGCTTGTTAACAAGAAACGTTTTCTTTAACATACCTATTTACATACATACATACATACTCGCATCTAATAAACAATTAAGACTCGCTAATCAAATTGTGTTTTTAATCAAAAGCTATACGAAAAATCTCGATAGCTCAACATTTGGTGACCCCGACGTGATCTCTCTATGCATATACATGTTCTTACATACATATATGCATATCAACATAAACACATAAACATATAAACATATAAATATATATATAAATATACATATATATATTTAAGTTTCGTAAATACATATATATTGTCGTGCACATATGCCGTTTATATAGCAATTGCCTTTTTACCGCTACTTCTTGCAAAGTCGCCAGACACTCTTTCGTTTCGTTTTGCAATACAGTGGTGTCCGTAAAAACAGTGCGTATAAACTTATTTCTACAGACATACCTACATATGTGCTCATTAATTATAACTTATTGGTGTACATACAAGTAACAAGTGACAAGTTAACAAACAATTAATAGCAACTAATTTCGGAACTGTGAGTTTCTATAACTTCGCACGCATACGTCGATTAAGCGTGCATAATCTCAGTGCTTGCCGTTAATTCTGTTGTTGTCATTGCACTCATTCGGTTCGGCTGCAATACTATCGCGTCCATAATAACGTTGCCAGTGCGCACTAATTCATACGCATGCAATAATTGGGTGAAATAATAGTGGCATATAATTGGCAATTAACTAAACTCTGTGGTGTGATCAGTAAAAACTCAGAATCTGAGTTTTGCGCCCGTGTATATCAGCAACTGTGAACTCTATCTGTAATTCTCGTGTGTTTTACTCATCATGGCGAGCTTAAATGCTACTACAGTTGCGCCCGAAGAGCGAGCGAAATTTTATAAGCTCAAAGTGAAATCGGTGTTTGAACGCTTAAAAAGACTGCAAGCCAAGGTTGATTCTGATGCGCTTGTCGATCACAGTGACAGCACTTTAAACGTTCTTTTGGAGCACATTGGTAAGCTAAGCCATTCTTTTAGTGAAGCCCATGAAACTCTAGAGGAACTTGACTTTGCTGAGATGGGCAGCGATTTGCGCGTTGACTTCGATGACTTAATAATGGTCATGCAGTCAACAATAATGTCAGAAATTCAAGGTCGTACCGCTCAAATGCCTCATAGTTCCACGTTTAGTAGACCGATCGTCACTACTCAGGTTTCCGTTCCCAAAATACATTCCGCACCTGCATTGCCGCCTTTAAAGCTGCCTACGTTCAGCGGTGGATATGCAAATTGGGCTGATTTCTACTCAATGTTTTCAACAATCATTGATAGCAGGCCAGAAATCAGCAACATGGAAAAGCTTCAGCATCTACGGTCTTGTCTGGATGGTGCAGCGTTGGATACAGTTCGATCTTTGGAAATTTCTAACGACAACTATACGATGGCCATAAAGCTATTGAAACAAAGATATGATAACCGACGTTTAATTTTTCAAGCCCACATCGTAAAGATCTTAGGGCTGAAAAGGGTAGAAAATGGATCCATAGCCAAGCTGCGAGAATTGTCCGACAGCTTCAATGTACATATGCGTGCACTTAGTAGCCTGGGCACAACAGAACAGATAGCCAGTGCCATCATTGCTCAGGTGCTGTTGCAGAAACTTGATGTGTCCTCACAAGCTAAATGGGAAGAGAAATTGGAGGATTCGGAGATGGCGTCCCATATACCTGCATATGAAGAAGTGGCCTCTTTCCTTGAGCTTCGCTGCCGCACTTTGGAATCAATGGAATTCTCTCTAAATAACTACTCATCCAGTAAGCAGGTGAATTCTAGCAGTAAATTGGCCAGCAGCCGGTCCACATTTCTTGTAACAGACCACAGTGCACACAGTTGCGTTTTTTGTAATGATCCTGAGCATACAATCTATAAATGCTCAAGATTCGCAAACCTATCGCCTACTCTTCGTCTGAATGAAGTCAAGAAGGCTGGGCTATGCTTAAATTGTTTGAAAGGAGGCCATCAGTCGCGACAATGTGGCTCGCGTAGTTGTCGGGTCTGTGGAGTCAAGCATCATACGCTTCTCCACCTTGGCAACTCCAGCACATCGCAGGCAGTAACTCCGTTCCATCAGCAATCCTCATCATCAGGGATGCAGATCACTCCTACTCAGCCCTCAGCTCCGTCCACTACTCTGCTGGCTCAAGATCTGAACAGCGATGTTGCGCTTCTGGCTACCGCAGTGGTTCTGGCCAAGAATCGGTTTGGCGAGCTTGTTCCTTGTCGTGCACTCTTAGATTCAGGCTCCCAGGTACATCTTGTTACAGCCAGGTTTGCCAATCTGCTACAACTTAAGAGAGCAAGGTCATATGCGTCTGTACGTGGCTTAGGCGACTCCAATTTTGCCACCGATGGAAGCACCATTTGCCTCACTTTGCAAGCTCACGCATCGGAGTATGCGACTAGCATAACGGCCATGGTAGCAGCAAATATAACTGGCACTCAGCCCAGTTCTAATATAAATACAAGCAATTGGAGTATACCGCAGAATATAGTCTTGGCAGATCCAGCTTTCGATAGGCCACAGCGAATAGATTTGCTTATCGGAGTCAGCCTTTTCTATGACTTGCTCTGTGTGGGTCAAATCAAGTTGGCGCCTGGGCTTCCACTGCTGCAGAAGACTCGTCTTGGTTGGGTTGTATCGGGGGGCAAAGCTAGCGGCCACAATTCCACACTAATAGTTTCAAGGACGCCTTCGGATTCAGGTCCAGACTCCGCTACTGATATCCAATTGGACAGTCTCGTTCGTCGTTTCTGGGAGACTGAGAGCTGCAGCGACCCTGTCGTAAACATTAGCAAGGAGGAATCAGATTGCGAAGCGCATTTTGTGAGGCATTACAAACGATTACCCAGTGGCCAATATTCAGTACGCTTGCCTGTTAAGCTTAATTGCGAGCTTCTTGGAGAGTCTTATCAGCAAGCGCTGCGGCGGTTTCTTAATTTGGAGAAGAAATTGAATCGCTTGCCTCATATAAAGTCTCAATATTCAGCGTTCTTGGATGAGTATTCTGAGCTGGATCACATGTCACGCGTTCCTCGCAGCTCATTTCATCAATGCAGATATTTTCTTCCTCATCACTGCGTTTTGAAAGAAGATAGCTCAACTACCAAACTTCGAGTCGTCTTTGATGGATCAGCAGCTACATCAACTGGTTATTCGGTGAACGACATTCTATTGCTGCGTTTCCGGTCCTATCCAGTTGCACTCACCGGTGATATTTGCAAAATGTATCGTTGCGTGAAGGTGCCTGAGCCAGACAGCTATCTGCAATGCATTCTATGGAGGAATTCACCAGATGATGAGTTAGAAGTGTTCAAGCTTGATACGGTCACATATGGCACAAAACCTGCGTCATTCTTGTCTGTGCGTGCCATGCATCAGCTCGCCATAGATGAAAAGGATACCTTTCCAGTCGGTTCCGAGGCATTACTTCGCGATTTCTATGTCGACGATTTGATCTCTGGAGGAAATTCAGTCGAAGAGGCAAGACGCGTCATGCAAGAAACAGCTGGAATATTGGCATGTGGCCAGTTCAAGTTGCGAAAGTGGTGTTCAAGCCATCCCATGGTGCTGGACGGCGTAACAGAGTGCGACAGGGAATCACTCATTAGGTTCAATGATGGCAGCGACATTACTAAGACACTTGGCCTCGCATGGGATCCATCATCTGATCAACTTTTGTTCTCATATTTGGCTCTATATTTAACCACTAAGCCATCCAGCGTTCTCGCCTCTCTTTCGCCATTTCTTGATGAAGTCGGACTGCTGCGCGTAGATGGTCGCCTCAAAAACTCTACTCTTAACTTTGATAGTCGCCATCCAATTATATTGCCCAGAAGTCATCCAGTAACTCGAGCCATTGTCATGCATTACCATCAGCGAAACTTGCACGCTGGTCCCCGAGCGGTACTAGCTCTGGTGCGTTCCCAATATTGGCCAATCGGTGGTAGAAAAACTGTATCCAGTGTGATCCAGAGATGCGTCATTTGCTTTCGCGCAAAACCTCGACTCTTTGAGCACATAATGGCAGATCTACCCAGGGATCGCGTCGAAGGCTGCCGTGTGTTTGGAGTGACTGGAGTCGATTTTTGCGGACCGTTCTTCTATAAGCCTGAGGCACGAAATAAGGCTCCTGTGAAATGCTACGTCTCTGTATTCGTTTGTTTTGCTACGAAGGCTATTTGGTTGGAACTAGTTAAGGATTTAACTACCACTGCATTTTTGCATGCCCTCCAAAGGTTTATATGCACCAGAGGCAAACCAAGTCAAATTTGGTCTGACAATGCCACAAACTTTCTTGGCGCCCGCAACCAGCTTCAGGAGCTGAAGCGTCTATTCCTGTCTGACGCCCACCAGAATGCTGTGAAGGACTTCTGCCTGGCGGAATCAATCGAATGGCATTTCATCCCTCCACGATCTCCTCACTTTGGAGGTTTGTGGGAGGCTGCAGTGAAGACGGCGAAGCATCATTTCTATCGATCTGTTGGCCCTTCTGTCCTAACTTATGATGAGCTTCGCACACTGGTCTGCAACATTGCTGCTGTCATTAATTCACGCCCTTTAGTTTCAATTTCAGAGCACCCAGCAGACTTGGACGTACTGACGCCTGCGCATTTCCTGAACGGTGGTCCTCCTTCATCCTTCAGCGAGCCTAACCTCACGAGGCTAAATTTCAATCGCTTGGATGCCTGGCAGCGCGTAAGCTATCTCCAGCAGGTATTCTGGACACGTTGGCGAGACGAATACCTCAACTTACTACAACAGCGGGCTAAATGGAGAACTTCTAAGTCTGGTTTGGCGGTTGACGACGTAGTTCTCGTAAAGGATGAGAATCTTCCGCCGCTTAAGTGGCCACTGGCCAGAATAACTGAGCTTATCCCTGGACGTGACGGCGTTGCACGGGTGGCCGTGCTCAAAACTGAAGCTGGCGAGACAAGAAGAGCTACAAACAAGCTGTGCTTGCTGCCCCTTAAGGATTCTGTTTAAGACTAAGTCTTCAACGGGGGGAGGATGTTGGGCCCAGCAATCAGCGCTTTATAAGAACTAAGAGCGGCAGTTCGCCAAACCTATTAGCTTCTAAGAGAATTTTGTAAAGAGATTGCGCTCTCCTTTTTTAACGTTCATTCGTTCTCCCACGCAGCGGTCAGTCTTAGCAACCGGCTCGCGTAGATCGAATGTGTGCATATTTGCTGTCGCTTGTTAACAAGAAACGTTTTCTTTAACATACCTATTTACATACATACATACATACTCGCATCTAATAAACAATTAAGACTCGCTAATCAAATTGTGTTTTTAATCAAAAGCTATACGAAAAATCTCGATAGCTCAACAGTATGTAACAGGCAGAAGGAGGCGTGGCAGACCCCAAAAAATATATATATTCTTGATCAGAGTGACGAGAAAAGTTTATATAGCCATGTCCGTCTGTCCGACCGTCCGTCCGTCCGTCCGTCTGTCCGTATGTTTGAACGCGTCGATTTCCGAAGATACAAAAGCTAGAGAGTTCATTATTGTTGTGTTAGGTCCGTATATTGCACGCGCAGTACGAGTTTGTTTCAGAAATTCGATAACTTGTATATTTGCAAAGTTACCAATAAACGAATTTATCGAGAATCAGTTATAAAATTCTAGCTAACTCATCTTTAGAGTTAGAGTCTCCAAGTCTTCTGCATATATATAGATACTAATTTAATACAGTTTCGGTTTTTGTCAGATTTTGGATTCCGGTCCCCACTTCGTCCCACCACCCCCAAAAGTGAAAAAAATGCATTTCAAATACTAGAGACATGCAGTTTGGTTTAGCATATAGATATGAATATCATAATCATAATCTGAAGATATCAATACGATTGTCCATCTAGAAACAGAAAATATTAATCCTCAAAGTTTTCTCATTAAAACCCATGCGACGCAGCAACAAAGCAGCGAGACAGCAAGACGCTTGCAATGCTTACACACATGCATACACACATACATGCCTACAAGCGTAGATCAGCGTCTATGTGCGCGAGTGGTTTTGCATGTACAGTGTCTTATGCGTGCAGAAACGAATCGAATAATTCTTGGAATATTATTCATTCGAAGAAGGGCTCAGGGGATTTCGTAGTCGAGCAGTCTCGACTACAGCTTTTTTACTTGTTATATATTTATAAAGTCACATGAATACTTGTTTGTTAGTTACGCAGTACGAGTTTATTTTTATACCCTGAGCCCATTGAAAATGGGAAATCAGGGTATAATGGTTTTGTTAAAAGTATGTAACAGGCAGAAGGAGGCGTGGCAGACCCCAAAAAATATATATATTCTTGATCAGGGCGACGAGAAAAGTTGATCTAGCCCTGTCCGTCTGTCCGTCCGTCCGTCCGTCCGTCCGTCCGTATGTATGAACGCGTCGATTTCCGAAGATACAAAAGCTAGAGAGTTCATTCTTTTTGTGTTAGGTTCGTATATTGCACGCGCAGTACGAGTTTGTTTCAGAAATTCGATAACTTGTATATTGGCTAAGTTATCGATAACTGAAATTATCGGGAACCAGTTATAAAATTCTAGCTAATTCATCTTTAGAGTTAGAGTCTCCAAGTCGTCTGCATATATATAGATACTAATTTAATACAATTTCGGTTTTTGTCAGATTTTGGATTCCGGTCCCCACTTCACCCCACCACCCCCAAATGTGAAAAAAAAAATGAATTTCAAATACTAGAGACATGCAGTTTGGTTTAGCATATATATATGAATAATCATAATCATAATCTGAAGATATCAATACGATTGTCCATCTAGAAACAGAAAATATTAATCCTCAAAGTTTTCTCATTAAAACCCATGCGATGCAGCAGCAAAGGCAGCGAGACAGCAAGACGCTTGCAATGCTTACACACATGCATACACACATACATGCCTACAAGCGTAGATCAGCGTCAATGTGTGCGAGTGGTTTTGCATGTACAGTGTCTTAAGCGTGCAGAAACGAATCGAATAATTCTTGGAATATTATTCGTTCGAAGAAGGGCTCAGGGGATTTCGTAGTCGAGCAGTCTCGACTACAGCTTTCTTACTTGTTCAAATAGTGTTATATTTTAAACACTATTTACACTAGAGACTTGAAATTTGGCATGTGTACTCGGGTTGACAACTCAAGATCATTAAGCTATGGTAGATATATCTACGCCCATAGGGGGCGTTGCGGTCCGCAAAAATTTATATCTCCTGCAGGTTTAGAATTAGAAGCTTCAAAATTGGATGGTTCAGTTCCTAATGTCCTCTATCGATGATCCAAAAATAATTTTTCACCCTCTTTGGGGGCGAGGCATTTCGAAAACTACCCTGTAATTTTCGCAACCAACTTAGTAGTAATTGTTAAGATGAAAGAGAGCATTTTAACATAAATGTAAAAATATTAATAAATTAACAAAATAAAATTTATAAGTTTTAATAAAGAAATAGTTTCCTGCGAAATTTGAAGCCAGGTCATTTTGAAATTACATGTAATCGTTAACTAACCTAGCCTAATCCAAAATCTGAAAATTACAAAGTCTGCTCAATGTACAAATCAAAAATAGCAATAAAAAAAGAAATAATAAAAAACAATAAATAAATTAGTCGTATACAAATAATTGACTAACTCTAAGTATTATAAGTATGTCGACTCGAATTTTGTGAGCATGTTAAGCTTCCGTTGTTTGCCGGGGAATATGCTAATTTTATTGAGACTAAGAGCTCTCTGGAGCATTCTTAGCGTGAAGTCGGGCAACAGAGCGGCTATAACAACCAAAAAAACATACAGCCAAACTGTTAAAGAGGCGAGCAAATTGTTGTAAGCCCAGTAAATATCCGTATCGTAGTCCCTGTGAATTGAATGATTTATATGTACATAATTAATGAATACATTTGCTTTTAAGTCGAACTTACAGATTTATAACATTATAGATGACGGTAGTAACCATAAATGCAAGGATTGATAATATTATTGTCGCAATGTACCAATAGGAAAGATACATGGATTCCAACCAGAGTTTTAGGTTCACTATGATCACCACTGCCGAAATAAGTAGCGTTCCAAGGCAGGAGAAGGCCGCCGTCTGGCCCCAACTCAGTATGACGTTGTTGAAGGAGAAGATACAGTACGCAAAATAGAATATGATCACCGAGTGGTAAATCGCAAAAAAGGTCCACATCAGGAAATAAGGCCAATGCAGCTGCTTATTATCTGTGTTTTTCCTATAGAGTTTCGGATTTCTACAACAGCAAACAAGAAATTCAATCAAACTCATTGAAAAGGGGTAATCAGGGTGTAATGGTTTTGTTAAAAGTATGTAACAGGCAGACCCCATAAAGTATATATATTCTTGATGAAGATGACGAGAAAAGTTGATATAGCCATGTCCGTCTGTCCGAGCAGTTAGCAGAGCTCGCGCTCATAAGTGCGTAAAGAAGAAGAGTATTACTTTTTGGCAGGGTTCAGCGTATCTCGTAGTCGAGCCGTCTCGACTAGAGCCTTCTTACTTGTTGTGTTAGGTCCGTATATGGCACGCGAAGTACGAGATTGTTTCAGAAATATTGTAACTTGGAATATACAATCCAATATTTATAACTGGAAATATAATCCAATTTTTATTACAATTTCGGTTTTTGTCAGATATTGGATTCCGGTCCCCTATTCCCCCACACCCCCAAATGTGTATAAAATGTATTTCAGATACTAGAGATAGAGATACAGTTATAATCTGAAAATTTGATTACGATTGTCCTGTCTAGAAATAGAATTATTAATCAATAAATTATCGCAACAAACCCCATGTAGTAAGATTGCAATGCTTACAGGCGTACAAGTGTAGATCAGCGTGTGGCTGCAGGCGTGTGTATATTTTGTTACGCGCGCAGAAGCATCCTTGGAATATTAGTCGTTCGAAGAAGCGCTCATGAGATCTCGTAGTCGATCAGTCTCGACTAGAGCTTTCTTACTTTTTTATATACAGTCGAGTCTCGATAATTCGTAATGGCAAGGGAACCGAATTTTTTACGAATTACAGAGGTTTTCGATTTACCGGGGCTTCCATTTAGCGAGGTGTAAAAAATCAAATACGAATTGAAGGGGTTTTTATATTTCACGTCATTTCAACAATTTTAACTTATTAAAAATAAATAAAATACACATTCAATTCAATATTGTGTACTTAAAAAAACAAAATTAAACATAAACAAAATCATATTAACGAAATTTTGTATTGTTTCATGTTCTTCATAGCTATGTTTTTTATTGTGTTTACCAAGCTTATTAAATTATCAATTGCATTCTTTGGAACATTATAATATGAAAAAAAAAAAAAAATCGCTATGAGAACGTTTGCTTAACATTTTTACGAATCGCCTTCACTCTTAAAATAAAATGAGCAAACTAATGTGTATAAATCCAATGAGAGAACAACAAAATTTCGCACATGAAGCGACAAAAAGGCGCCATGTATAATAGTCTGCGAGACTTAACTTCCAGTAAAATCAAGAATTACGAATTACAAGAGGTTACGAAACGAAATTATAAATTATAGGAGGCAGAATAATTACGAATTAACGAGGGGACCAAAATATATGGGATTTTTACGAATTAACGAAGTTTTTTCAAGGAACCAGCAGTTTCTTACGAATTATTGAGATTTTCGATTTAGCGGGGTACGAATTATCGAGACTCGGACTGTATATAAATTTTAATTTTTATACCCTGAGCCCATTGAAAATGGGAAATCAGGGTATAATGGTTTTGTTAAAAGTATGTAACAGGCAGAAGGAGGCGTGGCAGACCCCATAAAATATATATATTCTTGATCAGAGTGACGAGAAAAGTTTATATAGCCATGTCCGTCTGTCCGACCGTCCGTCCGTCCGTCCGTCCGTCCGTCTGTCCGTATGTTTGAACGCGTCGATTTCCGAAGATACAAAAGCTAGAGAGTTCATTATTGTTGTGTTAGGTCCGTATATTGCACGCGCAGTACGAGTTTGTTTCAGAAATTCGATAACTTGTATATTTGCAAAGTTACCAATAAACGAATTTATCGAGAATCAGTTATAAAATTCTAGCTAACTCATCTTTAGAGTTAGAGTCTCCAAGTCTTCTGCATATATATAGATACTAATTTAATACAGTTTCGGTTTTTGTCAGATTTTGGATTCCGGTCCCCACTTCGTCCCACCACCCCCAAAAGTGAAAAAATGCATTTCAAATACTAGAGACATGCAGTTTGGTTTAGCATATAGATATGAATATCATAATCATAATCTGAAGATATCAATACGATTGTCCATCTAGAAACAGAAAATATTAATCCTCAAAGTTTTCTCATTAAAACCCATGCGACGCAGCAACAAAGCAGCGAGACAGCAAGACGCTTGCAATGCTTACACACATGCATACACACATACATGCCTACAAGCGTAGATCAGCGTCTATGTGCGCGAGTGGTTTTGCATGTACAGTGTCTTATGCGTGCAGAAACGAATCGAATAATTCTTGGAATATTATTCATTCGAAGAAGGGCTCAGGGGATTTCGTAGTCGAGCAGTCTCGACTACAGCTTTTTTACTTGTTATATATTTATAAAGTCACATGAATACTTGTTTGTTAGTTACGCAGTACGAGTTTATTTTTATACCCTGAGCCCATTGAAAATGGGAAATCAGGGTATAATGGTTTTGTTAAATGTATGTAACAGGCAGAAGGAGGCGTGGCAGACCCCATAAAGTATATATATTCTTGATCAGGGCGACGAGAAAAGTTGATCTAGCCCTGTCCGTCTGTCCGTCCGTCCGTCCGTCCGTCCGTATGTATGAACGCGTCGATTTCCGAAGATACAAAAGCTAGAGAGTTCATTCTTTTTGTGTTAGGTTCGTATATTGCACGCGCAGTACGAGTTTGTTTCAGAAATTCGATAACTTGTATATTTGCTAAGTTATCGATAACTGAAATTATCGGGAACCAGTTATAAAATTCTAGCTAATTCATCTTTAGAGTTAGAGTCTCCAAGTCGTCTGCATATATATAGATACTAATTTAATACAATTTCGGTTTTTGTCAGATTTTGGATTCCGGTCCCCACTTCACCCCACCACCCCCAAATGTGAAAAAAAATGCATTTCAAATACTAGAGACATGCAGTTTGGTTTAGCATATAGATATGAATATCATAATCATAATCTGAAGAAATCAATACGATTTTCCATCTAGAAACAGGATTATTAATCATCAAAGTTTTCTCATCAAAACCCATGTGGCGCAGCAACAAAGGCAGCGAGACAGCAAGCCGCCTGCATTGCTCACACACATACATGCTTACAAGCGTGTGTGTGTTCGTGTTTTTGCATGTATAGTTTCTTACGCGTAGAGAATCGAAACGAAGCATTCTTGGAATATGATTCGTTCGAAGAAGGGCTCAGGGGATTTCGTAGTCGAGCAGTCTCGACTACAGCTTTCTTACTTGTTATTTTTATACCCTGAACCCATTGAAAATGGGAATTCAGGGTATAATGGTTTTGTGAAAATGTATGTAACAGGCAGAAGGAGACGTCACAGACCCCATAAAGTATATATATTCTTGATCAGCATCGAAAAATAAGTTGATCTAGCCCTGTCCGTCTGTCCGTCCGTCTGTCCGTCTGTCCGTCCGTCCGTCCGTATGAACGTCGAGATTTCGGAAACTACAAAAGCTAGAGAGCTGAAATTTCACATGAACACTCGTATGTTAGCTACGCAATACGAGTTTATTTTGTTTTTTCGATAACTCATCCCATTTCCAAATTATCGATAAAAAATCGAAAGATCGTTTACATTTTTTAGGTTTTTAGGGTATAACTTCTACACCGTTTCAGCCAGAGACTTCAACTTTATATATTTAGATAGATATTATAAATACGCAGATTTTGTAGTTTTCAGATTTTTGATGACACGCCCCTCTCGCCCACAATTCGCAAAAAACGCATTTCAAATACTAGAGACTTGCAATTTGGCAAATAGATAGATATAGATACTCCCAATCTACTCTTAAAATTTCATAAAGATCATGCATCTAGAAATGGAGTTATAAGCGTCCAAAGTTCAGCCCAACCCACCCCCAAGCCACGGCAGCAACTGCGCAGATAGCAGAGCGCGCGCCTCTAAGTGCGTAAAGAAGAAGAGTATCACTTTTTTTGCAGGGTTCAGGGTATCTCGTAGTCGAGCCGTCTCGACTAGAGCCTTCTTACTTGTTATTTTTATTTTTTTTTTTTTTCGAGGTAGTGTTGAATTTGTATATTTAGATAGACATTATGGAGATTATGTAATTTTCAGATCAGATTTTGCATGCCACGACCCCCTTTGCCACCAATTCAAAAAAAAAAAAAAAAAAAAAACGCATTTTTATACCCTGAGCCCATTGAAAATGGGAAATCAGGGTATAATGGTTTTGTTAAATGTATGTAACAGGCAGAAGGAGGCGTGGCAGACCCCATAAAGTATATATATTCTTGATCAGGGTGACGAGAAAAGTTGATCTAGCCCTGTCCGTCTGTCCGTCCGTCCGTCCGTCCGTCCGTCCGTCCGTCCGTATGTATGAACGCGTCGATTTCCGAAGATACAAAAGCTAGAGAGTTCATTCTTTTTGTGTTAGATTCGTATATTGCACGCGCAGTACGAGTTTGTTTCAGAAATTCGATAACTTGTATATTTGCTTAGTTATCGATAACTGAAATTATCGGGAACCAGTTATAAAATTCTAGCTAATTCATCTTTAGAGTTAGAGTCTCCAAGTCTTCTGCATATATATAGATACCAATTTAATACAATTTCGGTTTTTGTCAGATTTTGGATTCCGGTCCCCAATTCGCCCCCACACCCCCAAATGTGTAAAAAATGCATTTCAAATACTAGAGACATACAGTTTGGTTTGGCATGTAGATATGAATATCATAATCTTAATCTGAACATATCAATACGATTGTCCATCTAGAAACAGAATTATTAGTCTATAAAGTTTTCTCATCAAAAGCCATGTGGCGCAGCAAGCAAGACAGCGACAAAGCAAGACGCATTGCGGGCGCACATACATACATACATACATACATATGTATGTATGTATACATGTATGTATGTGTATACATATGTATTTATGTGTATACATATGTATGTATGTTTGTGTGTATATGTGTACAATCGCAGATCAGCGTGTGGCTGTACATATGTATGTACATATTTGTGCATGTAAATCTAATTGTAAAAGAGTTATGATTTCTAAAAAAAACCTAAAATGTTAAATAGAATATGTAGATCATATGCTGAAACTCTCATTACATTCCATTATATATTTTAAAAACTTTAAAACAATTAAAATAACAATGGAAATGCAAGCAACGTTGAGCAATGCAAATCAATTTTCGTATGCGTGTGCACATATACACACAAAAAATCTTGGGCCGTTTTCTATGTTGCTATGCGTGCAAATTCTAAGAATCACAATTGTTTTTGAATTGCGTTAGAATTGTTTTTGAATTGTATTTGTATTTTCAGCCACTGCTTTAGTTTTTTTTTTCGTATATGGCAAATATCATTCGTTTTCGCTACTCTGCTATTTGAGTGAGCCGTGGTGTAGATGGCAAGACAGATGCACCGAATGTCAGGCTTTCGCAAGTTCTAGCCTTGCCTTAACCCCTTCATATTTTCTTATTTTTAATTTTTTTTTTTTTTTTTTTTTTTTATATTTTTTTCTTTTTTATTATTATTTATTCTTTTGTATTTGATACCTTTGAAAGTCAGTTGGTAGTTTAACTAATTGTGAATAAGTGTTTTTTTTTTACTTTCAAATATTTAATAGCATCATTTCTGAAAGTGTTTTTGTTTCAATTATATTTTGTTCCGTTAAGTCAACAGAAAATAATGAACAAAAAAAAAAGTCTGCCCAAATAACAAAAGCACGTGACATCTGCAGTTTTCCTATATGTACGCCCACATGTACATTCAAAACAAGTAAGAAGGCTCTAGTCGAGACGGCTCGACTACGAGATACCCTGAACGATGTAAAGAAAATGATACTTTTCTTCTTTACGCACTTATAAGCGCGCGCTCTGCTAACTGCGCAGTTGCTGCTGCGGCTTGGGGGTGGGTTGGGCTGAACTTTGGACGCTTATAACTCCATTTCTAGATGCATGATCTTCATGAAATTTTAAGAGTAGATTAAGAGTATCTATATCTATCTATTTGCCAAATTGCAAGTCTTTAGTATTTGAAATGCGTATTTTGCAAATTGTGGGCGAAGGGGGCGTGGCATCAAAAATCTGAAAACTACAAAATCTGCGTATTCATAATATCTATTTAAATAAAAGTTGAAGTCTCTAGCTGAAACGGTGTAGAAGTTATACCCTAAAAACCTAAAAAATGGAAACGAATTTTCGATTTTTTATCGATAATTTGGAAATGGGATGAGTTATCGAAAAAAACAAAATAAACTCAGACGGACGGACAGACGGACAGGGCTAGATCAACTTATTTTTTTATGCTGATCAAGAATATATATACTTTATGGGGTCTGCGACGTCTCCTTCTGCCTGTTACATACATTTTCACAAAACCATTATACCCTGAATTCCCATTTTCAATGGGTTCAGGGTATAACTAGTGTAGCATGGTCTAAAAATTTAAACTTGCTAGATGGCGCTTTAGCAGTGAACTTATTTACTATGGCTATTACAGCTTCGAGTGGCATTGATATATTTCTTTTTACAATTATGAAGTGTCTGAGTTAATTAAGGTGATGCGTGTTAATCGAAGAACGTCTATTTGTTGGGTCTATTTTTAATGATATTTAATAATATAACATTTTTCGCATTTCAACCAATATAAGCGCCATCTATTATTATTTTTTTTTGGCAATGCATACACACATATGTATGTATGTATATCATGTCCATATGTACATTTTGAACGTTACACGCATACATTCTTATCTACATATACTTTCGGATTTATCCATATGGGTAATTCTCCAGAAAAGTCAACTTTTTGTCACGTTCGACAATTTGGTTTGTTGTAATTATCTTGAAAGCTGATTAATTTCAATACTAATCAAGAGCAATATATTGAACTATTTGTCAAAAATTAAGAAGTTTTTTTTGCCATTTTCAGCACTAAAATTGATGCATTTTCAAGATAATTGCAAAAAACCAAATCGCAGTACAGATTATTATTTTATTTTATTAAAATTGGGTTCAGGGTATTATCTAGTCGAGCACTCTCGACTAGAGTTTTTTTACTTGTTAATACTAGAGACTTGCAATTGGGCAAATGTTATTAATTTATTCTGAGAGTTTCGTCTGTCGATCGTCTATCTAGAAATGGAGTTATAAGCGTCCAAAATATAGCCCGACCCACTCCCAAGCCACGGCATCAACTGCGCGGTTCGCAGAGCTTGCGCCTATGAGTACATAAAGAAGAAGAGTTTTAGTTTTTTTTTTTTGCAGGGTTCAGGGCATCTCGTAGTCGAGCTGTCTCGACCAGAGCCTTCTTACTTGTATATATATATATATATATATATATATATATATATATATATATATATATATATATATATATATATATATATATTTTAGGTAAAAATATGATTTTTAAGTTTAATCACTAAGAATACTATATCCCATTGCACTGGTTCTCTTCCTATAAAATGTATATACTTACTGCATAAGCTTTTCCTCGGTGTAGGGTTTTTCAGTTAGGGATATGAACAGAATGGGCAGCGAAGTATAGATTACATTGTAGAGGGTCAGGAACAGAGAGTCGTAGATGGACGACGAAGAGAAGAGCGTGTGAAATTGGAATAGAAACATAATGCCCATGAACACGATGTTCTTATAGAAGAAGTAGAGCACCAGGAACGATAATCGCACTGTGTGATAATGACCATGGACCAGAAGCAAACGTTTCAGCATGCAAAATTTGGCAAAGGCAAAGTCGGCACAGCGTGCCGCCTGACGGCCCTCGCGGCCCATGATACCAATGCCGACATGGGCCTCTTGGATCATAGAAACGTCGTTGGCTCCGTCGCCAATGGAAGCTGTATTATAGTTCTCATTGGATGACTTGATAAGCGCCACCACTTCGCTCTTCTGCAGCGGACTAAGGCGACAGCAGAGTACAGCTGTGCACTTGACGGCCACATCGCGGAACTCTTTGGGCGCCTCGGCCAGAGCAATGCCCAAGCTTTTGCCATCGATAAGCAGAGCGCACTCTTGTCCAGTTCCGGAAACAATCTCGAGCTCGAGCACATTCAAGTGAACCAGAAGATCCTCACGACTCTTGCACTCGAGTATGATATACTTCTTGGCGTCAGGCGGTATATGTCCGCAGGATAGGGCAATATTCAGTGCTGTTTCTACTTTGTCGCCGGTGAGTACCCAAATCTTGATACCAGCTGCTTGCAGAGATACCAGCGTATCTGCTACATCGTCCTGAAGTGCATCCTCAACAGCTGTAGCGCCAAGTAAGTCGAGGTCTGTCCAAATAGTATAGTATAGAATATTGATTACCAGATGAACTTGTCAACTTACTACTCTCAATCTTTGAATAGCATTCCTCGCAGAGCTGCTTGCGATTCTCCAGTGAGCTATTAGCCTGAGTAAGAGCAATGATGAATTCCTGGTACTCCGTTTCAGAAATCTCTCGCCTGGCTATGGCCAGGGTGCGCAACCCCAAACGGGCAAAGTCGCTGATATGGCTGTCCGTCTTGGAGACCATGTCCGCCGATCTGTTCGCACAAAGGGGAAACACGTAGCTCTCCGCACCTTTGGTATAGATCCACTTTTTACCCGTATCATCGCGCACAATTACGCTCATGCGTTTGCGATCGGAGGTAAATTCCAACACATGCAGGCGATAGAAGCAATCCTCCTTATGCTTGTTGTTGTTGATGGGACGTTTATAGTCCAGATGTGGTGGAACAATGCGCACACGGAGCACTTCATCATCGTCACCAGTGTAGACCAAACCTAAATAGGCACAAGCTTCCACCAGCGCTTTCTCATCAGGACTAGACGCCTGATAGTCCAGCAAACTATTGAGCACAAAAATAAAATAAAGGAAACAATTAATTAGTATAGGAACAAGAGCAGGAGTAGGGACACATCAATAGTTACCACAATGTTTGCTGAATCTCATTTTTACGACGCTGGGACTCAGCACGTATGAGCATTGTGAGCTGGCGAGTGAATATAGGCGCTGCATAGGACTCACGCGATGTAGCACTAGCGGTGCGAAGGAGACCACCAACCGGTGGCGTTAAATTGCCGACGGGATTGGAGAGATATGCATTGGGAGCGCCGTATGAGTGAGCTCGTCTGTGGCCCAAGGTGGAGGCATTGTTGGCTTCCGTATACTGGGGCAGATCCCGCTCTGAGGTAGAACGTTGGAACTGCAGCGAAATCGTACGCATCAGGTGCGGGCCTTGCATTGGCGTGCCAGCCATGGACTGTCCATTCTGTTGGTTTGTGGTGCCACTGGCCACCTTGTCAGCTGCCGCTATGTGCACCTTGTTGGATCGGGCGAAATTCGGGCTTCGCTTGACCACCTGCGGTCGCTTGCGTCGTTCCACTTGATAGCTGTCGTCGCCGATCAGTAGAGGATTCACATCCGATGAAGTCGTCGTAGCATTAACACCATTCGGATGAGCCGGCATAGATGCTTTGATCTTATTGCTCACATTCAGCTCGCTGTGCTGGCTAGAATTGTGACTCTCTTCGGTGATGTCGGTCATCGAGTACATTGCCGTTGGTCCAGACTCGTTTGCTTTGTTGATGTTGTTCGCCTGAACATCTGGCGGCGTGCTCGTTGCTACTTGGACTGTGTGGCATAAAACCAACGCTTGGAAGAATACTTTTTGGTCTTTCTATTAGGATAAAATTATAAGCGTGTGTATTTATATCAATATTGTTTTCAGCTTTATAGAACCTCAACCTATTGAAAATGGGAAATCAGGGTATAATGGTTTTGTGAAAATGTATGTAACAGGCATAAGGAGGCTGAAGTACCTCTCAAACGGTATAGAAGGTACGCGAAAAAAAACGAAGAAATAGTAAACGAATTTTCGATTTTTTTTTTATCGAAAATTAAGAAATGGGATGAGTTATTGAAAAAACAAAATAAACTCGTATTGCCACTACCGTATGGTTAATTGTACAGCGTAACTAACATACGAGTATTAATGTTTCAGCTCTCTACCTCTTTTAGTTTCCGAAATCTCGACGTCGAATGGACAGTACTATATAGACTTATTTTCACGCTGATCAAAATAGTTTATACTTTATACTTTGTAGGGTCTACGACGTCTCCATCTGCCTGTTACATACATCTTTTCAAAACGTTGATATCCTGAATAGAATTCTTGGAATACCAGTTCATTGAAAGGTTCAGGGGATCGTGTACTGGATCAGTCTCGATAAGAGCTTTTTTACTTGTTGAGTATGTTCAAGAATGATATCGAACAAAAACTCATCATCATTATCATCTTTGTAGCAATAAGCATTTAAAGTAACTGTAAAGTCAGTCGTTGGCTGTTCAAGCATTTTCAATAGAATAAGAAAACGAATGTTCTGGCTTGTGTACATACATACATACATACATACATACATACATACATACATACATACAGAAAAGTAAGCATACGAAAAGAGACATCCAGAACATTCTATATGTAAGAGAAGTAGCATAGGAAGAAGACATCTAGAACATTCTATATGTAAGAGAAGGAAGTATAAAAGCATGCTGCACATCGAGTCTTGTATCATTGTATCATTTTGTGTTGTGCAAGATCAGTTATGAAAGTGTCGGCTCAGTTAAGTTGAAAACGTCGCGTTGTGTACTTGCTACTTATAATTTTGATTTTATTAAATAAACTTTTGTGTACCTACATTGTACATTGACAAACTGCGTTTTGATTTATATCAAAAGAGAAAAATCCTCAACAGAGTAAATCATTGTTGACTTACGGTGAATTTGTTGATATCAATCAATGCTTTTGTCTCATTATCTTCCATTCGCGTCTTCTTGTAGGTAAACTTCTTGCCAGCTATCGAGCACTGTTGCAAATTCATTTCGTTTTTGGTGAGCGTGCCCGTCTTATCAGAGAAAAGTATATTAATCTGGCCCAGCTCCTCGTTTAAGTTGGACGTGTTCACCACACATTGTTGATCGGTCTCCTTCTCATATAGCTCTGTATCCCATTCCATGAAAAATCCGCCAATGACGCGCTGCAGCTCGATGGTCACATAGAGCGAAATGGGTATCAAATAGTTGAATAGTATGAGAAAGGACAGATAGTCCTGCAAGAACTGTTTAACGCTGTAGCCATCCGCTGCAGGTCCCAGATAAGTCAGCTTTGGTATCACAAACAGCTCATTGTAACTACAAGAATAAGCATTATAAAGTATGAGATTTGAGTCACAGATACCCCTAAGCTTTCCGAAACAAGACCCTGCATTTATCAGAAGAATGCTACTAAATCTTTAGAGTTTAACTCTGGTGTATGCTCTACTTTTTGCACACGGAGTTGCTTCAAATTTGGGTTGACAATGGGCGCACAAGTGAAGCGCTTTCTAAGTGGGTGTTTAAAAAGTTAAATGAAAATCTTAAGGCAGCTAATAAGCGTGAAATAAAGAAAAAAAATTCGAACTTTGTCGCTTATATATGCAAGTACATGCCAAAGAAAATTAGAAAAATTCAAACAAAAACACCAACAGTTCGTTGATTCAAAAATGACAATATATATTGATAGAGCTGCTGTGAAAGAGTGTTCCGTTGGTCGTCCACGGCTGACTTATGATGAAGGCAGTAGTCGTTTAAAACGAAAAATAGCTTCAGATATCGCGAGTAGTCAAGAGCACAATACAGTAATGCTGTTTCATGCAACTACCATATGCGCCAAGAAATCAAAATGTAATGAATGTTCTGACTGTATTGATTGTTGTTTAAAAGAAAATATTATCAATGTCAAGAGGATGTATTTATCAAGAGGATAAATACAACAAGGACAATTATAAAAAAAAAATTGCCGTCAAAAGTACTCGATCTATTCGCTAAACCTAAACCTAATGTGAAAACTGACTACGAAAATCTCGCCTTAATAGATAACGAATATGAATCAGATTCAGATTCGGATTATAACCCCTTAGATGCATATTCATATGAGCTCGATATTTTAAGTAAAAAATTAATTTTTTTTATATGAGTTATATGGGCGGTATGAGTGGGCGTGGCCTGATACGTTTGAAACTTTTTCCAATTTTTTTATATATAAATATAATCACGTGTACCAAATTTCAAGTCCTTACGGACAGTATTTTAATTTATGCCGCTATTTTCTTCAAATCTGCCACTGTGCAATGAATGAAAGCAATGAATAATTCAATAGGTGTGTATGTACTAACCGTTTTAGGAAATAGAGCAAAGTAACTATGGCTATTAGAGCTACAAGTATAAATATTAAAAATCTGTTCACATAGGTTTCGCTTGAAGCTGTCTTATTCCGAGTCAGTCGACTGTTCAGCTGCAGCTTGGTGGTCATTCCCGTATAGATGGCACAGCCGATTACGCACTCTGTATTCTTTACACGCGATCCGCGGAGCAACACATTCTCGGCCGAGAGGGGCAGGACTCGTCCTTCGCTGTCGCTTAGCTCGATTTTTCCATTAAAACTATATAGATCAGTGCCGGGACTTTCGCACTCTATAACGCCTAGCTTGTGCATCTCCTCAATCGGTACAGTTGGTAGATCTCTAGGCACTATCAGAGTCTTCAGATTCGACTCGCCATCCAAATTGGCTGTTGTGATAAAGCACTTGCCATGTGGATCGGTTGATCGCAGCAATACCAAATCGCAGGGCACATCACAGTCTCGTTCCACAACGATCAGATCGCCCGGGCCCACATTTTGCGACTGTATTATAGCCTCAGCGCCATTCTTAATGATCGTCACTGTGGATCACACTTTATGCATTAAACATTATCGAAAGCATATATTATATCCCATTTTGAACACCTACCTGGAGATCGGTTAACAACATTATCAGTTCTATAGCGCAGCATGTCTTCATAGCCCTGCTTCGCTGCTGTGACAGCGATCACAAACACTAGGGGCAGCAACGACGTCATGGGCGAAACTGGACTATCTGCATACATAAGATAGATAACATTTATTTATAGTATACATATATATTCTATAGATTGATTAAGCCTTACCAATTAATAAAGATATTATAGTCATCACTAGAAAATAAAAATTGGCTATGCGACGAAACTGTTCCAAAAGATTCTGTGGCAGGAATGTAAGCAATGTATACTTCGTCGACTTAATGCGATTCTGATTCGTTGGCTTTTTCTTTTTAGCATCATCAGAGCCACCAATTTGTATTTGAAGCCAGTCATTTATAGTACTAACTCTTGAGCCCTACAAAAAAGCACAAAATAAAGGTTATATTTATAAATAAGGTTATTTATAAAAAGATATCTACATTTATTACTTATAATGCGAAAACATTTAAACATATTTTAATGTTATTGTTACTGTTCCCTAAGGAAAAAAGAGTATATTGGATTTGTGCAATGTCCGTCTTGCTGTCTGTCCGTCTGTCCGTATGAACGCAATATTTTTCGGAGCTATTACAGCTAGAGACTTGAAATCTGGAACATATACTCATATATATATACTCCCGAATAATAAAGTGTAAAGACTTTCCCGATCCGTGGCTTATCGGAAAACTCTTGCGTCCGTATGCCAGTATTTGCCATATTTGATGATGAGCTAGAGACTTGAAATTTGGCATATATACTTGAGTTGACAATACAAGATCAAAAAGCTATGGTAGATATATCTACGCCCATAGGGGGCGTGGCAAACCGCAACAGTTTATATCTCCTACAGTTTTAGAGCTAGAAGCTTCAAATTGGATGGTTCAGTTACTAATGGCCTTCTCTATCAATAACAAAACATAATTTTTCAACCTCTTTGGGCGCAAGACATTTCGAAAACTACCCTGTAATTTTCGTATTTTTGGAGTGTAAGCAACCAAATTTTGCAGTTATGTTAGCCTCGGCTCTTTCTAAGGACTGGCCAAATATTATGCGTCTACGCCCACTGGAGCGTGGCAAATCGGCAAGAAGTTTGTTGTGACCAACTGTATAATTCATGCTTATAGTAGCTTAGTAGTAATTGCTAAGATGGCAGAAAGCATTTTAACATAAACATAAATATATAAATGAATTAAAAAAAATAAAATTTATAAGTTTTCGATTATTAAACAAAAAGTTTCCAGGGGGATTCGAACCCAGGTCCTTTAAAAATAACATGTAATCGGTAGCTAAACCTAAATAACTTCATTGCTATAACAGTTTATCACAAAACTTACAATTCAATCGCAATTCTTGGAATATGTATACACCAGTGTTGCCAACTTGGCCTTTTTCCGGACAGATCTGTCCTTTTTGAAATTACAACTGCCGCAAAAATTTGGAAACAGCCCCTGTCCAGAAAAAATGCCTTTTTATACCCTGAGCCCATTGAAAATGGGAAATCAGGGTATAATGGTTTTGTTAAATGTATGTAACAGGCAGAAAGAGGCGTGGCAGACCCCATAAAGTATATATATTCTTGATTAGGGCGACGAGAAAAGTTGATCTAGCCCTGTCCGTCTGTCCGTCCGTCCGTCCGTCCGTCCGTCTGTCTGTCCGTATGTTTGAGCGCGTCGATTTCCGAAGATACAAAAGCTAGAGAGTTCATTCTTTTTGTGTTAGGTTCGTATATTGCACGCGCAGTACGAGTTTGTTTCAGAAATTCGATAACTTGTATATTTGCAAAGTTATCGATAAACGAAATTATCGGGAACGAGTTATAAAATTCTAGCTAATTCATCTTTAGAGTTAGAGTCTCTGAGTCTTT